>OX579657.1:14395347-14995347 GCA_951230895.1 Carpatolechia fugitivella
CTTCTAACAGTACTAATTTTGTTCTTAGTAGACTTCAATGTCATTTCTACCGATTGCAAGTTCTGTGGGACAAAGCTTCCTATATGTTATGCACACGGCTTAACTCCAATGAAAAATGGCTGGTAGGTATTATTGAATTTGGTCGCTTGTGTTGTGTTAAAGAAGGTCCTGTTCATAAAATTGTAGGTTTGATACATTTTCTTTAGTTCGCACTTTCTTTCTTATGATCGTCTTTTGTTACTATGAGTTTTGTTTTTTACTAGCTGTCCGCCCACGGCTGCGCTCGCATTATGTAAGATTTTCCCGTGGTAATAAGATTTTCTCCCATAAAAAGTATTCAATGTGTTAATCCAGGGTACAAACTATCTCCATTTCAAATTTCATCCAAATCCGTATAGTAGTTAAGGCGTGAAAGCGGAACCAACATCCAAATATAAATTTTCACATTTATAATATTAGTGTAAAATGAGCAGTTTTTGTTTTGTTTTTTTTTTTAATTTATTTTAGTGGCCAGTGTTTTGAAATGTTTCTGTCTGTTTTCTTTCCTTCTACATATTTTGCTTGAGCTTATAAAAATAAATAATAAATATTTTAACTTTCATGCATAGAAATAACAAATACGCAACCTGCACAAGTAAGGTACCATCTGTATTCATTCGCAGTGTCCGTCCAAGCCAGCTTTGTTCAGATTTCAATAGAAAATATTCACTTTTACAATTTTTCCGAGTCAAGTCAAGACGCGAGAAATTAGTTCTTTTTGAATTGCAGGAAAAGTTGTGAAATGAAAGATTGTAGGTAGCTTCAAATATTTTAAGTAAAAAATAAGCTTAGGTATCTTTCTACTTAACTAGCATTTTTGTGTTTTAGTTTACGATGAATCGTCTTATTAATAAAATATTTTTATTCTTAATCAGACCACTATATTCATTCATTCATTCATTCACTAATTAGTAGTCATGTTTTTAATTTTTAGATTTTTTTTTTATTTCATCAAGTGAGTTGTAACATTTTGTAACACAAAGTAGGTGGCGCGGCGCGGGGCCCCGGACAGAGAGTCCACTCAGAACAAACTGCAATTTCAGGCATGCACACATTGACGTATCGTTGCAGTTTCCATTTTTGAAGAAGGCGGGAGTGGCCCTTCTGTAGTTGTAAGGTCGACAAATTGAATAAAGTGGTCGAATAAGTTATTTAAAAAGTAAAAACAATATAGGTAAGTACAATTATCTTTATTTGTGTCCCTACATGCTACCAATTATTTTGGTTTCAGTTTTAATATGCTATGCTTTGCTAATTGGAGACAAAAGTTTTGTTTGCTTGTAGAAAATATTATTCAAAAGCTCTGCGAAGTTTTTGGTGCGGACTAGGTTTTTGGTATTCTATGTACATATATAAAGTATTTCAACATCATTCTCGGCACAGATAAATCTTAGCGAAGTGTCAATGACTCGTGATTTTTTTTAGTTTTATCTAGATGAACCTTTTTTTAGATAAGACAAAAGTATATTATTATCTTCTAACTCTATAGGTACATGGCATTCGCAGTAAGTGTCTGAAGTACTGACTTCAGACCCTTACTTTACCCACTGGGGTGACTAAAGTTCTGCTACGAATCTACGCAATGTTAGCTTAGGGCAGCTGCTGTACCTATCAGCGCTGACAACCTATGTTGAAGAAGAATACCCTGAGAAGAACAGACACCCTATATACTTGTCTGTATTTCCGTTCTAAAGTTTAGTAAGCACTTATCGATTTCACTTGGAATTGGTCCATTAGCGAACTGTCGCTATAAATTTGAATGTCAAATCTTTAATCCTCTTTTCTCCTTTATTGCCTCGCTGGCGGGTCTAGATAGCGATATCGAAAGTCATTACGTCGAAAAGTCGTTACGCCATCTTGTCGACACGTTGAATATGCACGTAGTTTAGAGCCGAATTATTATGTCAAGAGGTAGAGTAGAGCAATAATGTGTAGAAGGTCAAATAGAGTTTTTAGTGAACCGACAAAGGCCTCTGATCTGAGTCACATAGCGACTAATCGAAGAAGAAGCGTAAGGCCTAGAACACTATGGTGGCACCACACTAGTCGTACAACTAAGCTGACACCAAGTCACAGAATATTGATGATAGTGATGTCAATTCCCGCACTGAAACCAAATTTAAATTTTATATTTTAGTCTTGTCACTTTCTGACCCATGACCGTGAAAAAGGACGGGAGATTGTCGGCTCTTTTGAACTTCAAATTTTATGTCACAAACGTCAATTTTAAGCGGGATCCTAAAACAAGCCGGTTAAAATTACATTGCACACGTCCAAATTTGACATTTGCGCTATAAAATTTGGCGCTCACAATGGTTGACAATCTTCTGTCCTTTTTCATCATCGTGAGTCAGAAAGTGACAAGTCTAAGATAAAATTTAAATTTAGTTTCGCTGCAGGAATCGACACCAGTATTAGCGTATAAGTGAGGCACCATTCATAGATGTGTAAACATTTTGTTGATAACGCGACTGGTTACCACACCGGTGTTCAAGTAGGCCTTACTAAATCTAAGTTTGTTTAAATTACTAGTCAAACTATGTACACATTTTTTTTATTGTTTTTAAGCTATGCGGCCTGATTCTAATACCTTTCCCGTTATTTCAAACATTATGAGTTCTATAATTCAATTACTTATTTGCTTTCGATGAATCGTTAATAACATTCGTGAATCTCGATATTACCATCTGGACCCCTCGCAGGCTGTTAAAAAAGTCGACTCAAAGTTCATGAATATGCAACGGACCAACACCTGGAACTGCGAAGTGTTTTAGGGCAATGGACACAGTTAATCAAAATGATAGATCGAACGAGAAGCTAATTATATTGACGAAAACTTCATTAAAATTTTTAGTATAATAAAAACTTCATTACAAAAATTCCTTATCAGATTTTCTGACAGCTCTTCAAAAAATAAAAATAATAGCTCTAATTAAGACGACAGATGGCGCCAGGTGCACTAGGTGACTCGCCGGATTTCTTCGGGTCCACGAATCATCAACGCCATATACCGAAGTGTAATGAACATTTTTTTTTAATTAGCTGTCAGAATCCCCCATTATTTTAACATTTGCAAGTTTGATATTATCTTTTAAGCTTATTTTGAGTCAGCTACCCTACCTACATTTTTGTCTTAAGCTCGGTCTAAATACAAAGTTTCAGTCTGGAGCTTCTAGACCTACTTAACTTGACCTAACTCATTAATATTAGGATAAGTAGACATAAATGACATATCAGCTAGCATCTGCTATTGATGCGACATAAGAGTAGCACGACACAACTTACCAGATAAAAGCCAAATGTATGTATAATATGAGAAACAGTCTCCGTGGCCGAGTGGTCGAGATTTCGACACCCATTACGGAGGTTCCGGGTTCGATTCCCGGTGGGGACACTGTCAAGCAAAAATCTCTTTGTGAGACTTTTGCCAGTTTGGTTAGGACATTGCAGGCTGAATCACCTGAATGTCCGAAAAGAAAGATGCTTCCGTGCTTCGGAAGGCACGTTAAGCCGTTGGTCCCATCTAGTCGTTACACGAGCCAAGTCAGTGGCCTTTGGCGGCTCTATAACACTGACATTTGGGTTTGTGAGGTCGGTTGTAGACCTTACAACCCACACGATGATGATGATGAGTAGACATAAATGGCATGTCTGTTTAAGATGCTATTAATGCGACACAGCACAACACAACTTACTAGATAAAAGCCAGATAATGCTTGAAGATAGCAGCGATAGCGATTGATCGCGTACAGCAAACTTGACTTTATTATGTAGGTAACTAAGATTATTCTCAAGTTTACTGCTAAACGGTACTTAGCCAGTTTTACGAGCAATCTAAACGATGTTTTGAAGATACAAGGTTTTTTTTTGAGAACTGTACACTTTGCAACAAAATTGACGTTTAGTTGTGTAACCTGTCCACTAAATAATATCTCGTTTATAATATAAAGTACCAACCCCTACTCTTCCCGTGGGTGTCTTAAGAGGCGACTTAAGGACTACACATTGAACAGGGAACGGGCGATGGCAGCGCTCTCTGATACAGTAAACTTTTAATCTGCGATCTCCAACCCGCCTGCCAAGCGTGGAGATTATGGCAAAACTCTCCACTTAAGTGGAGGAGGCTCATAGTACAGCAGAGGATTGTAACGGGCCGTTGATTTGATTTAAATATACGGTTGATATCTCGTTTATTTTATTTCTCTCGTTGGTGTTGTTTGAACAGCAAGTTTTTTTTTTTCTATTATTTGTATAGAAGTATTCAGTTTTTACTGAACTGTGCGGGTACGTTTCAATTTCAATAAGGAACCCCTCCATCGGAGGTTGAAGTCAGTAGAATTATAACAAAAGGTTTATTACGAAGTGGAAAAGATAATTTTATCACTTTACATCAACAAATTGATACTCTTTTAAAAGAATAAAAAACTTTTATTGAGTGTGCGTTTAATATAAGAACCTATTTTTGTAGAACGTTTAACAAATATTTCTTACTACCCTGCAAAATACTACGCCGATAATCCGAACAATTAGGGAGGGCGATAATACGGCACACTAATTTAGAGTAAGAAAGGATTCCTGCAATTAATTGTGTTACAAATTTTAATTAACGAGCTTACACGGAGTACTTGCCAAGTGGTTTAAAGTACAAGCCATTGTAGGGAGTTAAGATTATTTACTACAATATTATAAAAGGAGATACTGAATGCGACGTAGACAACTAAAAAGCAGTAAGGGGTTCTTAAAAATTTCCACATTGAAGGAATTTTAATGCAATTCGGTACTAAGATAGTTTGACACCCAAGGACAGATAGGTAATTTCAGTGTTGGATGTAGGCAAGACGTAGGCCTCTCCTGTAATCTGCCAAAAAGATCTGAAATCTGTGATCTTAACTTTTATTTCAACTGATAGAGAAAGCTAATGCCTGAAAAAAACTTTAAATGCTTGTTTGAGTTATAGAGCGCGAGCACTTTTGTTGAAATGGAAAAATTGCAAAATCTCGCGATTAACATGAAACCTACGAAGCATGAAGCAGAATATGCGTTACGTCATAGGTCAGTGATCGACATTAGAAGATGATTTTACAATAATGATGCTCATTTGGTTTATTTATCTTAAGACGTTTAAATCGCTATGAACTTATCACTTACATCACAATGAAAGCTCTTGAGCACATGTGTTTTCGTGTGTTTCGTAATCCCTGAAATTGAGATATTTGTTAAATTAATTGTTGTTAGCCTAATACTTGAATTAACAATTTGTAATTTGTCTGCAATATTATGTTTAATAAACGTCTCGGGAAACGTAGTGTGGGACGCCCCCCTGCCAGGTGGACTGATGACCTGAGGAAGGTCGCTGGTGGTGGCTGGATGAGGAAAGCGGGTGATCGTGCGCTTTGGCGTGCTCTTGGCGAGGCAGCAGCCCAGCAGTGGACTGCAATAGGCTTATTGATTGATTGATGTTAAATATGCCGCGATTCCTTGTTAATTTTGAAGTGAGAAAAGATAATTACATACATAGAATTGTGAAATTACGTATGGGAAAATTTTGGTATAGCACTCATTTAAGATATGCCTTGGTAAGATATTTTAGTGTAATAAGTTGTCAGCGTCACTCTCCGTTTGCTCCAAAGCGTAGTTAGTAGAACGCCTGCCTAAAAAAACTCACGGTCAACTTCAGCAGCCCGTTACAGTCCACTGCTGGACTATGAGCCTCCTCCACTTAAGTGTTTAGTTTTGCCATAATCTCCACGCTTGGCAGGCGGGTTGGAGATCGCAGATTAAAAGGTTACTGTATCAGAGAGCGCTGCTGCCCGTTCCCTGTTCAATGTGTAGTCCCTAAGTCGCCTCTTACGACACCCACTCACGGTAGCGGGTTTGAATCTATTTATTATATGCTGTTTGATTCCCAAGTTTTGAGTTAGATGGCCGTATCCTCAAATATTTATTTTATATTTACTAAATCTAGTTATCTACTCCACCCATCATAAAAATATTACGATTTCGGGATATAAAAACGACTGTGGACTGATTTCGATCAATAAGTAAAAATTGTTAAGTCTTTGTTGATAGTTGCATGGATTATGATATGAAAATTTAATGCTACTGTAGTTTACTACGTTAATATTATTTAATCCGCGTTAATACAGAAATATTAAATTTATCAGTATATTCAATAGCCTTCTCGAAATATTGCCACTGATTTCAAAACCAATTAATTATTTATGTTTGATTCAGTATTAATTCTATAGTAAATTAATTAAGGGGCATTTAATAAATGTAAGTAAAAATTTTTGTGACAAATGAAAATGTTTATTTTGTATATAGGTAACTTATCTTACTCCTCGTTTTTATATTGATAATGATGCTTATTACATACATTCATGAAACAAAATCATGTCGCTTTTGAATCTATCTTCATCTTCAATATAATAAAAATGAATTGCGGTTCGTTAGTCTCGCTAAAACTCAAGAACGGCTGAACCGATTTGGCTAATTTTAGTCTTGAAATATTCGTGGAAGTCCAGGGAAGACGGTAAAAAAATATGGGTAGGGTAGGTGTAGGGCAGGTGTAGGGTGGGTGTAGGGTAGGTGTAGGGCAGGTGTAGTGGTGGCGCCAGGATCCTTCGATAGCTAAAGCTGGTTCATACAAAAAAACAACGGGTTCGATTCTCGTCAATTCCAAAAACAGTTATTAAAGGGAGATGCTTACCTGCGCACAATGCCGGGCCGGTTTCCCGAGGCCTCGGGGATGAGATGCTGCGGATGCGGGCGGAGGGTCCTGAAGGCTTCTTGCTATGTGATATTGGGCGGAGCACGACACGACAGTTTTAATTTCAAAAGCAGAATGGTGGCGGGCGGGGCGTCGTCGTCAGAGCAAATCTCGCAAGGGCAGCGAAAATTCGCCAATCAGGAAGCACTTCCGGTGTTGCCAACATTGTACACAGGAAGAGCATCTACCCTCTTTAACTTAGAAATGACGAGCGCGAAAAATTTGAACCATAATAATCTACCCTCTAAACCGGCGAAACCATCCCCCCGGCCTTGAAAGGCTTGCCTTTTAAAAAAGATAGAAACTGCACTGAAGCGCTTACCACCTTATTGCTTATAATATAAAAAAATATAAAAGAAAAGAAATACTAAAAATTCCTCTTTTCTGAGGCAGTGTCAATAATAAAAATCTTTAAGTATAATAGGAATAAACCTTATTCACTAATACTTATTAACTAGAGTATCTTGTTGCACTTGCATGTCATTACTGCGATGGTAAAGGACACAACTTTACAGTTGGTCGTTTAAAAAGACCATGTTTGGTTTTTACTTGAACTATTCGGGTTACACCGTCTGATCCGGGATATGTTTTAACTACCACTCCTAAGGGCCAATGAAATGGCATGACGTTGTCCTTGACAATAAGTACCACTGTCCCTTCAACGACAGGATTGGAGTTAATATTCCATTTCCTACGTCCTTGTAAAGTATGCAAATATTCTCTACGCCATCTATCCCAAAAAGACCTAACTATTTTGTCAAGCAGCTCATGTCGTTTTAGTAAGCGATCAGAAAGGTTTCCTGCTTCTGAAGCAGGGACATACTTAAGGGGAACAACATTCAAAAAATGAGCTGGTGTTAAGGCAGTTGGTTCGGACGGATCGGCACTAAGAGTGTAGAGCGGTCGAGAGTTAAGGATCGCCTCCACTTGTGTTAGAACAGTTATAAGTTCCTCGAGAGATAGAATCTGATGACCTATAGTACGAAACAACAACGTCTTCACGGATTTGACTACACTTTCCCAGCATCCGCCATGGTGGGGAGCGTTGGGACATATAGTTTTCCAAGTGATACGATTTCCGGCTAGTTCCAGTTCCCAATAGTCCTTATAATCCTTAGCTAGAAACTCGTGTAAATCTCGCAAGTAGGATTTCGCGCCAATGAAATTTGTACCGTTATCAGAATACATAAATTTAACCGGACCGCGACGAGAAAGAAATCTCTTAAAAGCCGCGAGAAAACTAGCTGTGCTGAGGTCGGTTGCCACTTCTATATGTACAGCACGTGCCGTCAAACAAGTAAAAAGGCAGATATACGCCTTCTGGCTTCTTACACCGCGGCGACGTTGCGGAGTGTATTGCAATGGACCTGCGTAGTCGCATCCTGTATGGGTAAAAGGCTTCTCTACCAAATTTACTCGAGCAGGCGGTAAGTCGGCCATTATAGGAAAAGTTGGCTGTGGTCTAGTCCGATAGCAAAAATTGCAATTGTGAATTCTTTGCCTTATTATCCGTCGGGCTGAGATTATCCAGAAACGCTGACGCAGCAAGGACATAAGAGTTTCAGGGCCGACGTGACAATTCTTTCTATGGTAATGATCGATAAGCATGTCTATTATATGATCGCGCCGTGGCATCAAAATCGGGTGTTTATAATCATAAGTTTCACCAGACTTGACCAATCGACCTCCAACTCGGATTAATCGGTTGTCTAAAAACGGTTTAAGTGGTTTCAAGCTATTGGTACAAATGTTACCCCTATTCAAATTAACCACGTCTTCTCTAAAATATTCATGTTGGAGAGCAACGAGAATTTCATTTTCAGCGGTTTCCAAATCGGTAGCAACGATTGGTCCCTGAGGAAGCTTCCTGATGAATTTAAGTACATAAGCCACAGACCGTACATATTTAGACCAAGACGAAAATCTTTTGGACATGGCAAAAATAACATTGTCACCTTGATTTTCTATAGTTACAAAAGCTTTCGCCTCGGGAGCGACGGCGCTCTTGTCCGGCACGAACGGTTGAATAGGCCATGACTTCTTTGGCAGCTTCATCCAAGGTGGACCAGTGAGCCAAAGTGGGTGGTCTATCAACTGGGCAGGGGTCAACCCACGGGACAGGCAGTCACTAGGGTTGTCATTTCCCTTGACATGAAAAAAGTGGCTGCTTGGCAAAAGTTCTTGTACTTTCGCCACTCGGTTGCCCACATAAGTCTGCCAACGATGTGGTTCAGAGTGAACCCAACATAAAGCCACAGTAGAATCAGAAAAAGCCAGTACTGAATCTATGGGGTATCTGGATGAATAGTTCTGAATAACCTTATTCATAAGTTGAGCCAAGACTAACAAGGCGCAAAGCTCCAAACGCGCCAAAGACACATTCTTCAAAGGAGCTACCTTCGACTTGGCACAAACCAAATTAATCAAAGGTCCATTCTGGGGCGTATTTATGTAGGTATAAACCATTCCGCCGTATGCTTTTTCGCTGGCGTCCGCGAATCCAAGAATCATTAAAGAACATCCCTCTACCACTCCAAGATGACGTGGAAACTTGAGTTTACAAATTAATGGCAACTCGGCTTGGAATTGACGCCATTTTCGAGTGATGTGAGTAGGAGGTGTGTCGTCCCAGTCGATTTTCGCAATCCACAATTCCTTGATCAAAAGTTTAGCAAAAACAATTATGGGTGCCACGAGTCCCAAAACGTCAAACAAGCGCGCGATAGAAGATAAAATATTTCGCTTAGTACAGGGCCGCTCATCAGGTCTTACTTCAAAGGCAAACACGTCTTCAGATGGATACCATCGAAGGCCCAAAATTTTCAGTGTTTCCTCGTCATCGAAAGACACGCTTTGCGACAGCCGGAGCTCCTCCGGGATCTGCTCTAGAACACGAGCTGAGTTAGACGACCATTTAGCAAGCTGGAAACCTCCCGATCGGAACATTTCGCTCAGCTCCCGTACAGCAGTCACCGCAGACGACTCGTCAACAACGGAACTAGCTATGTCATCCATGTAAACATCTCTGGACACAATGTCTTTGGCTGTAGGGTAATTATTGCCTTCGTCCATGGCCAGCTGTTTAATAGTACGCAAGGCAAGGAAGGGACTGCTACGCAAACCAAAGGCAACACGGTTATATTGGTAGGCTTTAAGAGGCTCCAGAGTATTAAATCGGTACAGAATTCTCTGATACGCTCGATCCGTCTCCCTGACCTCGATCGCCAAATACATCTGTCGAACGTCTGCAGATAAAGCTATAGGAAAAAATCGCAAGTTCAACAGAATGCAGAAAAGATCGGTTTGCAAGCTGGGTCCAGCATGTAATAAATCATTTAGTGACATGCCATTATCGGTAGCCGCGCTAGCATCCAGTACGACTCGGAGTTTGGTGGTGATTTTGTCTTCACGAAGTATGCCATGATGTGGTATATAATAGGCCCTTTCTTCTGGGTTTATTTCAGTAGGAGACAAAAATCCTTTTTCAATGTGTTCCTTGATTACGTCATCATACATAGACTTCAATTGAGGCTGCGACTTAAACCTTTTCTCCAAACTTAATTGCCTTCTCTCCGCGCCAAGGAGTGAATTCCCAAGATGACTTGGGTCCAGTTTAAATGGAAGGGCAACTTCATAGCGTCCAGTCTTGGATCGTTTAAAGGTCTTCTGGTATTGCTCCTCAGCCTGCCTGTCGTCCAAACTGGATACCTGGGCCGTTCCCAAGTCGTCGATCTCCCAAAAACGTTTAATCAGATTTCCTATTTCGTAGGTGGCATGAAATGCTACCGGGGTACCAATACCAGACTTGACCGGAGCATCTCCAACAACGATATACCCAAGCACAGTTTCCAATGCATCGGGCAAACCAGGTCCAGTCATAACTTTTCCCGGCAGCAGCACCTCAGCAAACAACTGCACCCCCAGAAGAACATCAATAGGTCCTGGAGAAGCCCATGTTTCATCTGCAAATGACAAGCCCTGGAAATGTTCCAGCGATGCTGCATCTACTTGACAGGTAGGTAAAGATCCTGTTATATTTTCCAACACCAATGCTTCTATGGTGTATTGTTGGTCATAGTTAACTTTAGAGCGGAATGACAATTGCACTCTACCCTTCACAGGTTGCGAAGCACCACCAATCCCCCTCACAGAAGCTGAACAACCTCGATGCACAGGCAACCCCAAAGTGTGACAGCACTTTGCTGTTATGTAATGTTTTTGGGACCCCGGATCTAACAAGCACCGCATCAACACGTCCCTTCCATTACGACCCCTGGCCATTACTCTTGCCGTAGCAAGAATCTCCGTAGTGGCCGATTTTGCAGTGATAGCACCTGCTGACATCGTACATAATGACACTTCGGTGTCCTCAGGCTCCTCCTCAGATTGGTTAAAAACCTCCACTTCCGGAGTGTCACCCTGCACATCATCCTCCGTTTCAATAGCCAAAGCTGTTTGATTTGGTGGTGGGCTCGTGAAGTGTAAAAGTGAATGATGCTTGTTGTTGCACTTTCGACATGTTCGATTTGAATTACATTTTGATGCCGTATGCTGTGCCCCCAAACAATTAATGCACCAACCCTTTTCCTTGATGAACTTGTACCTTTTGCTAGGTTTTAGTTGCAAGAATTTATCACACTCATACAACCGAGCATGAGAGTGGCTGCTGCAACCCGGGCATCTCGAACCAGGTTCCGAAGTAACGTGGGCAAGTGTGGCTCTATCCCTTCTAGGTCGGGCAGTATTTGTGCGTTCCAAAATCTTTACTTGTTCTCGAATAAATTTAATAAACTCATCATAAGATGGCATGTTTTGCTTTGAATCACGAATAGACATTTCAAAATGTTTTGCAGTTTCAGAATCTAATAAATTAAGTCCAATGTGAATAAAAATAAATTCGCTCAAATCATCAATCTTCAACTGATTTAAAGCTGCTACGGTAGAAGAAAATTGATCGACTAGCTTTTCCAAGTTTGCTGGTGTTGCATTACCAATGGGTTTTAAACTTAACAATTGATTTAAATAAGAAGTGCCTAAGGCTCTCTTATCTTCATATTTAGCTTTCAGTGTATTCCACAAATCATTATAATTTTCCCCGGAAGGAACTACACCCACACAAATTGACCTCGCCCTTCCCGTCAAGTGACTCAACAAATAGTGAACTCTATCCGAATCTGTTAGATTTGAATTATCATGAATAAATTTTTTGAAGGTTTCATAAAAGAAAGGGAAGTTCTGAATGTTCCCATCAAAGAACGGTAACTCAATCCGTGGTATTTTTATGTGTTCATGGTCATTATGAGATTTAGGAATTGGCTTTCTAATATTATCTAATGCCAGTAATATTTCCCCATACAAATCCTCAAAAGTATTTAAAATTTTAAAATCGGGCATGAAACTATCATCTGCCGTTAACTTGAGCATATTAAGATTATCAATTTCTTGTTGAAAATTAAATTTTAAATCATCCACCGTCCTAGACTTTCCTAGAAAATGTTGCTTTATCTGTTCATCAGCAGTATTTGGAATTGCACAATGAATTTCTTGGATTCTAGACAAGTACTGTTTTATTTTTGATTCAGACAACAAGATCTTTCTTTTTAAGTCCAACTCAGACATGATTGAAAATTAAAAAAAACTTCAAGGAAACTATTCCAACTTGATATTTGACAGGAAAACAACAAACTAGTAAACAAGATTATATTCGCCTGTTAACTTCTCTATAACTATAAACAATGGTTGGAATTTGTGTTTTATCAAAGCAAATCAGATGCTCACCGTGTAAATCAGCTTACCAAGCAAGAAAATCCATGAAATTCGTGAACACTACACACAAAAACAACACTAACACCGCTCAGTCCTTCAACACACACAATACCGTTATTTTACGTAGGTAAGTACACAATTTTTGCACAACTTAAACGGATGAGCTAACACGGTACGTAACTTAGCTATCACTTTACTTAGCTTGTTTAGGTATAATAAAAACTGAAATCTAATCCAACAATAACGGTTTGAATCCGAATTTTTGACAACCGAAATTTTAGGTTATTATGCGAGTGAATAGTACAAAATAAAGAGTAGCGCACAAAAGAAAAAACGGCCGAACTTGAAAGCCGTAACTAACGAGTTAAAATTAACGAAAGCAAATTATTTCGTACGTGATTAGCAAAACAAAAAGAAAATTCCTGATTTAATTTGTACGCGCAAAAATGACACAGTTTAACACGAAACAAACTAAAGAGGCGCGCGGTACCTATAGCGAGCGGACCGACCGTGACCGTGACCGTTGAGCTATAGGCGCGAAGAGTATCAAAATACCTTACCACAAAAAAACGTAATATTTTAAGAAATACCTGCAATTAATTAACGAAATGCACTATTTCTATTCCTAATCTAGTATGCAAAGACTAAGCTGGCGCGAGAAAGGCATGAAACCACGAAATGAGCAATAACCAAACTCGGACTTTGCAACTAAACAGGCGCGAACAAAGTGCTACTGATGCACTTATAACAATAAAATCCTATCCGTTTCCACTGACCAAACTGGTGCGATAATGCGGTAAAGAGAAACCACGAAAAATAATACGAATATTAATCCAAATTTAGTCAGTTTTCACGGTATAGTCGCGAAGTAAATAAAGTAAGTACTAGTTATCACCCGGGTCTATGACCGACACGGGTTCGCGAATTCGATGCAAATGCACCAAAATAATTAAAAATACTAGTAAATGCGAATTGATTCTGCTTGATAGTCGTGCTCACAAGATAAAGAGACGATTAAACAAATACGTGAATATACAGTAAATAGCATAGAATTTAGATTACGTCCAGGGAGGGTAGGAATGTACCTATTTATAAGCAATAAGGCCGCAATCCGCTAGTACAATAAAAATAATTTACTTGCATCTGTATCTAGGATTGAAAAGAACACTAGAAATGTAGGCTAAGAGGGCCAAGAATAAACTGTATCCTCGGCTCGGAGGGCCAAAAATAATATGGTGGCGCCAGGATCCTTCGATAGCTAAAGCTGGTTCATACAAAAAAACAACGGGTTCGATTCTCGTCAATTCCAAAAACAGTTATTAAAGGGAGATGCTTACCTGCGCACAATGCCGGGCCGGTTTCCCGAGGCCTCGGGGATGAGATGCTGCGGATGCGGGCGGAGGGTCCTGAAGGCTTCTTGCTATGTGATATTGGGCGGAGCACGACACGACAGTTTTAATTTCAAAAGCAGAATGGTGGCGGGCGGGGCGTCGTCGTCAGAGCAAATCTCGCAAGGGCAGCGAAAATTCGCCAATCAGGAAGCACTTCCGGTGTTGCCAACATTGTACACAGGAAGAGCATCTACCCTCTTTAACTTAGAAATGACGAGCGCGAAAAATTTGAAACATAATAATCTACCCTCTAAACCGGCGAAACCATGTAGGGTAGGTGTAGGGTAGGTGTAGGGTAGGTGTAGGGTAGGTGCAGGGTAGGTGTAGGGTAGGTGTAGGGCAGGTGTAGGGTGGGTGTAGGGTAGGTGTAGGGCAGGTGTAGGGTAGGTGTAGGGTAGGTGTAGGGTAGGTGTAGGGTAGGTGTAGGGTAGGTGTAGGGTAGGTGCAGGGTAGGTGTAGGGTAGGTGTAGGGTAGGTGTAGGGTAGGTGTAGGGCAGGTGTAGGGTGGGTGTAGGGTAGGTGTAGGGTAGGTGTAGGGTAGGTGTAGGGTAGGTGTAGGGTAGGTGTAGGGTAGGTGTAGGGTAGGTGTAGGGTAGGTGTAGGGTAGGTGTAGGGTAGGTGTAGGGCAGGTGTAGGGTGGGTGTAGGGTAGGTGTAGGGCAGGTGTAGGGTAGGTGTAGGGTAGGTGTAGGGTAGGTGTAGGGTAGGTGCAGGGTAGGTGTAGGGTAGGTGTAGGGTAGGTGTAGGGTAGGTGTAGGGTAGGTGTAGGGTAGGTGTAGGTGTAGGGTAGGTGTAGGGTAAAATGGCAGGACAACATCTGCCGGGTCAGCTAGTTTTATATAAAAATTCTAACTGTCCGCTGTCGCGTTATGTAAGATTTTTCCCGTGGGAATAAGTTCTTAGTAAAAAGTAGTTTACGACCTCTGAGATCTACCGAATATACACAAAAAATTTCATTAAAATCAGTCAGGCCGTTTCGGAGGAGTTTGGTTACAAACACTGTGACACGAGAATTTCATATCTTTTGTGTTATTTGTACTGCATGCGTTACATTATTTTTCTTTGGTAGAAACTTATAAGCGCGGTGGCCAGTTTCAGAATAAGTAAGAAAAATGGTTCGTCCTCCTGACGGGCATGGATTGTTCTTTGTTTTAAATTTCTGTCATTTGTTTGTGTATATTTGGTTCTGTGTTTGATAAATTGCTAGGGGGTGCCTGAAAATCAGCACCTTTGCTGAGGTACCTTCCTTTTTGTTTGTAAGTGTACTTCATTAACATTCATGTATGATTGTAACCTTATGAACAAATAAACATCTTATTATTATTATTATTATAAAACATTTTTAATGATGATTACTTCTCATTCTTGTAAATATTATATTCTTAAGCATACTCTTCTAAAGACTAAAAAAATACTATTAACTCGAAGTTACATAGACAGAATATACACAATTTCAGAACAGCTGTACCAACAAATATGTAAACATTATCTAGCACAATTTAAATGAATGCTACATCTTTTATTTAACGTACGTTTGAAGTTACTATTAAAATAGATAAATGAAGTAAATATGTAGCAATTATTGACGCAATACATTTAGAGAAACTCTGACACAAAATAAATAAGTTTCGTTTCCAGAAAGTCCACTCCCGCCGTTCTCGAAAATAACTACCTAAACTTGGTTGACTCCCTAGGGCTGCTACTGTACTAATTCTGAAATAGAGCAGTTTAGGTGCTTTACATTTACACCGATACATCAATTCATTTACACATTCATCATTCATTTAGAAGAAAACAACGAAAATGCAGGAAAAAAATCGATAAAATTCCAAGATACAGAACAAAAATGCAAGTGTTAAAAATCACAGACAATAAAAACTAGGCACGTTCGTTTCGTTTACAAACACGTACCTAGTTAATACTCGCGAGCGACGACCCGACTGCACGCGGTCCGAGATGGTCCGACCACGGCCTGTAAACGCGAATGATCAATGTGTGCGTAAGAATATGGCGCTTAGTTCCGAGTGTGCCATCTGTCTCGACGCGCGCCACGGCTTTACGTAATTTGTGCTTTAAACTAGGAGGTGACCAGCCAACCAAACGTCGGGATAGTTGGTCAAAAAAATAATCTTATTTCTAAATATATATCCTATGTAGCAATTATTTATTCTATGTGTATTTAACGTACGTTTGAAGTTACTACTAAAATAGATAAATAAAGTAAATATGTAGCAATTATTGACGTAATATATTTATTTTGGGAAACTCTGCATGCTTGACTTTAAACTAGGAGGTGACCAGCCAACCAAACGTCGGGATAGTTGGTCAAAAAAATAATCTTATTTCTAAATATATATCCTATGTAGCAATTATTTATTCTATGTTGCAAATGTAGCAATTGTCGAATCAACTCTCCGCCACAGACAACCAGTCATTTTGATGCTCACAAAAGCTCAAAACCTATTCTTAGTTCTGCCGTGATCACGACTATTGCCACATAGTCGAAATATTGGTGAGCTCATTGAAAAGCTTATTTTAAATTTAAACCAAAATCGTGGTAATAACCCGGTAGATTCGTTATTAATTTTAAAAACCGCGAAAACCTAAAAGTGTTTATATTGTTACTTCTCCAGCAATTAACTTGACGAATTGTCTTTAGTAAGGGCTTGCCTCCCTGTCTTTCATCGCTACACTCATTACACAATCACTCTTCACATACACAACACACACACATACACCACCTTTAAACCCCTCATTTGGACTTTCGCACAAAGATTTTTGTATAAATACTTCCATTATGTACTTAGTTAGTGTCTAAATTACCCTTATTACTCCATACTATCTCTAAAATTTTTGTATCTTTTGTAAGAGAAGTGGAGGCCAGGAGCTCCATAGTATGGGGTCTACCTAGTTTGGACTCCTGACTCCCACTACAAATAATGTAACTATTGCCTTTAGGGAGTCATAAAAATTTCAAACAATATTTCTGACCAAAACAGTATGTAGTCATCAACTTCGTTCCCCTTGAATATTATGAAGAAATAATTAGTATTTCAGCGTTTAATTCCACCCCTTACAGGAACATATCATCGACATGACCCTCGTTCCACCGGCACCTCACTGATGTTTTGCTCCATTAAAGACATGCCATACCCTCGTCAGAAAGTCATCAGGCTGGCTTCCACCCATTAATACTCATAATCACCCCCACTTTTGAGGGATCAAGTTTTTATTGCGAAGTTTGGTCGCGCATCGTAAATTTAGAACTTGTTCCAACATGTCGTGGCTTGGTTGGGAGTATGGCTATCTATGAAAGTAGGGGCCGCGAGTTTGAATCTTGCCCAGTGTAAACGTGGAACATGATGACCACTTGTAGACAAAGACATGGTTAAGCATGAATGAATGAATGAATGAATGAATGAATGAATGAATATACCTAGTTGTATTCTGGCTTTCTGTCGTTTAAATATTTATACAAAGTGTTTTATGGCCTCCGTAGCCGAGTGATTATTTCGACGCTCATTACAGAGGTTCTGGGTTCGATTCCTGGTGGAGACACTGTCAAGCAAAAATCTCTTTGTGAAACTTTCCCCATTCTGGTTAAGACATACGCCAGTCTGGTTAAGACAGACGCTGAATCACTGAAAAGAAAGAAGATTCCGTGCTTCGGAAGGAACGTTAAGCCGTTGGTCCCGGCTACTATCTAATCGTTACACGAGCCAAGTCATTTGGCCTTTGGCGGCTCTATAACACAGACACCAGGGTTTGTGAGGTCGGTTGTCGATCCTACAACCCACACGATGATGATGATGATGATGTGTTTTGTTAGCAAATTAACGTGAAATCTCTCATGCGGTAGTAGCGGTAAAAATACCCCTGTGTTGTAAAGCGGGATTGCCACAATGATTGCAAATAGCTTGTTTATCGATTGCCTGTTGCGGTCATCGCTCAATCAAACGCGATGCCGGAACGATTGAAAATTATTCCGGAACACGACTCGTCACCGCGGACCGCGATATCGGCTATGTGTGTGTGCTTTGGAATATCGGTAATCAGGATGACAGAGTATTTACATAATTATTAAAAAAAAAAAAACTAGTTCTCATTTCACATTTCTATTGAACTATGATCCATCTTTCTATACAGCCATTCAATTACAGCGTAATGTTAAATTGAAATAACACAAATTTAAGTATTAATTTTATTAAAGAATATATATTTTTAAATTACTTTATTACTCGTATAATTGACTTTCAACTATTTCTTCAAAATAAAATAGATTTGGGCAAAATATTTACCTATTTTCAGTGATAGAAATGAAAAATAATGGCTCAAAAGCTGGCCGGCCCGGCCACAGAAAAACATAAAAATAGGCGGAAAAGCAGTGATTATCATTTGTTTCTCGAGTTGTAAGGTTTTGTTTACAATGAGTTCATCTGATTCAGATATGGAAGTCACTTATTTTTTCTTTAGCTGATTCGTGTTTTTATTTTTACTTTCCTTGTATTCGTAATGAAAAGCACAGTGTTTACCTCTGGTTAAAGACTTATTGAGTGCCTCGAACTATTAGGGCCCACACTACGCTCAGGCCCCAAACCCCGTCTCGGCGCTAAATAAGTTACTTTCACCCCTCGTATAACAATGTACTATTGTATGACTACCCTAAGGCTCAATAACTCTTATACCAGGGTATGTGAGAACAGTCATAGGTGTAAAACTCCGTTTATCTCGATATCATCTATGTGTGTGTAGCTGTAATGTAATGGTTAAAGAATTAGGCCTTTCATAAAAGCGTGACCAGCTGATCGATTTACTTTGAGAAATACCTTTTTTATGAGACAACTAATGCTTGTGAAAGTTATTCAGTTATGTGGACTAGATATCCAGTCTGGTTAAAGATTTGAAATGAACGAAAGTTCATAGTCTATCTTCTCTTCATCCTAGCGTCAGGCTAGCACGCGCACTTCTCAAACTGAAAAGACCCCAACTACGAATCGTAACCAGGGCGATTACAGGACACGGTTCTTTTAACAAACATCTTTTCACCATAGGTGTCACAGACAGCCCCTTATGCAGAGGATGCATGGAGGCAGAGGAAACGGCCGCTCACGTGTACCGGGCACAGCATTTGGATCGCCGGGGTTGATTCCAGAGGTCCTCATCAAGATTGATAAGGTTGATAAGGTTCTTTGAGGAGATCGGGTGGCTCGAATAATCGTCCCACCCCCACGCAAAATAGGCGCACCAGTCGTCGAGTTGCGGACAATGACCTTTACCATTATTCGTTCTAGCGTTTTCCCGGCCTAGTGCTGGTGTCCGCTTTCCTACTCAATCTTCTCCACTTGCCGTGTTCAGCATCCTTAGGTGTGAGATTGTTCTCCTCCATATCCGCTTTCTCGACGTCCAGCTAGCGCTGCAGTGTATATTTTATTTATTTATTTTATCAAGTCAATAACCACTGACATTCCTGACGCTAGATTACTTTCTATGAAATTGCTGAAACTTTTCTCTTCACCGATATAACAATATTTGTTAAGGCAGGAAAAGCCAATCGAACAAGGAAATGCTTTCAAATCGAACAATCGAATGAAAGTCAAGGATCGCGGACTCTAGGATCTTGAGTAGAGAAGCTGAATTGTAGCTCTTATATCAAATAATGTAATGAATCGTATTGAACAGAAAAAAAAAACATGCATTCCAAAAGATATAATTTTATTCTTGTTAATTTATTGAAGGTAAACTAGTAAGATGTTGTTGTTCTCGATAGTTTTAATCTGAAATGAGGGAAAAGATTAAATAAATAAATAAAAGCTTTATTCAGAAAATACAGGAATGATTCAGAATTGACTTCTGATACCCACACTAGGATGTGTTGTGGATTATCAGGCTCAACCCCTGGTTTGGTAAATTAAGTAAGATAAAGTTAAAGTAGTTAAAAAAATAAAGTAAGATAAGAGTAGTTTCTGATCTAAATGAAGTTTATGAGTATGTATGTGAGTGAGTGTTGAGTTTATGTGTGTAAGAGAGAGAGAGTGTGTGTGTGTGTGTATATAGACCTGCATGTATACATATACATATGTATGTAAGGAGTGGGAAATTATACAAGTTTTAAATTTATAGTTTAAGTTTTTGACATACATGTTTGATTTATATTCTCGCTAATTCAATGATAAAACTGCTTACTCGAACAACTAAGTACATGTCTGTCTTTACGACATTGTCAACGAAAATAATTACTGTGAGACTCTTCCAACCATGAACAAGTTTTCCTTGTCCTTGGTATCGTCGAAATATGATTTGAAGAATTTTTTTTACTATTGTTTACATAGATTATTATTTTATAACTCTCTTTCACGTACTGCTATTTTTCTAGGAAATCGAAGGTCAATCAGTTCTGGTGATAAACATTGAAAATAAAAAGAAATCTCAATTTCGAATAATAGTTATTTGTTGGGTAAGCTCTCTTAACAAGCTCTCTCTTGAGAACTAACTGATATTGAATCCAGAGCATGCGAAGGAGTTTATAGTAGAAGCACGAGTGAAGCGAGTGTTTCTTAAATAAACTCGCGAGGGATTCTAAGGTTCGAGGTGAGAATAAGATTCCTCTCAAACCCAACACATTATTTTTCACCTGTTCCGCCAAAGAAGCCATTAACTACTTACCTACTTACGTAAATACTCTAAAGTACACAAGGGCTTCTCTTATTTTCGATACTTTCAAGTTTGTTATTGTATTTTAACAAAATACTCTTTAGTTTTTAGGTAAATACACAAAAACGTATAAGCAAGTTAATAAATAAACTTTTAGGTTATGTTTTATTAGGATGCGTTCCAAAACTGTATTGAAAATAAAAATCAGAAAGTTATACAAAATTATAGTACCTATTTTAAGCGTAGTATAATTTAACATGTGAAATACTTAAAATGTTGATTTTGTTCTGGTATATCGTTTTAAAAATATTTACTTAATTGGAAGATTAATTGTTTGTTTTTAATGAAAAATTAGTTTCAGAACGCATAATAAAATGAGATAAAAAAGTTTTCCTATTTTTTTATGGCACATGTCAATACGAAAAACTTTTTCCTGTATAATAAAATGACAAACTAGTGCCATAACGAAAAAAAAATGTTCGAAGTTTAAACGAATTTTCCTCTTTAGACAGGAAAATGGTTTGCATATCTAGAAATGAATATGCGATTTGCTGCCCTGTTTTCGGGCATTAAAAGCCATCGCTCCGAGGTGGAAAGGAAAAAATTTTTTATTTGTTTTGATTTTCGATTTTCTCAGTTTGGTACGGACAATATAGGCTTCTTCTCAAGAAATGTTTGTCCGAAAAAAAAAACAATGATTCCGTGTTCTTAATGCCATAGGTACCGGCTGCTACGGGAGCAGACGTTTCACGAATCTTGTAGTGACCTTTGGTAGTATTAGAGCCTTATAGTGACCTTTGGTAGCTATATAAGAGTCTTGTAGTGACCTTTGGTAGCTAATATTAGAGTCTTATAGTGACCTTTGGTAGCTATATAAGAGTCTTGTAGTGACCTTTGGTAGCTAATATTAGTCTTATAGTGACCTTTGGTAGCTATATAAGAGTCTTGTAGTGACCTTTGGTAGCTAATATTAGTCTCATAGTGACCTTTGGTAGCTATATAAGAGTCTTGTAGTGACCTTTGGTAGCTAATATTAGTCTTATAGTGACCTTTGGTAGCTATATAAGAGTCTTGTAGTGACTTTTGGTAGCTAATATTAGAGTCTTGTAGTGACATTTGGTAGCTAATATTAGTCTTATAGTGACCTTTGGTAGCTAATATTAGTCTTATAGTGACCTTTGGTAGCTATATAAGAGTCTTGTAGTGACCTTTGGTAGCTATATAAGAGTCTTGTAGTGACCTTTGGTAGCTAATATTAGAGTCTTGTAGTGACATTTGGTGGCTATATTAGAGTTTGTAGGGTCTGTTGTCGAAAAATAATAAGGTAAGTCTTTGTCAATACTAATGTACAGAAATAAATGCGCATAAGATTAATATTAGAAGCAGCAGCATACGGAAAGTGTTCGAACGTGGCCTCGTTGTGATAAGAAGCACACATTAACATAATATCGACGGGTGGTGACTGTGAAGTCGGCCTTCAGAATGATATCCGTATAATATAATATGTGAGATTAATTCTCATTGCGGGAAGAAGAAAAGATTAAACAAATGTTGATATTAAATTAAACTGACTATTTATTTATTAAATTGACCGGCAGTGTCGGGAAACGTAGTGTAGACCCCCTCCTGCCAGGTGGACTGATGACCTGAGGAGGGACGCTGGTGATGGCTGGATGCGGAAACCGGGTGATCGTGCGCTTTGGCGTGCCCTTGGGGAGGCCTACGTCTAGCAGTGGACTGCAATAGGCTGATTGATTGATTTGATTATTGTGAGCTTGTTTAGATATTTTAGTCCATCAGTAAATTTTATGTTAAATCCGTTGATCCGCGCTACGCTCTTTGTCTAGTATTTTATTTACCGGAGATATTTTCTTCACGGCATATTTTTTTTTTAATTCTTCTGGTCTCGATAGATACCGACGTAGTAGCAAATTTTAACGGTCACTTGATTTTTTCAAAGCGATCTTCAAACAGTGCAGTGATTTTAATAGCTTAGTTCAAATTCATCAAAATGATCTAATAATGTTTTGAATACTCAATTGACAGTATATATGTTTGAATTTGAATTTGTTGAACAGCTAGAGCGCTGTCACAGACTCAAGTAAATTAAGTAATTAAAACCACTTTATTGCACACAAAAGTAACATACTCGTACAAGCAGTTAGGTACAGGTTAATTACGTGCGCAAAGGCTTTCAAAAATTCAAACATATTAATAATCTTTATCTTTCGCAGCGGATTTATTAATTTATCTTTACAGGACTTCTAATAATTTTTCGAACTATTAGTCAGAAAAAAAAAACACATTTGTAGGTACTTTAGAGCAGACTTAGAACTTTAACAATTTGAGAAAACAAAGACGAAACAATCAGCTTAAACTTCGCGCGGGAAAAAAGGGCTGACAGAATAAAATTCGTTTAATTTCCTCGCCAAACTGGCTGCTTTAACGAAACGGATAAAACAACTGGCAACAAAGCGGGCCACAGAAATGCACAGTAAAGAGATGTTGTACAGAGGACAAAGGATATAGTCAGGCCAAGCCGCTTGAAACGGTTTGAATTTTCTCAAGAGATTTTTTATATTTTTATATGAAATTTTGTTTACATGTATAGATAAAAATAAAGATAAAAGTGTCTTTATTCGAAGTAAGATTTAACAAAATAATTTTTCGACGTCAAAGCAAGATGACCCCCGTTCACTACAAGTGTACGCCTTCTGTGGAGAAGAACGGCGGAAGAAGTTTACCGAACTGTACAATAATGCGAAATTTCATGACAAAGCATAAATAATTACCAGAGTAAACTTAATCCGTTTCAAGCAGCCTGACCTGACTATATCCTTTGTCCTCTGTACTATAGACATGCAAAACGTAATGTTAAGTCGATGAGTAGAAATAGCATTCACGCTGCTGTCACCGTTGACAGAATCAATCGATGATGCCGACTTTGAAACTTGTCAAGTTTAAATTTTTGCAGTTTAGTTTGGTGTACTATAATGACTTGTATGTCAAACGGTTAACCCTGGCGGTGGATCTAAGTTAACTGTCTAGTACATGAATAACGACTCTTAAAAATAAAAGCATCTAATTTTTACGATGAACGTGTAAAATATTCACCTCTCGCCTGTGTACCTACAGGGTTTATTATGTGGTTGAAGCAGAAAAAGATATTATGTATATACAATCAACGCTCATAACGCGTGACACTTACCTATACTTAATAATAACAGTTTTTACTGCACTAATCTCAATAACAAAATAAGAGAAATACCCTCGTAGGAAAAAGGAAGAAATACCGCTTAACGCAGTTCGAGGAACAAACGTCGAGTAGTATGGAAATTTAGTAGAGCGACCTAGCACATTTTCAACATCAATTTTCTACATCAAGCAAAACCTGATACCAAATTAAAAAGACACGACTTGCTGTAGTACAATTCTTTCGATACTCCGTCAAAAAAAAAAGTGGACGAAAAAGTTGCTGCAACAGAGGCCGGATTGAACTTGCCCGGGAATCGAACTTCGCTACTAGAATACAAATTGTCTGTTTCTGTTTCTGCTCTGCGGCATCCAGTTTAAAATTTCGTTGTGCATTCCTTGATTAATGGAATACGGAGTGCATTGCAACGGGTTGTCTGAGAACCAATTGGATTATTATAATGTTTCGTAGGAGTCGGATATTCGTAGTTCGTAGCTGTTTCGTAGCAACTGTCTACGGCAGCGCGGCGTAGTACTTAGCGGCATTATTAGAAATCAATAATATTACTTTATAATGTTTTATGTACTTAAAAGTTTTGAAACTTATTAAAACTAATTTAACCTAGTTTTAATTTGTGGGTCTTTGGACGTTTTAGTCTTGACGACGTCACAATACAGTTAGAGTTTCAAACATATTGTAGTTGTTTGAGTTTTTAAGTTTGATTTCAATTCGTATTTCGTATTTTTTAAACTATCGGCTTTCTTTTCTTTTTTCTGTAATTATTTAGGTAAGTACCTCCTTACTCTTCTTTTTTCTCACTTCTCCACTTGTTCTTAAATTGAATATAAATTATTCAAAATGAAGAAAATATAAAGTAATTTATTGTTGAATTGGGCACTATCTCACATCTAGTATGTCCACCCGTCTAAGACCGATATCATTAAAGTTTCTGGTACTTTTCTTCATGATATTTGGAAAGAACACGCTCTCGTGATCTCAAAAAGCTGAGTCTTAGAGGTCGCAATCCACCGCAGCAGTTTTTATGGAGGAGTGATAATCGCCAAAAATGCTAGTTAATTATCATTTAAGTCTGGGGAACGATTTTGCTATTACCGTGTAATCCTCGATGGACTGAATATTGTGTATATTGAAAAAAGTTGCCGAGAAAACTTTAAAGACCGCTCAAACTTAAAAACTGCTACGGCGAATGGCGCCCTCTAAGACTCAGCTTTATGAGATCACGAAAGCGTGTTCTTTCCAAATATCATGGAGTAAAGCACCAGAAATTTTGATGATATCGGCCTTAGACGGGCAGACGTACTAATCTCACAATTCCAGTAATTTTATTATAACAGCGTCCCATAGAGAACTTCCAGGACGAGAGGCAACCTTTCTACCACTAAGCCACGAAAATGTCATTAAAAATAAATATTTTCCACAGGCCAAGCTAACAAATTGGATAGCTCAGGGCCGGATTGTGGCGCCGCAACTTAATTAGTATTGATTTGTTTGTCGAGAGCAAATAAAGCAATTTGCACTGGATGTGTGGCCGGCCCTGTTGTGGGAGTATAATAAATGTTGGCTATGCCGGAAAGGACGTTTATTTATAATTTTAATGTGTACATGCTTAAATTCAAATTAAGATAGGTATACAGTTCATACATTTGACTTCCGCTCTGGTTCAGCACATTTCGGCGGCAACAACGCGGCCGGCGTGATGAGGACATTTGAGCCAGGTATGCTCCGAGGCGCACTAGTTTTAATTTAAAATAAGCTAATTAATATATTTGCCGTGTGGTGAAGGCAGAGTAAAATACATTTGTCACCAACCCTTGCTCTTCCCGTGGGTGTCGTAAGAGGCGACTTAGGGACTACACATTGAACAGGGAACGGGCAGCAGCGCTCTCTGATACAGTAACCTTTTAATCTGCGATCTCCAACCCGCCTGCCAAGCGTGGAGATTATGGCAAAACCAAACACTTAAGTGGGGGAGGCTCATATAGTCCAGCAGTGGACTGTAACGGGCCGTTGATGTTGAATTAATGTATTTATGTTTGTACAAAGCTCTTGTATATTATTTCTGTAAATAAAACGTTCATACATACATAAGATTAAGCTGCTATCCTCGAAAAGCCGAGCAGTGTTTAATGGGCTCCCATCCCAAAGATCACCCACTAAAACCACATTTGGCAATATTTTTGGTCATCATCAACAGCTCATATACGAGCCTACCCTGAGT
This sequence comes from Carpatolechia fugitivella, assembly GCA_951230895.1. Classification (NCBI taxonomy): domain Eukaryota; kingdom Metazoa; phylum Arthropoda; class Insecta; order Lepidoptera; family Gelechiidae; genus Carpatolechia; species Carpatolechia fugitivella. The sequence goes on from OX579657.1 coordinate 14,421,395, forward strand.
TAGATCGATTAGGGCTTAGTCAACCACCTTGATCCAGTGCGGGTTGGTCGACTTCACACACAACCTTTGATTTTCTTCGCAGGAGTATGCAGGTTTCATCACGATGTTTTCCTTCACCGTAAGAGCATCGAATAAATATTCGAAATTAAAAAGCATATTGGTACGCGGTGGGAATCGAACCTGCGTCTCTCGGACGGGAAGCAGCAGCCCTGGCCACTAGACCACCGACGCTCTATATTTTTGGGTAAACAACGCTATTTGGCAACATTGTTCAAACACAGTTTGTAGGAAAAACCGCTGACCACTACTGGATTGTGAGTTTTGGTCACAATTACGCACGTGAAATAGTATTGCCGGTCGCTACATGAGTTATACGAGGGCTGATTGATAAGTTTCCGGAACGACAAAGAAAAACTTTAAAAATCTATTTAAAATAAATTTATTTCTCAACGTAGTTTCCTTCTACCTCGATGCATTTAGTCCAGCGCTTCTCCAATGCCGTTACACCAGTTTGATAAAATGTTTTCTCCAACCACTCAAAATACTCGTCCACGGCAACAATGACTTCTTCATTTGATGAAAATCTCTGGCCACCTAACCATTTCTTCAGGTTTGGGAATAAGTGGAAGTCACACGGGGCCAGATCCGGGGAATAGGGTGGATGCGGTAGCAATTCGAACCGCAATTCATGGAGTTTGGCAACTGCAACCATTGACGTGTGTGCAGGTGCGTTGTCATGGTGGAACAAAACTTTTTTCTTGGCCAAATGTGGTAGTTTTTTCTGGATTTCTTCACTTAATTTTTGCAGCAAGCTTGCGTAGTACTCTCCATTTATTGTTTTTCCTTTTTGCAGATAATCCACTAAAATAACCCCTCGAGCATCCCAAAAACAGTCGCCATCACTTTGCCGGCCGACAAAACCGTTTTTGCTTTCTTCCGCTCTCAGTCCACTGCTTAGATTGTTCTTTTGTCTCGGGAGTATAATGATGTATCCAGGTTTCATCGACTGTTACATAACGCCGCGAAAACTCGTTAGGATCTCGGTTAAACAGCGCCAAACACTCCGATGAATCGTCCACTCGACGTTGTTTTTGGTCAACAGTGAGCAAACGCGGCACCCATCGCGCGCAAAGCTTTTTCATTCCCAAATGTTGGTGCAAAATATTAAAAACGCGTTCAGATGAAATGCTCACCATCTCTGCTATCTCTCGCAACTTCAAGCGCCGATCATTCAATACAATTTTGTGAATTTTTTTGATCATGTCCGGATTCGTGACTTCATTTGGACGGCCAGACCTGTGGGCGTCTTCGCAGCTCTGTCTTCCACGTTTAAAATCAGTTACCCAGGTGTGAATTGTACTCAATGCAGGAGCAGAATTACCTAAAACACTGTCTAGCTTGGTTTTAATCTGGGGTGCTGTTTTCTGTTTTAAAACGTAAAACTTTATTACCGCACGAATTTCGTTTCTTTCCATTGTTAAGAAAATTTACGACAGAGAAAGTTCTACGTCCTATCAAACAAATTCCACCAGTTCGATTAAATTCAAATTTGGCGTTCTATTTTCAAAAAGATGCCAAAATATAATGTAATATTATTTTTTTGCGTATCATTTTTTTAAGTTCGTCGTTTCGGCCAGTTATCAATCAGTCCAGGTGTTATGAGAGATTGGAGGGTCAATAATTCTAAAACAATGGTTCTTGATGTCGGTCATCAACCTTACAACCAACATAATGTGTGTCGTTTTTTTCAAATGTATTTGTTTTATGTTATTTATTGTGTACAATAAATGGTTAAATAAATAGATAAATAAAATAATGTGAATAAAACTTTATAAGTAAAAAAATTCAATTTTTAATAGTTATAATTTACTAAAATATTATTTGCTACTGATTTTGTTACTTGATCGTCTGGAATAAAAACTTAAAACCATATGTGTATAATTTTAGGTTAAGTTTTTAGCTAGGTTGGGCTGTTAAGGTTTAACTAAACGACATTTTTAGTGCGTCAGTGGTCTAGTGGCTAGGGCTGCTGCCTCCCGTCCGGGAGACGCGGGTTCGATCCCCACTACGTACTAATGTGTTTTCGAATTTCGAATTCATATGTACGTTTATTCGACGCTATTACGGTGAAGGAAATCATCGTGATGAAACCGGCATACTCCTGCGAAGAAATTCAAAGGTTGTGTGTGAAGTCAACCAACCCGCACTGGGCCAGCGTGGTTGACTAAGGCCTAATCGCCTTGATTTACGGTAGGCTCAGGCTCCTCGGTGGGGACGTATATGAGCTGTTGACGAAATGTAATTTTATCAGGGATAGTAAAAGCTTCACCGACTTGTTCTGGGTAAGTTCTGGGTTCAATACGCAGTCAAGTCATAATTTTAAAAACAACAGTTTTTCGACATAAAATACTAATCCGATTCCATTTTTTTTTTGTTGTTGTTCACACGTATTCTGTTTTCGCATATGATGAAACATGACAATGTGAAAACGGCTTAAAGGCTCGTTTACACTATTGACAGTAAATTGGAAACCTTTAACTGACAGATTATATTAAAACTTGAAGACAGAGGGTAGTACGTCCGCCCGTCTAAGACCGATATCATCAAAATTTCTGGTGGTTTTCTTCATGATATTTATGTACATTTTGAGGTAGCTAAAATTTATGCTTCGTAATCGTAATAAAGCACAGGTGTTTTCAATTCAAATTTGGAGCCACATTGCAACGCTTGACATTTCATTAATATGGTGGAAATATCGAACAATAGCAGAGTTGGAAACACTCATACGCTCCGTCCAATCGACATCAACGTCAACACGCGCGTCTTCTGGCCGGTCGCCGAACTATCACCGGCTTTCATCAAAATTTTACAAAATAAAACATTATTTCCGCGTGTGTTCTAAAACAAATTTGTGAAGTGTGCTACATATAGAGACAAAATCACAATCGTTACGTTTTAACCGGCTAGCTGATCTTTAGCTGGTCATCTACCACGAGGTACAAGCTTCCTGCAGGATCCATCTTCTAGTGTGCCCGCCAGGACTGGCAGCGTACGTGGCTAAAAGTCAGTGGTATTTCCATCATCTTGGTGTATGTCAAGCGTTGCGGCTTTTAACATTTTCAAAATCGTAAGTCGCCCCCAAATGTGTGTCGGCTCACTTTGACCATCGCACTGGTAGCAAATGGTTTAACAGTATTAGACTTTGACACTTGCAGACTGGTAATCCAAGACTTAGTCCCGTCATCTAGACAAGAACAAGAAGCTTATATCAAAAATTCAAAAATCTAAATAATTGCACGAGCACGACCGAGAGGGAGAGGGACAGAACATTATTAGCATAATAATGGACGACAGCCGAAGACGACAGCCGAAACAAGCCTGTTGCGCTTTTTTTGTCTGTCGTCTCTTATTTTTGTTCTGTCATCAGCCGCAGCAGCAACCGACGAAGGTCTACTTTAAGATTTTGATGGCTAGAAAACACTATTAATTTCAATACGGATCTGATACATTTTCTGCTGCCTCATGCATGCAGGCCATGTACGACAACTTTTATTGTTTATGACCTCGTTATACCGTGAGAAATGACATTACTTTTATAAAATACTGATTATTACATCTATATTAGCCTTTATAGTTCCCATCTTCTTTACACCTGCTTTATACCAGCTTGCTGTATCATCATCAGGCTTTCAAGATATTAGTTAGCATAGTGTGGAAACAGCCTTTTGTTGAAGCTTAGGCTGCGCGCACGCGTGCAGCGCTCCGGCCTAATCCGGTCATCCGTCTTGATCACGACATGAGCAAAATTCCGAGTTGAAAAATAGCAACACTTCTCAAACACTGTTTAAGTACGTGTTGCGATCGTCATTTGTTTTTGTTTAAGCAACTTTTTGTTTGCAAGGTCTTTGAATAAGTACCTACTTAGGTACATTCTCTTTCTCTCTCTCGAATGGAGACCACGACTCGGGAAACGTGTGGGACGCCCCCCTGCCAAGTGGACTAATGACCTGAGGAAGGTCGCTGGTGGTGGCTGGATGAGGAAAGTGGGTGATCGTGCGCTTTGGCGTGCTTTTGGGAGGCCTACGTCCAGCAGTGGACTGCAATAGGCTGATTGATTGATATAATCACGGAGACCTCCGTGGGTATAATATAGGTAAGCTATATTTAAGACTTACAAAAAATATATAAGAAACTTTCAAACCAATTCATTCATTGTAAGTATTTGTTTAGTTACAACCGGACTACGTTTATCGAAGAGTATTTTGTAAATCATATTGCATGTTATTAAATTTCCCTCTATTTTCACTATAACACACATACGTACACGCCCTTATTACGACAAAATAAATGAAATAAAATAGTTTTTTTTTATTTCAGGTAAAATACGACAAGGGACGAGTTTACCACTAACATTTTTTCAAAAGGGGGAAATTCGTCCGTAGTCGCAGTTCACCAGACGATCTTTCTCTTAGTCCAAATTAACCCTTAATAGGGCACGAGATTTTTTTAACCTCAAAATAACTTTTTTATGTGAACTTGTGTCTTCATCAGTACCTCATACAGAATATAAACCAAACCTAATTATTTAATTTTAATGATCGCAATAAATAACAAACGCAAAGCGAGTTTGTTGCATTTTTACCCGACTGCTTTATTACCCGACTGCTTTAGAAGGAGGGTTATGTTTTTCGAGTGTATGTATGTATGTATGTATGTATATTTCTTTGGCACGCTCTACAGCCTAAACGGCTTGATGGATTTTAGCTAAAGAGGTATCGTTAGATTCGTCTTACTGGTGAGAGTGACACTGGGTACATCAAATTTATAAAAAACCAAGATGGCCTATTTTTGGCGCCAAAAGTTTTAAATTTTTCATGCAGTCGGGTTTTTTGTTTTTTTAATAATAGTGGTTATTTATAGTTATATCCTTTTGTTAATTCTAGAGCCATTAAATCGAGGTGGTAAGTATTTGTTCTGTGCAAATCTGAAATCTAAGGACCATAAATATTATACATTTTTATTCTGTTGCACTATTTTCTGAGGTTTTAGTAATCTAATATAATTAATCGAGATAAAAATGTAAGTCGTATTAGGGACCACGTCTTCCTCTTTAATAGACTTTTCTTCTATAAAGTGCTCAGTGCCATGATAACTTAAATAAAATACTACCGCGATGTGTATGTACTTAATTATGGAGTAGCTTACGTTATTTACTTTTAAAATTAAAACCGCTATACCGTCAGCAAAATCTGCAAAAACACGGAGCAACAATGTTTCGGGTAAATCCTGGTTTTGTCGGATCAAGCCTGAACTAGTGATGTGACAATAATAGTTACATTATTGAAATTGTATCGATAGAACATTGCGGCAGCAGCAATTAAAAAAAATATATCGCTTTATCAAGTTTCTGTTTGACAGAGTTTATCGTAGCCGAATCAATTGAGGCGAATTTATCGACTTGAATTATTACAAAAAAATGTTGAAAAAAACTTTACAAGTAAACAAAAGACTCACTTGTAATTGCGTATGCATAGAACTAGAAAAACAAGAAATACGTTTCGTATCAACTATGTAAATGGTAATAATAGGAGCAGAAAAAGTGAATAATTGGATAATTAAGCGACAATAAATGGCCATTTTGTGCAAGCGGCGGATTATTTTCGGTAACACAAAATGCCAGATTATTACTAAAGTTTGAATACCGATCGATAACAAGCATAACATCACTACCCGAATCCGGATATGCAAACAGTGGTGTATGAGAATTTACCGCCGCGGTATGCAAAGTTACAGGACTTACAGGAAAGCTGGCAAAAACGACGAAGCGGAAACGGCTTAAGTATAGCATCACTATGTTTCATATCGTTGATTTATAGGCAAACCACAAAGCTTGCAACTAAAACTAGTTGAGCTATTTAGGATAACAATATGAAAGGTCTATAAATAAGATTATGAAAGGCCTTTTAAGTTCTCGGTGTCTTCTTCATCATAGAGCCGCAAAAGGCCACTGACATGGCTCGTATTATGACTAATTCCTTAGCAAAAGGGACCCATGACTTGAATTACCTTCCGAGTTACGGAATTATCTTTCTCTTCGTACAATCAGGTAATTTCTATGAGAATTTAGGCTGCAATGTCCTAATCAAACTGGGGAAAGTCTTATAAAAGCCTTGTTTAACTGTGTAGCCCAGCAGCTGCCACGACAAAACTGCTGGCCGCACGATGAAAGATAGTAGTTTGAAGGTGGTGAAGATGAGGTAGAAGATGTAGTTTTAGAGAAGTAGCGTGGCAGAAGAAAACAGGTTTCAGTCCAGATAGATGCACACACGGTTTATTAGTATAAGAAATTAACGTAACACTTAAAAAGCTTACTTTCAAATAAAATCAATAAAATACGGTTAAGATGATCACAGTCTGACGACTTGAGGTGGAATGAGGAAATTTTGATGAAAATTACAAAACCGAAACCGATGGATTCGAAATTTGAAAATAAATTGAAAATGAATGATGAGATTGCCAGTACCTACTTAAAAGTATCGAATGGGGTATCGGATAGTTCACCATATTTTATGTATTTTTTTTTAAATATAGATTAGTAGCAGAGAGACTCTAAATGAATTTGTGCAAATAGTTATCTAATCTCAAAAAGAGCAATACAAAGGTACTTACTTACATAGGTATATAGGTTACTAGCGGCTTTTGATTAAAATACATCACTAAAATCACACTCCCAACTGCTGAGCACAGCTTTAGCACCCCCCACCAAACCACGAATTACGCCTCTAAACGAAGGTACACGATCTTTAAGTGCTTTAGTACCAGGTAGATAACCTGTCTCCTCAACGGCCCGTTACAGTTCACTGCTGGACTATGAGCCTCCTCCACTTTTGCCATAATCTCCACGCTTGGAAGGCGGGTTGGAGATCGCAGATTAAAAGGTTACTGTATCAGAGAGCGCTGCTGCCCGTTCCCTGTTCAATGTGTAGTCCCTAAGTCGCCTCTTACGACACTCACAGGAAGAGTAGGGGTTGGTGACAAATGTATTCTACTCTGCCGTGTGTCTCCTATCTAGCACTAAAATGGAAACCCTTACTTTGTTATATAATATACTAGTATTTTAACTTACGAAGCATAAAAATGTTATAAATACCCCAAACAACATTCGTGCCTTTAAACCGTAGTAGCTTTGTGGTTCGATTTGAGCCCAGCAAAAGGCCCAATCCAATATACACTGTCAACATTATAAAGCTTGTAACACGCGTTTACCTTGCAACTTGACTGTACTAAAGGCGCGTTTCCATTGTGCAAGTGCTTGTATGCAAGTAGGACGGACGTCACACTAGCGTACAAGCTACTTACTTGAATTAGAAACCGAGCGAGCGCGAAGCGCCAAAATTGCAATTGTATGTCCACCTGTCTGTTTGTTCTCCTCTACAGGTCGCGTTTCTCAACCGATTCTCGTGAAATTTTGTGAGCAGGTTCAATATATTAATAGATATTTTAGTCTAAGCAGTTTTTGGAAATTTTAATCAATGAAAGAGTTATGATGGTTGCAAACGTAAAAAAATCTAATTCAGCCACCACCACACCATCACCACACCGCCATCACCACCAACACCACCACTCCACCACCCACCACCACCACCACTACCCGCCTCCTGCCACCCGCCATCACTTGCAAGTTGCAAAGACAATAGCGCACCCGCACCCGCACCCGCATGCAATTGGCAGCCTGCATGCATGTTTATGTTTCCATTACTCAAGTTGCATGCAACTTACACTTTTCATGCTAGCTACTTGCATAATGAAAACGTGGCTTAAAGCTATGAACTCACGGGCGAATGTTGACAGTCAATGTTGACGTTGACAACGCCCCGGGCGGTCCTTTGGGGAGACTGTTGACGGTGCTTGATAAAGTATATTGTTTGTCATTCTGATTTTACTTTATACGAGTAGCACATAAATAAATTTGTAGCTGAATGAATGAATGAATGAATATACTTTATTGCACACACAGAAATAATAAATTCTGATTATTTTTATTCAAAAGTGCATACGTCGGCCTCTGTATTTCCGAATGCATACAACCCTAACCTCGTCAAAGTGCGAGTGCATAGGCTTCTCATGAGTAAACTCGCTCCAGCGTAGGCCTCATCTCTCCTTCGGGCTAGATGAAGGTCAAGAGTTTACTCTTAATTTATATAACAAAAAAACATACGTTAGAATAAATTCGGTGGTGCAGTGAATAGAACAGCTGAACAGCTGATTTCCGTCTGAGAGGCGCTAGTTCGAAGCTCACCGCATAGGTACGAATGGTTTTTGAATTTCGAATTAATTATGTGATGGTAAATATTACCGCCAAACCTGTTAGCTGAGAAGAGATTTGAAGGTTGTGTGTGAAGTCGACCAACCCGCTCTAAGCTAGCGTGGTCTAAGGCCTGAGCAGTGAGCAGCCTAATTCAAGGTGTATTCTCAAACCCCTCGATAGAGACGTATTATAGAATGAGCATCTGTTGGCAAGTCCGCGCCCCACATAATATAAAAGGGATATTGACCTCAGAGGAAATAAAAGACGATCAAGCGCAAGGCGACGCGCGTCAGAAATCTTTGATATTGACCGATTAGTCAAATCAGCTTCTTTTTATTATGTGTCAAACCGGGTTAATTATATAAAAAATGTATGAAACTACACAAAGACGACGTCACGTTTGTGTAAATCGTCTGTGTAAAACGTCTGATTACAGTTTTAGCCATAAAAAAAATGCTTAAAGAAAAAATCTATTTTTCGAAATAGGTATGTTTGGGTGTGCATCTCTTGGATAGTGTAAAATAATGTATTTTTATACTTACAGTCATCTATTACATAGTCATCCATTATTAGAAATAGCAATTAGGTAAGTTAGGAAAAAAAAGGAATGAGCAGCTTACGTATGTTACGAATTAACTGATATTTATTAAGCAAAAAAAGTAATTATGATTTTTACAGGGCGTCACAATTGTCTGGATGTATCTTTACCAAATTGTGACTTGCAAATAACTTATTTGAATTTGAATTGGGAGTTGACTTCCTGTTGTAAGTATCCAGCGACTTTTAGACGGAAGCCAACGGTCCACTACACCACGCACAAAATAGACAAAACAGTTAAAAAAAACATTTATTGCCAGTTACAGGTGAGGTAAGATAAAATACATTAATGTGCATTAACAATAATATAAAGATAAAAACATATACCTAACAAAAAGAGTTTTGTCACAATAAATTCTCAGTTCGCACGCTCCCACTCAATCACTTGTACTGAAGCTGTGAGCACACCGGGGCCTGTTGACAAACGCCCCAAGCGATCCGTCAGTGGCAGTTGTTGACGACGGCATTTGATTGATGTATTATTGTTAAATATTGTGCACTTGGCTTAATTCTGTGCCACTTTATCGATTCAGGTGGATGTTGTATACAGTAATACGAAATTATGTTTTGATTTATCAACGTGGCTTGATTCTTATAAGAAAAATATTCTGAATTTATGTACATTTTATAAAAAAAAAAACACACAAATAAAAGTTCTTGGGCAATTTAACTAATTTGGTCCGTATGAGAATGCAATTGAAGAATTGAAAAAAAAAAAACTCTGACGGATATCTGCGGGTGGGCTTTGGACCCACACACACGAATTTTTGTTATTTTTCGAAATTATTACTCAAATTTAATTTATCAGTGCCAAATACTTTCCCAAAAAATTGACACACAATAAAAAAGCTATGTCTAGATTAGATTATGGTCTAGACTTCAAAATAACTATTTTAGTTTCTTCTGTTGGAATAAATAAAACGTGCAACACGATTTTCCAGACCCACAATTCCAGTTCGCTCCCAAAATTACAACAGCACGCTAAATAATTCGCAACGAACATAATGCTACATTTCTGATACACCGCCGCCGTTGCAAATCGAAATTGAATTCCATATTCAAAATCAATATCGTACGTATTCGGTGCACATCGTAATGACTCGGGCACGTTCCGTTCTAATCAACGGACTCGATAGAATCTGTTCAATTTAAATCAATGTGTGCTAAGCTCGGCTCTCCGTTAAATGTTCACATTGAGGTAAGAACACACCTGTACAGCTTTAGAATCTAGCGGCTTGAATACTGAGTTCCACGAGCCTACCAAAAACTAGGTCATGAATTTATTTCGGCGCTATATCTGTATTTCAGTTTTGATTGAACAAAATAACAGACATTGTGTAGAGATATCGAATTTTCGTCATCAAGTTGAGCGTTTGTTGATAGCATTACGGCTTTATAATATGAACTTTTAAACTAGTGTTTGTTCAAAATAGGCAATAATTTGTATCAAACTGTGGCTCAGCAGCCGCCACGGAGCTGCCGAGCACTACACGAAGAGTGTTGTAGAGGGTCATGTGGCTATAACCAAGGTTCAGTCCGAAGGAAAGGAATTTACATATTATATTATTTATTATATAACTGTCATGGAAAACGGTAGAAAATAGTAGATAAGCTGTTTACTATCGGATATTAGGATATGAAGTGAAGAATTTGGCAGGAAAAAGACAAAATCGAAACGTAAGAAATCTATATTTGAAAATGAAAGATAAAACTGCCAGCAAGAAAGGTTGCCAGCCATAAAACAGGAAAGAGAACGAATGCCTCGTTTTTTTTTTTTTTTTTGTGGTGAGGCTGGAGTAAAGATTTATGTAAATACTAGCTTTTACCCGCAAGTGCAATTTCGTCCGCGTATATTTCATGGATAGATTCACGGGACCGATTCTAGGTTATAGATACGTATACTAATACCTTATGATAATTAAAACGTGTACAATGCGCGAATGTCCTAATCATTTTTATCACTAGAAACTAATTCAACTGTTTGCAAATACGAGTATACCCTGTTACATACAATATTCAAACACTAAACACAGTTTCATCAGAAATTGATATCATGTTTTTATTTATTTTCAAAGCAAATAATGCCCCAACGATTTCAACAGCAAATACTTGTGACGTGAGTTGTTGAATTCAGATTATTCGTCCATTTGTTCGGTCGGCGATAATTAATCCTGCATTCAGTTATCAATTGCTATTGGCCGTATTGCCAATTTGCGTCCATTTCCATTGTTTTATCACCCAAACTAGAGTATAATAATATAAAAAAGGTTTGGTATGAGAGATAGTAATGCTTTATTTTGTTTAAGTAATGCTTTATTGGCCGTGTGGTGACGGCAGAGTAGAATACATTTGTCACCAACCCCTACTCTTCCCGTGGGTGTCGTAAGAGGTGACTTAGGGACTACACATTGAACAAGGAACGGGCAGCAGTGCTCTCTGTTACAGTAACCTTTTAATCTGCAATCTCCAACCCGCCTGCCAAGCGTGGAGATTATGGCAAAACCCTCCACTTAAGTGGAGGAGGCTCATAGTCCAGCAATGGACTGTAACGGGCCGTTAATTTGTTTTGATTTGAATGCTTTATTTTGTTTACTATACAGGGTGTTTTAGTAAGCTCTTTACATTCAACCAATAATAATAATAATCTATTGATCATTTTAGTTTTTTACCCGACTATGGCGAAGCAAAAAGGAGGGTTATGATTTTAGCCGCTATGTATGTTTGTATGTATGTATGTATGTATGTATGTATGTATGTATGTTTGTCTGTTCCCACATAATATGTCCTAAACTATCTATCATAAATAAACAAATAAGGTACCGTTAGAAGCGTCTGGATTGTCCGCTGGTTATAGGCTATGTGACGTTATACTAAATTCAATATGGCGCCCTCTAGAGGACATTAAGTACAACAATAAAAAAATATATATTTTTATTAATGTATAGATAGATAGATAGATAAATCATTTTTATTTCTAAAATACACATCTACACACATTCAATCTTAAAACAAAAACATAATGAAAAAACAAATGTGCAGATGTGTACTGCAGAAATCAGGTTGTAGCTCAGTGTAGATTTTGCCACCTTGTAGGGCAAACACTGATTTTCAGCTACCTCCTGTTTCATCTGTAGATCGCGCTGCGATCCGAGTTACTTAAGTGTTTGTGTATTCGAGTAAAATGTGATTTGTTATGAAATGTGTATTTGAGTTTGTGTCTTTGTTAGTGAAAGAGAGGTGAGAGACATCACAAAAACTAAACTTGCGGAAATTAGATTCACCAGCTACCAAGCGTGAAGTGTTCGGGGATTCCCGTTATTTGCTTATTTAATAAGTATCATGTGGGGTATCAAATAAAAGGGCTTAATCTGCACATTCTAAATATATATATATATATTACTAGCTATTGCACGTTACGTTGCACGTTGCAGATGTTTGTTTAGGTAATCAACGTGATTGATAGACAACTTTGATCTAAAGGTCTCGTTACCGGACCATAAAAAAATGACGGCCAAGTGCGAGTCCGACTCCGCACTGAGGGTTACGTATACCTTACTTAGTTTTGTTTGTAAACAGGTTAATTTCACCGATTTCTAGTTTTGTTTTACAAGTGTCGGCATCTCTTTATAACTTTGCACTTAAGAGTCGAATTAGCAATAAAATTTCAATAATGAAAAATACAGAACTACCACAGAATCTGTGAAATGGCCAATATTCTACGGCGAAATGGAAATATCAAAGTCAAAGTCAATTTTTTTATTCGAATTCAGATTTTTACAAATAATTTTCGACGTCAAAGCTATCATGGATGGCACGTTCGTACCAGTGTACGCCCTCTGTGGAGAAGAACGGCCAGAAGAAACTCCACAGGAATTTCTTTAGAAATAAGTATTAATATAGTTTATTTTGTGTTATTGTCATTTTCTTGTTTATTGTGTACAATAAATGGTTAAATAAATAAATATACAGAGTACTAAGTAGGCACTATGAAGAAAACCCCTGGAGCTTTAACTGAAGTTCGTAAAAAAAACTTTAGAAAGTAAAATCTTAAGTGACGTCGAACTTGGGTCTCCGGAGACAAAACTGGCTACAAGACCCATATTCTTTTATCTCGAGCCCCTAAATACCCCTCGTGTGATTTTGTTTATAAGTTAACTTGTTACATAAAAATGAGTTCGACGATAATACTGAGAGACGAAGAGGTTTTCTGAATAAATTATGTAAAGCGTTCTTAAAATCATCTTGCTTGAAAAAAAAATAAGTATTTCACAATAAAGTGTTTAAAATACTTTCCAACTTTGACAATATGAACTTAACAACATTTCTAGATTAGATCTTTTTGATGAGCTGACTCAATACAACCTGCCAGGTGGACTGGTGACCTGAGGAAGGTCGCTGGTGGTAGCTGGATGAGGAAAGCGGGTGATTGTGCGTTTTGGCGTGCCCTTGGGGAGGCCTACGTCCAGCAGTGGACTGCAATAGGCCGATTCATTGATTGATTGACTCAATACAAATAGAATATCTGAAAGTCTAAAATAAAAAACCGTAATATTAACAGATTGGAGCCAGTATACAGTAGAAAGAAGCTTTATTTGAATGTTAGCAAATGGTTTGCTAGCGTACAACAAAAAATTTTCGTACCTAACATTCTTTTACGAAATAACTTGATAGACCCTACACAAGTCATTAAAAGCCCAAAACAGACGTCTTTTAATTTTTTTATTTATCTATACCGTGAAATTTACATCGTTTGTTCCCGCCGTGTAGTGATAGTACCCGTCAAACTGAACAACTTTTCACGAAAAAAAAAATTCCTGCGACAAAAAAATTTTTGGTCTCTCCATACAAAGTGAGACTCCTGACCGACCCATTTTGTATGGAGAGACCAAGATTTTTTTGTCACAGGTATTTTTGTTTTCGTGAAAAGTTGTTCAGTTTGACGGGTACTATCACTACACGGCGGGAACAAAACGACGTAATATCCTTTCCTTACTAATATTATAAACGCGAAAGTTTGTAAGTATGGATGTTTGTTACTCTTTCAAAACTACTAAACGGATTAGAATGAAATTTAGAATAGAGATAGTTTGTACCCTGAAATAACACATAGGATACTTTTTACGGGAAAAATCTTATTCCCACGGGAAAATCTTACACAACGCGGGCGGACCGCTGATATTACTATAAACGGTTATATGGCCTGTTGCAAACATTTTCATCTACGTTTGAGCGCCTTATTTTGTTTTCTATCATCATCATAATTCTCAGCCCATATCCAAACACAAATGGGTATAGTGCTCTACTGCGTTATGCCAATAGAAAGTCAAAGTCAAAATTATTTATTTCCATAGGATGTTATTACATCACTTTGATCCGTCATTACATTTTTAGGGTTCCGTAGTAAAATAGGAACCCTTATAGTTTCGGTCTGTCCGTCTGTCTGTCTGTCTGTCTGTCCGCGGCTTAGCTCAGAGACTCTTAGTACCAGAAAGCTGTAATTTGGCATGGATATACATACATATGACTTATGCCGACAAAGCTGAAGAAATTTTTTAAGTTATTTTTTTTTCACGATTACCTTATAGTGTGAGGTATCGTTAGATAGGTCTTTTAAAAACAATGGGGGTTTGCTAAAACCATTTTTCGATGCTAGAGTAAGTTTTAGAAATATTCCGTTTTCCGGATCAAAAAGTAGTGAGAATGAAATAGAATATAATGACTATTGATAACTTAATAATTTATTTTCCTAAATAGTTTCCGAGTCTCTCTACACACCGAGTCCAGCGCTTTTCCAAGGCTTCAATCCCTTTAAAAAAAAAAGTTTTGTCTTGGTCCTGCAAAAAGCTCTCCACGGCATCCATCACCTCGTTATCGTCTTTGTACTTTCTTTCCCCTTAAGTATTCTTTCAATTTGGGGAACAGATAAAAATCGCTAGGCGCCAGATCTGGTGAATAAGGGAAGTGGTCAACCAATTCGAAGCCAGCTTGCTGAATGGCAGCCATCGCAACTGCCGACCTGTGCGCGGGTGCGTTGTCGTGATGAAACAGCACGCCCCTTCGAAGTTTCCCTCTCCTTGGCATTCTTCAACTTAGGAATTAAAGCTGCATAATATTGGCCTGTAATAGTGGTTCCACGCTCCAGGTAATCAATCAACAATATCCCTTCTGAGTCCCAAAATATTGAGGCCATAACCTTGCCAGCCGATGCCACGGCACGAAACTTCTTCGGGGTCGGTGATGATGGCCGTTTCCATTGCGAAGATTGCTTGCTGTTTTGTCTTAGGATCAAAATGGTGGACCCATGTTTCGTCCATTGTTACGAAACGAGACATTTTTATGTTGTCTCCAACATAGCTGGGGCCTCAAAGAAAGAATAACAACAAAATCTTAATTATAGTTATGGATTTTCACTACAGATAAAGTAAACAAAAACTTATCAATACTGTTGCATCTTTATGCTAGAACTAAGGTTAAGAATAAGGTTTTGCATGAACTTATAAAAAATACATGTACATAAGTAGTCTATGTAATATTTTGAGAAAATATGTATATAATTGTTAAGTAGGTATATAATTATAGTGGGTACGTATGTATGTTAAAAATTAAATACTTTCTATGGGTAATACACAAACTTTGGTAACAGACCGACGATGAGAGTGGCCATTGGATGTTACAATTTCTACCGCTCGTAAAGCGCCATCTGCGCCTGGAAAAACTTGGGTCACTCTCGCCATTGGCCATTCCAAAGGGGAAACATTGTCTTGCCTAAGTATAACTAAGGATCCGACAGTAATATTAGGAGTGAGAGATCTCCATTTTGGACGGTTTTGGAGAGTAGTCAGATACATGTTTTTCCAATATTTCCAAAATACTTGTTTTATACTAGTACATATTGCCCAAAATTTTAATAAATTGGTAGGAGTGTTACTAACATCTTCCTCAGGATACGAGTTCAGAGGAGAGCCCGTGAGAAAATGACCTGGTGTTAGATATGAGAAGTCTGTCGGGTCAGCTGACATGGCGCAAATCGGTCGCGAGTTTAATACGGCTTCTATTTCTGCGAGGACAGTCGAGAGCTGTTCATATGTAAGTAACGCTCTTCCCATTACACGCTTCAGATGGTACTTTACACTTTTGACAGAACTCTCCCAGAGTCCGCCAAATACAGGGCTGTAACTAGGTATGAAATGGAATCGTATGCCACGCTCTGAGGCAAACGACTGTACTTGTACTTGGTGATCTTTATCACCACCGTATAGTCGGTACAAGTCACCTAATCGGGTCCTCGCCCCCTTGAATGTAGATGCGTTGTCACAATAAACATCGCTGGGCAGATTCCGTCTCGATATAAACCGCCGAAAGCAAGCTAAGAACGTGTCTGTAGTTAGATCAGATGCGAGTTCAAGGTGTATAGCCTTGGTGACAAAACATACCAAAATAAGAATGTAACCTTTTCCTACGACGGATCTTCTGGTGCGACTGAGTTTCACGGAAATCGGCCCAGCGAAGTCTATGCCGACCTTTTCGAAAGGACGACACGCGTTGACCCTGTCGGCTGGTAAGGACCCCATTAGCTGACTCGTAGCCGCTGCTTTTAGCCTGAAACAGGTTATACACGTATGTATTATCTTTTTTACAGTTCTTAGGCCATCAGTAATCCAATACCTTTGATTAAGACTACACAAAACTAATTTTTGACCTGCATGCATTAATCTGAGATGTTCGCGTCTGATGATCAGTTCCGTGATGCTTGAGCGTTTAGGCAAGATTATCGGGTGTTTTTTAGAATAAGGAAGAGTGGCATGATGGAGTCGACCACCTACCCGCAAGACACCATCTTTGTCTATAAAGGGATATAACGCCTTCAAGCTACCAGTGACCTGACCGCCAGACTGTATGGATCGCATCTCATCGCTGTAAAACATATTTTGTTCAAACTTAATTATACAAGAGAGTGCATAGTCTAGTTCATTTACTTGCAAGAATGCCTCCTTACATTTTACAGAATTAGGTCTTGAATTTTTGCAGAACCTAAGTACATATTATGATAGAATCCTAACCATTTTATTGATGTCAGAATATTTTTGTTTTAAGATATCGAAAATGCAATGATTCTCATTGTTTTTGCGTATTGTAGAAACCACCGGGGCAGAAAAAAAACTATCTACTGTTTGTTTTAGTTCAGGTATGGTAACAGACTCATTCTCTGAAACAGTAAATGAAAAATTCCTATCATATAATGACGTCGGACCATTCCACCACAATGTGTGGTTTATTAAATCGTGTGGCAGCAAGCCTCGGCTGACACAATCAGCAGGGTTATCCTTTGTGTCTATATAATCCCAGTGATAGCAGTTCTGAGCTGAAAGCTCTTGAATTACTCTAACTCTGTTGGCAGTGTAGGTATTAAGCTTAGAAATATCTGTACCTATCCAAGCTAATACTATCTGTGAGTCAATAAAGAGGTGTGTCCGTTCTACACTCATTTTTTTATTTAAAGTGGCAAGTACCTTATCGGTGAGCCTGGCGAGCAAGAGAGCCCCATTTAACTCCAGCCTTGGTATGGTCAGCTTCTTCTTATGAGGATTAATCCTTGACTTAGAGCACATCAACTTCATACTCACTATGTCTTCGTTGTCGATCACTCGCAAGTACAGACAGCACCCATGCGCGATGACAGACGCGTCAGCGAAACCTATCAGCTGAATGACGGTAGCGTTCGCTGGCTTTACGCACCGCGGCACGCGTATCGGCTGCATGCCTTGTAAACTCTCTACGAACTCGATCCACTGCTGACAGATGCTGCTGGGAGGGACCTCATCCCAGCCAATGTTTTCAGCCCACAGAGATTGCATGATTAACTTAGCCTGAACGAATATCGGACCCATGAAAAAATAATAAAAAAAGTAAATTTTTATGTTGTCTCCAACAATGACTATATTCAGAAAAAAACAAAAGATAATCGAAGATTTTTTTTCTTTATTAATATTACAAATATGTATCTGAGCTATAATAATAATAATAATAATAAATTTAGTCACCGGTAATTTTACCCCGTAAAAGGGAGAAAACATTTAAGAAAAATAAATAATAATAATAATAAATTTATTTCAGATAATTGTATCCATAATTTGTTGGCTATGCCTGCCAGTATTTTTTTTTCTTACCAAGGAGTATGTCGTTCTCACTACTTTTTGATCCCTCCTCGTATTTTTGTTAGAGTCAAGTTTCCCCCCCCTCTACCAGCAAAACCGTTGTATATAGAAACGTGAAAAAAAATCATGGTAGTAGTGTATATGATGAATTTAAAAGGAAAACTATCAACATCAAGTAGGCTTTACAGGTTATCGAATAATAGACCAACTTATAAAAAGTACTAGTAGAAGTAAGAAATTTGGTACTACAATTAATATCATAGAAAAATATTTTGATGAATGTTAGAAGGCTGTAATTTGGCATGGACATACATATTAATCATGCCGTCAAAGCTAAAGAATAAAATCGTATCATAGAAAATGACTTGATGGAGTCCGTCTATATGTGTAGTAAATTTAAGTAGGTATTATAACAGTAAAAAGATTGCGAAAAAATAAAATCTTAACATCATTTACAAAAATAATTTCATAACCTATTTACCTTATATACCAGTCAGTTTTAAATGTGTAACAATCGCAAGTTGCCAATGGAACATTCGAAACATTCGAATAAAACTATTTTGAAATTCGAATAAAGCGCGCCGCGCCGCGGACGGAGCTTATGGCCCTGCGGGGCTTGCGCGCGGGGAGTCGATGTAACAAATAGAGCGGCATCCGCGCTCATTAGCGCGAGCGACTAGATGCTGTTCGGATGTGCCTCGAAATCCTATTAGGCAACTACGAAACCCTACACTTTGCGTGGTCCGACACGTGCTTGGCCAGTTATTTTGGGTGAGTTCACTAACACAAAAAAATCAATTAATCATTGATATACTAGGTAAAAAGGCGTAATAAATCATACGCGCTCAAAAAGCGGCACACCAAAAGTTGGCCAATTAGCCAACCTGAACTTAGTCACGCGTCGCTTTGTCTCTTTTTCGCACTTATGCTTAGACTTGCCGTCCTTGTCTAAGTTTTGTGCCATGTTAAAACACCGTTTGCCTTGTAAGTGATCTATCTACGCCTTTTTACTTATAATATCATTGCAATTAATACTGTGAAGTTAAGAGCCCTATTCACTAAATAGCTGGAATTCTAATTAACCCTCTTTATAGCTAAGCAAATTAACGGTCCAACTTCATTTCTTAATTGCGTCAAGAATTCAGCAGTCATTGTTCGTGAAAAATTGCAAGAGAATTCGTACGACTTGTTCAAAACACAGATGGTAAAAACAGAGGGAGGAATACCAAGGATTTTTTTAATTCTCGGATAAATGTTATACTTAACTTCATAAGTTACCTATATCTTGACTAAGTAGTTTATTTTTTATTTATTAGGAGAAATTATTAAAAAAACAAAGAACTACATGAAAAATTTAAAACTTTTGGCGCCAAAAATAGGCCATCTTGGTTTTTTTATAAATTTGATGTACCCAGTGTCACTCTCACCAGTAAGACGAATCTAACGATACCTCTTTAGCTAAAATCCATCAAGCCGTTTAGGCTGTAGAGCGTGCCAAAGAAATATACATACATACATACATACACTCGAAAAACATAACCCTCCTTCTAAAGCAGTCGGTTAATAAAGCAGTCGGGTAAAAATGCAACAAAATCGCTTTGCGTTTGTTATTTATTGCGATCATTAAAATTAAATAATTAGGTTTGGTTTATATTCTGTATGAGGTACTGATGAAGACACAAGTTAACATAAAAAAGTTATTTTGAGGTTAAAAATATCTCGTGCCCTATTAAGGGTTAATTTGGACTAAGAGAAAGATCGTCTGGTGAACTGCGACTACGGACGAATTTCCCCCTTTTGAAAAAATGTTAGTGGTAAACTCGTTTCCGTCGTATTTTACCTGAAATAAAAAAAACTATTTTATTTCATTTATTTTGTCGTAATAAGGGCGTGTACGTATGTGTGTTATAGTGAAAATAGAGGGAAATTTAATAACATGCAATATGATTTACAAAATACTCTTCGATAAACGTAGTCCGGTTGTAACTAAACAAATACTTACAATGAATGAATTGGTTTGAAAGTTTCTTATATATTTTTTGTAAGTCTTAAATATAGCTTACCTATATTATACCCACGGAAGTAAGACGAGTCTAACGATACCTCTTTAGCTAAAATCCATCAAGCCGTTTAGGCTGTAGGGCGTGCCAAAGAAATATACATACATACATACATACTTACATACATACATACACTCGAAAAACATAACCCTCCTTCTAAAGCAGTCGGGTAAAAACAGCTAATATCAGCGTATACAATAGCACATTGAAACAACGGTATCAAAAATGCTTACAGCTAACTTCCATAGACATTTCTTGCTTAGATTTAAACTGGAAGAAAAAATAAACAAGGGCTATAAAAGATGACTATTTGAGGTTATGTTATATTGTAAAAATAAAAATTAAAAACTGGCAATCAGAATACCAGAAAAAGAAAAACTGTGTTATACAAATTATCTTTATATTGAACTGGATGCTGGATGAGATTAGACATCATGACATATCCTTACAGGCTACTTACCTTACTCGTAACTTATCTGATCAAGTGCAGTACAGGCTGTACGTACAGGGCATTCATTATTTCCCATTAACTATGAATATGATGTTGAAAGATGCTTCTTTATTTTGTTATTGTTGCAGTATCTTTATACAATGTTTTAAGTTACTATGTCTATTTTAAAATTTCAACCATAACCATGTCGTTAAATACCTAAGACGTTTTTAGACATAGTAGGAATCTGTTTTTTTTTAAAGATGATCATGAGCACTCGCACCTCGCCCGTATGCCATCTCTCCTGGTTTACTATACCTATGAGTTCAGTTCAGAACAACTTAGGGAATTTGTCTTTCTTTCAATTTCGCTGTTAGCCAACTTCGTTCGAGGCATTAATTACCTATTGTCCAAAGTTATTGTGGAATAGACCGAATCTTCAGGAGGCAGTATAAGAATTCTTGTTGTAGAACTTGAAGGTTGAAACTGAAGCATACTACTGGGTTCGAGTGGTGGGAGGTATTTAAATTAAATTTTATTGTATTTATTCTTTATTGCACATTTAAATTTATAGTATTATATTAAAATTAGTTACAAAGACGAGCTTATTCTCTATAAGAGATCTCTTCCAGCCAACCTACAAGGTGGTGGAAAAGGTGAAAAATAGAGCGGGCACAAGGATGTGCACTGAATAAATTAGCCTAAATAAAAATTTAAAATAAAACATAAATATAACGAAATACCTACATATTATACATACATACATAATTATGAAATTACATACCTAATAAAACACACATCATAATATATAAAACATATACAAAATAAATTTTATTGTTTGATTTTAATAATTTTATTGTTTATTTGAATTTGTAATTTACTTATAAAATTTTGTTTAATTTTTTAAGTGTTACTAACAAAAATATGGACACAGTCTGAAATAGAATAGAATAAACGTAAAAAAATAAATAAAAAAAAAATGTAAATAAATGTTTTTTTTTTACATTTTTTTCGATGATCTGGTGAAGGTATATCCTTCACCAGTTCATCGGTCCACTTTGTACTACTCACGCTGCCTCTTTCGGTACATGGTAGCCCAGGGGAACCTTCCTACTAAAACGGCTTTTCTGTGCGCAATGTCCATTGCTCATTGCCATTGACAATCGTCATCATTGAATATCGCCATCGTCATATCATAATTTTATTATAATGAATAAATTACTTAATTTTAACCAATTACAATAGAAATAAAAATACACAGTCATCATTCTCCTGCCCTGTACCCTTTATTTAGGGTCGGCGCAATATGTTTTCTTCTTCCATTCATCCCTGTCAGATCCCAACTTACATTATCTCACTTACACTCCCTTCTTACATTATCATCTTTCACACAATCCATCCATACTTCCCTGGGTCTACCCCTACCTGCTTTTCCATTCACTCTCATATCTAGCATACGTCTGGTGGTATTGGATTCCTCTCTCCGCATCACATGCCCATACCACGACAGCCTGTTACTCCTCAACTTGTCTACTATGGGTGCCACTTTCAAGCTTTCTCTTTTGTAACGAGGCATTCGTCCTCTTTCCTGTTTTATGACTGGCAACCTTTCTTACTGGCAGTTTTATCTTTCATTTTAAATTCATTTTCAAATTTAGATTTCTTACGTTTCGATTTTAACTTTTTTCTGCTAAATTTCTCACTTCATGTCCTGATCTCCGAAAGTATATAGCTAAACCTTTTCTACGTTCTCTACTAATTGTCAGTTTATAAATTTACATAAATAAATACCTTTACTGTCTACCTAAATAAATACCTTTTACCTTTACCTGGACTGAACCAGTGTTATAGAGGATTTTAATTTAAAACGTGGCAAAAACCCTGGGTTTTGCCACGTTTTAAATTAAAATCCTCTACAACATCCTTCGTGTGGTGCTCAGCAGCTTCGTGGCTCTTATATACTCATTTCTTATTCTATTTTTCCTCGTCACGCCACACATCCATCTTAACATTCGCAACTCAGCTACATGCAGTCGTCTTTCATCCATGTCTTTAACGGCCCAATACTCAGATCCATACACAGTTACAATGAAAAAAAAATATATATTCATAAGCGCTCCTTTATCATTTCCAAGTCGCGAAGCCAAAAGTCATTTGAAAAATTAATCGCAAAGTTCAATAATGGCGAGAGACGGAAGTTTCATCGAGTTATTACTAGTCGTAATAAATGTTACTGTTATTTTAAATGAAAAATATTCCATTCAGAATGTCAAATTGTTTTCCGATTTTCATATGAGCGTAAAAAAATGTTTCACTATTGTAAAAAGTATGGAATGAGATTTATTATTATTTATTTAAGGCCGGGTTATGGCAAAAAATAGCAACTCAACGCAATTTAGTTGAAAGTTCAACCGACGCATTACTGAAATAACGTTCATATTAGCGTGCGATGCTTCACGGTAGTTACGTCCGACACTGCGCAGGAATCGTGCGAAAAACTCGTTTTTCTTGAACTCTTTTGCTTATTAATTGAAAAAGGCAGAGTTTATGAAAAATGTAATCGATTTAAAATCTAAGTCAATAGTAGACTAGTAGTAGAATATATTGACGAAAAAAAAAACTATGGTTATCGCTTTAAGTTACGAGATTAAGGACGCCAAAAAATATTTTTGCTGCTTTTTTTTTAAATCTTGTGCTTCTTATTTCTAAGTTATTATAATGTATTTTAAAATTCTACTCGATTTAAAATTTAATTACTTAATAAATTTAATAACCCCGCCTTAAATGGAAACACTCTACAGCTCATATTTGACCGAGCGAGCGCAGTGTCTCCGTTTCAGCTTGGCCAAAATTGCTTTTGTATGTCCATTCGGTCCATCTGTCTGTTTGTTACACTCTACGATTCTCGTGAAATTTTTGTGTTTAGGTTCAATAAATATATAGATTTTTTTGCCGATTTAGTTTTTCGAAATTTTTCAAAATGGAGGAGATATTGAGGTTGAAAACGTAAAAAAAACATATTTCAGCCATATGAAAAAAAAAACTCACGAGGCACGAGCCTACCCAGAATGCGGGCTGATTTCGCAGACAACCTTTCTTTATTTGCAGGATGTTCCTACGTAAGAGCATTGATTAAACGTACCGAAAGACAATCGTACGTGGTGAGTGGGGCGCTATCCCGGACTACCCCAGGCCCCACCCAGTAGTTAGTAAGCAAGCGTACGCTCTACAGAAAAAAAATAAACAAAAACAAAACCCGTAATTTCCGAAGGTAAAATTCGAGCCATCATTTTAAAACTCGAAGGTAAAGAGTGAGTGATCGGGTCTACCAAAAATGAATGATACGTAAATTATGGTCGTAATGTTCCCCAATCCCGAATGATGACGTCACGTCTTAGGCGATCGGAGGTCCATCACTCATTCCCCTCATTGCCGTCTCTGTTTGTTCGCATTCCCTACTGACAGAAGCATCCATCAGACACAATGAATCCATATTACGCGTTCGTTTTCGAACTTTTAGACGTTTGTTTTTTTGTGCAAGTGCTGACCGGCATTTGGGAACAAAAATGTAATGCAATATTTTGTAATGAAAACCTAACAAAACTTTGGAAATTGATAGGTGAATTGGTGAGTGAATTTGGACATGCATTTAGTGGCTCAATGGGATCCTATATATATAATGTACAAAGTCCAGCTTATACTATGAAATCTTTTCCATTTAACCTACGTGGTGGAATAGATGATGGGAAGATGGATTTTTTAATTTTTGTAGCTTGAAGTGTGTCCAACTAAGTACTGGGCAAAGGTCTCACCCCGCTCCCGACAAAGATACAAAAAGAGGACGCGTCAGCGACAATTTTTTTTTTCCACCACTAGCCTCAAAATAACAAAAAACGATCGCGCTTTACAAATCTACTAACGTTCGATATTATGAATAGGGGATCGGACTGTTCACCATATTTAATTAATTTACCATATTTTATGAATTATTTTTAAAATATAGATTAGTAGCAGACGATTCGCCAAGAAAAAAACAGAATCGGTTAAAAAACGAATTTACAGTGATTTTTTAAAGTTTCAATATGTCTGTCACTTTAGAAAACGATTTTTTGTAGGGAGATTATATGGCGTTATTAACAAATGACGTCACAAGTAGGTATGTGCCTCTCTGTCTAGTCTTGAATTTCAAACCTTTATAACTCGGTCAATATTAAAGATAGAGCAATAATTATTTTAGTGTTCGATAGCAGAAACTAAGAAGTTTGGATTTATAAAATAAAAAAGAAGTGGTCCGATCCCTCTAAATGCTCAAACTCATGGGGCAACGCCGGAGTCCACGCTTTTCGCTTTCCGCATCTCATGTTTCCAGTCAGTCATAGGGATCAGCTCGACTGTGTTATTATAGCAATCGATTTTATGACGATTGACAGCTAGCGGGCCGTGCTACTGGCTTTCTCTTTGATTGGATTGTTAGGTTATGTTCGTTCATAGACGAAACAACAGGAGTAGACTTCGCATAAAATAACATTGTATACAAATAATCTAGATGAGTGATGTTCGCTGTATCAAGTATTATCCAAACGTCTTTAGGATTTAGCATACATTTAACCTACCAATTAACTAAACTAAAATACATATTTTATACTATGTGTATTGTGCTATGATAGTCAGGGGCGTGCGCTTCATAGAGGCAGAAAAGCACTGCCTACCCTGTCATTTTCAGATAAATACCTTCTCAATAATATACATTAATTAACTTCACTACACTATCATACTAACTACCATAACACCCATATTAATTTTACACATCCTGATCTTTAACAAATTCCACTCGTCTTTTGTTTACGTTCGCCAAAAGCACTGCCTATTCCAACTGACGTTTACTTACATGTAGTGAGAGAAAATATATGACTGTGTGCTATAAAGACCCTATGTGCGAACACAAAACTTGTCAATGCGTTAGTGTGCGTGATTTCGCTCCATACAAATCCGAAAAGCCCAGCTTTTCTGTCCCGATCAACGACCAATCACAACGCACCAGTCGTATGAAAAAGCGCGTATTGGGTAAAACCAAACAAAAGGAAGGGCGCATTCCGAATCAGACCTTCAGCGCTGTCAGCAGCGATCAGAAAAGCAAAAAATGTATGGCTGACAGTGATCCGGAACGCGATTACGAGTACTTTAATCGATTTCAGCGCGTCTCGGAACGCAGGGTTGGAAACGTCACGTCACTCATTATTCGCCATATTGTTTACTTTTGTTGTTTTAACGCGCAGTGATTGTTGAAGTTTTTGATAGTTTTTTTGAAAATTGTGTTAGTAAATTACATTAATAACAATGACTAATAGCTGTGAACTTTGTGCCGACGGGCCGTGTTTGTCTAAATTGCAATTCCTTTGAGTTAATTGCATTGCAACTCTTTGCAACGCAAGTCATTTTCAAATAAAATCTTACGAGACTTTCAACTGGTTAACGTTGTGTATGTACACACCAATAGTTATTTGTTTTCCGTGTATTATATTCTGCACTTCTTTGAACGTTTGGAACGACGCCGGCTATGTCAATTTTTAAAGGCCATTTCGGTTATCTCTAGTGTGACTTGTTCCAAATATTCAATCAACTGGTTAGATACTTGAGGTGGCCAAACTTACATTACATCACTCATTGCATGGAAACACCACCGGTCAACACAATACAGTAACCTAATTCATGAATTTTTTTTGGTAAGTGCTTTTTTATCCTTTTTATACCTGCCTGCCTACCCTAGCCCTAAACCCTGTGCACGCCCCTGATGATAGTGTGTGTGACTGTGTCATTAGAATATAATAAAAGATGTGAACCAATAATGTTGTTTCTTTGCCTTTCAGATTGAAAGTTCTCTATCTGCTCACACGAAATTCTAATAAAGTAAACGATATTTTTTTATTTAATTGACTTCTTAGTCATGTAAGATCAAATAAAACACCAATTTTGAATTGTTTCAGTAGCATAATTATAAAACTAAATGGACATTATTTATTGACATTGGTGTAGATTCCAGCAGCGAAACTAAATTTAAAATTTTTCTTAGTCTTGTCACTTTCTGACCCACGACGATGAAAAAGGACAGGAGATTCCCAATTATTGTAAGAGCCAAATTTTATAGCGCAAATGTCAAGTTTTGTCGTGTGCCATGTAATTTTAAACGGCTTGCTTTAGGATCCTGCTTAAAATTGACGTTTGTGACATAAAATTTGACGTTCAAAAGAGCCGACAATCTCTCGTCCGTTTTCATGGTCGTGGGTCAGAAAGTGACAAGACTAATATAAAATTAAAATTTAGTTTCGCTGCAAGAATTTACACCATTATTTTAGTTTAACGGGAAACAAAAGGTTTTAAGAAGTTACTTACTGCATCAGTTATACCTACTCCGGCTGTTTACGCAACTGTGATTCGCAACCAGTTGCGAATCAAGACAACTTTATTCCAATTTGGTTTTACGTTATTTTACTAAAACGTTGTATACCTAATAATATTTTCGGCCATTGCGTCAGCTAATGTTTTGTAGTCTATGGATTTCCCCTTACGATTATTTCCTTTCATGTGGATGTCCATTAGTCTAAGTACATGATGTGGAATGACGACATGTGGTTTTGTGATGTTATTAATTACTAAGGGTAGTTATTTGGACAATACAGGGCGAAACTATAGTTGGTGTAGCTTTTGTATCTCTTTCGTATTAAGACGTGAATGTCAAAGATAGTTTTTGCTCATAATTAATGGTGATCATAATCGTGTGGGTTGTAAGTTGTAAGGTCAACAACTGGCCTTACAAACCCTGGTGTCAGTGTTATAGAGCCGCCAAAGGCCACTGACTTGGCTCGTGTAACGACTAGATAGTAGCCGCGACCTGGATGGAGCTGGATTTTATAATCAAAATTTGAATAACGCTTAAAGTACTCAACGGATTTGGATGAAATTTGGAAAGAAGATGGTTTGTAATGTAACCTGGATTAACACATCCCCTCCATACTTGCGCCAACGGTTCAGTTTCATGCGTCCTGAGGACAAGCCTTGTCGTTCTCATGTCCGCACTCTTCTCTCTCTACCTCCTTACCGTACTGGCTTCTATTCTAACTCATTCACTGTTCACGCTGCGAGGCTATGGAACTCTCTTCCACATACTATCCGTGATAGCCCCTCTATCGCTATCTTCAAAAACTTGTTTTTTAGGCGATTAGCGATATTAAGGAGTATTATCTTTCATTGTCAAAGTAATCCGTGATTATATACATATTTATTTATGTATGAATGAATGAATGAATGAATGTATGAATGAATGAATGTATGAATGTATGTGTTGTATGTTTTATTATAATATGTTATTTACATATACCAGGTGTTACAAAACTACAAATAAAGCCGAAAGGGTGTGAATCTGCTCGTAAAACTGAACAACTTTCCCCAAAGAACATAGGTCGAAAAACGATTTAAAAAAATCGCATTCCCATACAAAATGTAGATGGTCTCCATACAAAATTCACGGGTTTTTTGTAACACCGTGTATATATATATAGGTATATATGTATAAATATAATATGTAAGTATAAGTATTGTTAGGTGTAAGTTTATGTTTTATTTATTGCGTATAATGTTTAGATACATTTAGTTATAGAGTAGCTGTAGATTATCGGGTTCTTACTATATTATCATTATATTTTATTTCTTAAGTTGTGCACGTTTTGTCCGCGTCTAATGTTATCTCCCTTTTCTCTTCCGTAGGTCTGCTGGAAGATATTTCTTTAGAAATAAGTAGGCCTGTTGTGTCGTTTTTCTTTGTGTTTTTGTCATTTTCTTGTTTAATGTGTACAATAAATGGTTAAATAAATAAACACATACTTTTTACGGGAAAAAGTCTTATTACCACGGGAAAATCTTACACAACGCGAGCGTAGCCGCAGGCGGACCGCTAGTGTATAATATTATCGGTCAACGGATCAGTTTGCATAAAAAAACTTTGGTTATATTTCGAATTTTTTACTTTTCAATTTCAAAAAGTTCTACAACAAAATTTGTTCAGTTTCACGGGCTGAGTGAGCTTCGTAGTTAACATATCAACAGCCCGTTACAGTCCACTGCTGGACTATGAGCCTCCCCCACTTAAGTGTTTGGTTTTGCCATAATCTCCACGCTTGGCAGGCGGGTTGGAGATCGCAGATTAAAAGGTAACTGTATCAGAGAGCGCTGCTGCCCGTTCCCTGTTCAATGTGTAGTCCCTAAGTCGCCTCTTACGACACCCACGGGAAGAGTAAGGGTTGGTGACAAATATATTTTACTCGTAGTTCGTACTCGTAGTTAACACACCTGAGTAAATTCAAACAAGGTACCTACTGAAAGATGTTTACTTAGCACATACCACCGTATCCCCGTTTTTCGGTGAAACCAAATGCCTTAAACATAATAACTCAGAAGCAGGTGTCTTTGACACGGTAGCTATTTCTTTCTGGCGTAAACAGGTACGAATTAAGGTTGGTATAAAATATCATCTTTAATTTTTACTTGCTGTCCGCCCGCGGCTACGCTGGCGTTATAAATGATTTTCCCGTGGGAATCAGACTTTTTCCCGTAAAAAGTATCTGATAATCCAGTGTACGAACTATCTCCTTTCCAAATTTTATCTAAACCAGTTCAGTAGTTAAGGCGTGAAAGCGGAACAAACATTAAAAGATCTAAACATCCAAACAATCAAATATATTTTCACATTTTTATATTATTATTAGTGTGATTTGTGTTGATGATTTTGATTTTAAGCTTTGGTTTTGCCATAATCTCTACGCTTGGCAGGCGGGTAGGAGATCGCAGATTAAAAGGTTACTGTATCAGAGAGCGCTGCTGTCCGTTCCCTGTTCAATGTGTAGTCCCTAAGTCGCCTCTTATGACACCTGCGGGAAGAGGAGGGGATGGTGACAAATGTATTCTACTCTGCCGTCACCACACGGCAATTCTACTCTGCCGTCAACAAACATCTAAATATATTTCCACATTTATAATATTAGTGTGATACTTAAATTCCTAAATGCGGCCCCCCTATTTACCCTCTCTTTCGCGCAGTTAATGAGAAAATTCGGGTTCTGCTTAAATTGGACCGATTTATTTTCAAGTCGACTATTGGGAGGGAACTAATTGACTTCTTTGGTAACGAAATATCGAACCAGTGGGCAGAATACATCTTTTATTACAGGCGTCTTGTGAAAGTAATTTTTTCAAGTTTGGTAAGTACTTTTGGTAAAAAAAAACTAATTGGAAAGTTTGTCCATGAGTGGTTTCAATTTAAAAAAAATTTAGTATACACTCGTATGTTTGATAAGTTAATCATATTAATAACTCAATTTAAAATAGACTTTTAACGATATTATCATAAAAAACCAATAAAAGAGATGTGATGAACGAATGATATTAATTTGAACGAATGATAACCTAAAATAAGGGCATAGCTGTCAGTTTAAGAGATTTTTAAGTCGCATGTTTTAAGTGCTCTCTAAAATTGTGCAATCGACACGGCCATAAGGTTCAAATTCGATGTTTGACAGCAGCTGTCTAATGGTAGACAGAGCTGCTCTTATATTAGAATGGCCATCTCCTGTCCCTTTTCAATCTTTAAAAGGTAAAAAGGAAGACGAACTTAAATTATGGATTAGAGCGTGACAGTGTAAATCGGGGCCAATATCTATTTAAAGTGTTCGTGATCGATATTAAGGAAAATTTATTATTATGTTTGACATTCCTTTATCTCTGGACAAATAAAGACTTTCAAATGCGTGCGTGGGGCCAGCCAACACATATTTATCTGGTTGCCTGAAAGAATTGCTACCTTAGCAATAAGGCCGCCAATTGTACACAATTCTACTTTAATATTGTTATCTGTTTGTGTGCAATAAAGTATATTTCATTCATTTCATTCATTCATTCATTCATTTTGATGCTCTTTTGTAAATTTTAATAAACTTTTTATTACTACAGCTGGTCTGTCTACTGAGAACAGATGGCCGTTTACTTTTTAATATTGAACCTATGCTTAACTATTGTTTATTCCTATGCTAGCTTTCAGCCTGAAAAAACCAGCTTTCAAGCTTTTCAAAACCAGATCAGGCACTTCCAACTGCATCAAAAATACCCAGACATGGTAATTGCCGGCCATAATTGCTGGAACAACGACTGTCTGGGCCCTGACAGTAACACGGGAACGCTCTTCCGACGTTTGCATATTTTACGAGACCAACTTGTTCGGTTTGATAGACATCCAGCTGAGCTATTGTTAGACTACGGCGTAGTTGGTAAAATGAGAGTTTGATCAAAAGATTCTGAGTTCGGTTTATGTTCGTGACTTTCGTCGAAGTTTTTGGGTTTTTCTATGATATTCTCTTGTAGTCTTCTAGATTCGAGATTAGCGAACGAAAACGTAACGATCCGTGTACTTTAGTGCAGGTAACCCAAATAGAGCCAACAAAAGCTCCTATGTATGTATTTTTTTCTTCTTGGGTTAAAAGTTACACGACCGACCTCACAAACCCTGGTATCAGAGTTTTTTTTTTCTTCCTAACTAATGACGACACATCTTACATAGACGTATTTCGCCAGTGTCGAGAGATATTTGTAGGTTTCGGTTATTTGAGCTCAGTAATGTGATACAATTATTGAAGCTACCACGAGGCCTCTTGGCATCATCTAAAAATGTCAGCAAAGTGTATGCGATTCAATTGTTTTATGAAAGTTTATAGTCCCGAAACATTCACTGGATAATGCACTATCGAAATTATACAATAATTTAAAATTAAAAAATTAAAACGAAGACACGTCCGCCAATGTCAGATGCTAACAAAAGCGTATCAGAGTAATGAAGTCGCCAATAGAGTCTACCAAGGCTCATGTCATAAACCCAAATAGAGCCAACAAAGGCTCCTATGTAAGTATTTTTTTCATCTTGGGTTAAAAGTTAGACGACCGATCTCACCAACCCTGGTATCAGAATGAAGCTGCTAATGGACTCCACCACAGCTTATGTCATAAATCCAAAGAGAGCCAACAAAAGCTCCTATGTATGTATTTTTTCTTCTTGAATTAAAACTTACACGACCGACCTCACAAACCCTGGTATCAGAGTTATGAAGCCGCAAATGGACTCCACCATGGCTCATGTCATGTCCGTTTGTTCAGCATCATTAATGACCGATCGTTGACCCGAACATGCGCAGCATTCGTCAGCTGCTGAATCACATTGAGACGTCCAAATTCCATATTGTTAATCAGCATATTTACTGTAATAACGATCAATGTGTGTGTAAATATTATTAAAAAAATACTAGCTGTAATTGTAAATAAAGTACTCTTCCACCTGCAGTTGAGTCTCTCTTATCTCCTGCAAAGCGATGTTCCCGCGTAGTCGGATGATCCGCTCCTCTCAAGTGGCGAAGACACCTTCATGCCCTTAAATAGTGAGGCTGAGCCTGGCCCGCTAGCTTGAGCTAATCATTTCCTGTGTACATTGCACGTCGTACACATCCTTTTTATCCTTCCCACTTTTCGTCTGTTACCTTAGGTCTCATGGTACCGGACATTCCCGTACTTATCTATTTGTGTATATGTACGTCCAAATATGGTTAGGGCTAGGCTATTGTTGAACCGGAATGTAGGTAATGTAATAGATTTTCCCTTTTCCAAATCATGTATTATATAGTCAGCTAGCTATGACACTAACAAAACACTACTACACAGTTACACTAAGTTTTGTTTGAAATTAATATTTTTGATGGACACAAACACGACATTTACACTTTACATAGACACTTTTAATAGCTAGTTGACTCTACACCGTTTTCCGTAGAAAATAGCCTAGAAAATGGTCCTGACCAAGGAATTAAGTGCCTTCCGAAGCACATAATCTTCTTAATTTTAAAATAATTAGGTGATTCAGCCTGCAATGTCCTAACTAAATTACAAACAAAGTCGCAAATTTTCGTTTTCTCCCTTAGGCACTACCAGCGGTGTCATGGTAGATTTTTCTTTCCCAAGACACAATTACTCTCTAGGCTGATTGAACTCATATAACAAAATTTCCTGTGTATTGTGTTATTACCAGTGACACTACCACAAGTAGCTAGCTACTGGTAGGTGAAAACCAGCAAAACTAATCAGTCGGTCGATGAAGCACAAGAATTTCCTATTAGTATAGACAGCAAAAAGGTAAAATTTCAGAAAATATTCGCTATAAATACTCTAAAATCCGTTTTCTTGTACAAGATATTATATTTATTCATTGTCACGAAGCGAAGGTTCTTAAAAAATAAAAGTATGACTAAGCAGTTAGGTTTTATACAGCCAAGAACTTGACTACACCTAACCAGCTTAAACAGGCCTTGCTAGTCTAATTTTAATTACGGTGTCGCATGTCTAGTTAAACTGGACAGTTGTAACTGACGTGTAGCAGAGTGTACCTTTAAAAACCGCCCTTTATTCCTTAAGAGCTCTCTAAAAGTGAGAGTCACCTCCCAGGCAGTTACACAGAAAATTGTTAAAGTTGAGAATACAATGGGAGATCACATAATAAAAAATCTTCAAAAAATTACCCTAAAATTACCCTAGAACAATAAATTGTCACAATATACGGGTTTGTTACCACGGTTGTATTTAATATTATTACCTCGATATTTCGGAATGGTTGCACGTTCCATAGTCACAAGTAGGCTCACTCTAGACTCAGACAGTAATTTTAAACATACAACCCGTAAATTGTGACAATTTTAATGTAGTGAACAACCACGTTTATATATTTGCGCGACTTTTAACCGTTTTTGTCACAAATGTTACCAAATAGCTTTCAGTCCGCGACTTCTCAGCGTAGATTTTATTTTTCCCTGGAAGAATGAGATGATTTTCTGCAGGAAAAATTAGTGTGTACTATTTAATAGGAATAAGTAATAAGCTTTTTATAAAGTATGGGTATTTTTTTAGAAGAGCAGTTTACGTATTTGTCTAACTTCCCTACTTTGTGCATATTATTATTAATTCTTTATCAAGATCCACCAAAGCAGATATGAATATTAAAAGTTAAGGAGGAGGCCTTATGAGAAGGATTTTTTAAAATTTCTATACTCATTTCTTTTTTATATCTAAAAATTATCAATTTTATAGTTCTTTACTAGGTGTAAACTTTAATTCCTTACCCCGTGTTCTCTCCTAGTATGCCCCCAGCTGGTGAGTCAGCAGTTGTCCCACGAGTGGGGTCGGTCCTTCCCACTTCCACCGACCTGCTTACACCCAATCCGACAGTCATGCACTTGTAATCATTTGTATTTACAGGGCTTCGAGAAACCAATTCTTACGGGCTTTTATTTGACAAATATAACGTTATAGCCTTGCAAGATATGGCTACTATACCTAATGATACTCGTATTTATTTTATAGGTAAAATTTATACAAAATTTGAGAACTTTGGGATTTTAGAAGTGACCCATCATCAACGGCCCGTTACAGTCCACTGCTGGACTATGAGCCTCCTCCACTTAAGTGGAGGGTTTTGCCATTATCTCCACGCTTGGCAGGCGGGTTGGAGATCGCAGATTAAAAAGTTACTGTATCAGAGAGCGCTGCTGCCCGTTCCCTGTTCAATGTGTAGTCTTTAAGTCGCCTCTTACGACACCCACGGGAAGAGTAGGGTTTGGTGACAAATGTATTCTACTCTGCCGTCACCACACGGCTTACCCGTGCGATTTATTAAAGGTTAGACCATACGAAAGAGTTCCCTGTACATGGCAAAAAGCCTTATTTTCAAACGCTTTACCAACAGAAAGTCAGCCGAAACATATGGTATCTGCCCATTTTGTGGTAGAAAATCGTAGCTTCATAGTATCGATCTATAGATATATTATGCCTAAAAAAGGGCATGGATGTTACGTGTTACGTGTTATTCATCTAAAAGTCATAGATTGACGTGGAATTCAGACTGCTGCTAAATGCAAGCTGAGTACTGCATGTAGACTGGTCGTTGCGGAAGGCTAATTTCTACCAGTGAACGTCTATCGACTGAAATAATGCTGCTTCATTTTTATCTTTTGTCTATCTCTGTTTTTCAGGTTAAAAAAACGAAACTAATCTAATTGGTATGTATAATCAACAGCTCATATACGTCCCCACCTACCTTAGGGCGATTATGCCTAAGTCGGCCTCGCTGGCCCAGTGCGGGTTGGCTGACTTCACACACAACCTTTGAATTTTTTCGCAGGAGTGTGCAGGTTTCATCACGATGTTTTCCTTCACCAGAGCGTCAAATAAACGTACATATGCATTCAAAACTCAAAAACACATTGGTACGTGGTGGGGATCGAACCCGCGTCTCCCGGACGGGAGGCAGCGGCCCTAGCCACCGGAACCAAAGTGTATATGTCGTGGCCATATCGTAGAATTGCTCACATCATGAAAGTTTCGATCATTTCATGAAATTTTCACTGTCCATTGGCTACATCATGATGTGCCTTGGTCAGATCAATGATAAGAAATCGTTTGTCGATATGTTAAACTAAAAACGCAGCTACTTAATGAAATGGTCGAGATTAGTAAATAAAAAAATGTTAAAGAAAATATTTAATTCCCACGTAACTACCAGCCGATAAAATATAAGTAGGTCAGTTTTATAATGGATATTATGACTCTTAACACTTTCATGTGAATATAAAACATAATGAAGTTTTCTGTCCCATGTCCAACAATAATACTATTATTCATGGATAGACCAAACATAATATTATATATGGAGTCTGCTAGATAAAATTAGCGTCTGGCGTGAATAAAAATACTATTGTTTTTACAAAATCAAGTCACCATCATCATCATCACCGTGTGGGTTGTAAGGTCGACAACCGACCTCACAAACCCTGGTGTATTATAGAGCCCCCAAAAGCCACTGATTTGGTTCCTATTTAACGACTAGATAGTAATTAATAATTTAATTAATTAATTAATAATTTATTTATTTCTTTCTCAAAGAACAGGTATGAACTTAAAACAACAAATATGACAAAACATTAACTCCTTTGTGAGAGACTGGTATCTGCACTAGGGAATCCCTGTCTGACAGATTACCAGGCCCCCACCCAGAGACATCGTAGCAAGTACAGTAGTTTTAGAATGGTAGGATAACACGTGAAAAGTACACAAAAATTCAAGAAAAGTGAAACCAAAAAATGTTAGTAGGTAAAGGTTGAGTGTAAGTAATGTAGCGAATTTTCTTTGGAAGTGAGTGAGGGTGTATAGGGGAGTTTGTATAGTGTATGTG
Organism: Carpatolechia fugitivella; assembly: GCA_951230895.1. Classification (NCBI taxonomy): domain Eukaryota; kingdom Metazoa; phylum Arthropoda; class Insecta; order Lepidoptera; family Gelechiidae; genus Carpatolechia; species Carpatolechia fugitivella. The sequence goes on from OX579657.1 coordinate 14,457,252, forward strand.
TATGTGGGGGGGGGTACTTGTGTAATGAATGAGATGATGAGAGGGAGAGAGGCTAGCACCATGCAGATAAATGCTTGGGATCAGATATACCACGAGACTCTCACCCTTCCATGCGGTGTGGAGGGGTGTGTGTGAATGTGGGGGTGAGTGATTGTTTGAGTGAAAGATATATATATATATATATATATATATATATGAGTTTGGACCGGGTTTAGTAGCCGGGACCAACGGCTTAACGTGCCTTTTGAAGTACGAATCATCTTTCTTTTCGGAAAATCAGGTGATTCAGCCTGCAATGTCCTAACCCAAACTGGAGAAAGTCTCACAAAGCGATTTTTGCTTGACAGTGTCCCCACCGGAAATCGGACCCGGCACCTCAGTATGGGCGTCGAAATCTCAACCGCTCGGCCACGGAGGCTGTGTGAAATCAAGTATAAGATTTAAAAGACAACCTGATCAAGTGCGAGTCTGCAGTCTTGTTAGTAAAAATGTAAATTTTGCGGATTTCTACTGTGTGGCACTACTATAACTGTTGGTGCGATCGCGTGGACTGAAACATAGGATAAGTGCCGCACAGGACTATTGCTGGGATTGGGCCGTCCGGTTGAGGGTCGTCGAAAAGAAACACCAGTATTCTGTGCAGGATCGCTTCCTCGGTCCGCTGTACCACACTACACCGTTGAGGTACTATTTGCACTGCCGCTGCTACCGTTCCTCTTTCTGTTTTCCTCTTGAGGCTTCCGAACTGTTTACTGTACTGTGAACCACTGCTTAAAACACACTGTCGGTGCAGCGGGCAGTGCTCCGTATTTATATTCCTACCCGTTAGGGTAAGGGGAGGTGAAGGCGGAGTGAGCGGGGCGAGGGGCCGATGTTTGTTTATTAAACAATAGTTGTTTACAACAAATAACAATGGGTTGTTTACCTATTATTTTCTAGAATTTTCTAGCTAACTATGACGAATGTAAACAACATCGAGTAACGTAAACAACATAAAAACATCGGCTCTATACTATTCTTTACCCGACTAGACTAAGCGAAAAGGTGGGTAAAGTTCGAGAATATAAAACTGTAAGCTATTAAATATCTATAACTACTTAGGACACTAAAGTTCTTCCCTATAAACCTATAAAATACTATTCTAGTAGGAAAAAAGAGTTTAAATCAATAAACTTAATCTACAATATCTATAAGGCTAAGTCTTATGCTAGCAGTTAATTAGAGGCCGTCCCGTACATTCTCCCGCCGTGCGTCGTCCGTCGCCTCGGTCGACGCATCCTTGTTCCGTGGAAGGGACGCCTCTTCTGTTGATTGTAGCACGACGAGCTTCTTGGTCGGTCTGCGTAGAATGCCTCCTTTGGTCTTCACGTCTGCTGTTCTGACGATCCCATCTGTGCCAGGGTAGGTTGCGACGATCAGTCCGCGTGGCCATGTATTACGCGGCAGAGTGTTGTCGGCGATTAGGACGACGTCTCCGATGCGAAGTGCTGGTCCCTTGCTTCGAGGCTCCCGCCGGTGTTGAAGTTCGGGAAGGTATTCACGAATCCACCGGGACCAGAAGATGTCAGCGAGACGTTGAGATGCTCTCCAGTGTGTTCGTCCTATCAGGTCAGAGTCGTCGAACGTCCCTGGTGTTACTACTCGAGCAGATCCGCCCAGCAGGAAGTGATTCGGTGTTATTGCCTCTGGATCGTTTGGGTCTGTCGATACGTGGGTGAGTGGTCGACTGTTGACTGTATATTCGACTTCAGCGAGTAGTGTGTTGAGGACCTCTTCTGTCGGGTTTGTTTCTTTCAAAGCGACGTAGAGTGCATTCTTGACGCTCCGTACTAGGCGTTCCCAGGCCCCGCCCATAAATGGTGCTGCAGGGGGTATAAAACGCCAGCTGATCTTCTTGTTCGTCGCCTCTTGTTCTGTTGCTTGATCGATTGCTCGGCGTAGTTCCTTGTCCGCGCCTTGTAGATTTGTTCCGTTGTCGGACCATATCTCTGTTGGGCAGCCGCGGCGCGCTATCATTCGACGAAGCGCCATGATGGCTGAATCTGTTGTGAGTGAGGCGGCGATCTCCAAGTGGACGGCTCGCGTGGTCAGGCAAGTGAATAGTGCGACGTATCTTTTCTGTTTACTCCGGCCCACAGTGACTGTGAGAGGACCGAAGTAGTCCAACCCAGTATAGGTGAAGGGGCGCTGATGGTGTGCTAGGCGCGCCAGCGGATGGTTCCCTGTCGATGGTTGAGGCGGAGCTGTCTTCCTCAGTCGACATGGCAGGCATCTGTGGATCACCATGCGTGCTGTTGGCCGCAGTCGAAGTATCCAATAATGCTGGCGGCATTCGTTGATTGTCGTCTCGACATTGGCGTGGTGCAGCTGCCTATGTGTGAAGTCGATGTAAAGCTTTGCCGTCGTATGGTTTCCGTCGATAATCGCTGGGGTCTTCACCTCTTCCTGGATGCCAGTTGTCGCGGCGATACGGGAGACGATCTTGATGACGCCGTCGACCAATTGAACTGCAAGTGGGCGTAGGCGGCTGTTCGTCGCGATATCACATCCTTGCTGTAGCGCTGCTATCTCTTCTGGGAACGAATCTCGCTGACTCGCTATGATGAGCAGCTTCTCTGCCTTGACCATGAGCCCGGCTTCTATTATTCTGTAGCTGCGATCAGCTTCTGTTGGCTTCATGGTCACCTGCGGCTTCGGCTTGCCTGTTTGTTTTCGTCCCCAGGCTGGATCAGCTTCTCTATTCTTTTTCGTGCGCTTGTAGTTTATTCTTTCTATTTTCGGACGACAGAGTGCTATGAATTGAAGCACGCGCGCTGTGGCTCGAAGTAAGCGTTCCCACTTCGAAAATCGGTTGCTATCGGGGATCGCGTCTGTAAGTTTCGATGTTGCCTGCTGTCGAACGTAGTTAGTCCTCTCTTCCCCAGTTTTCTCCTCGGACGTTTTCTGTTTGTCTTCAGGCCATGTTGTCGGATCTTCGAGTAAGAAGGGTGGTCCCCGGAACCATCTGTGCTGTGCGTCGAAGTCGCCCGGTACGTTGCGGGTGGCGTCGTCGGCGACGTTGAGCTTGGTAGGTACCCAACGCCACTGGCTGAGCTTGCTGTTTTCTTCTATGGCTGCAATGCGGTGGGCGACGTAGGGCTTGTATGAGCGCGCGCCTGTCTTCAACCATGTGAGTACTGTTCGGCTGTCTGTCCAGTACGTGACGGAGTCGGGTTTGCGATCGTGTTCGTCGATGACTGTCGCGGCCATGCGACTTCCCATAACGGCGGCTTGTAGCTCGAGGCGTGGTATCGAGGTCACTTTGAGTGGTGCGACCTTTGACTTTCCCATGACCAGGGAAGTGATGACGTGGCCGTCCGGTGCGGTGATGCGCCAGTATAGTGCGGCGGCGAAGGCGGCCTCGCTGGCGTCGACGAACACGTGCAGTTGTAGATCCGATGCGTCGCTGTAGTGTGGGTGGCAGCGCGGCATAGTGATGCCGGCTAGCTTCTGTAGGTACCCCGTCCATTCTGTCCACTGTGCTGCGAGGTCGTCGTCGATGCGTTGGTCCCAGTCGGTTCCCCTTCGCCACACTTCCTGTAGCAATTGCTTCGCTCGTGATATGACCGGTGATGCGAAGCCCAGTGGGTCGAAGAGGGACATGACGATTTTCAGTGCTTCTCGCTTGGTGGGGCGCGTGTTCTGTAAGATGTCTTGCGGTAGGCGGGCGAGGTCGAGATTGAAGGCGAGCTCGTTGGATTGCCGTTGAACGCCGAAACGAATATCCTGTTCGCGCGACCCAAAATTTGTTTTTGCAGACTCGGTACGCTTGCTGTGCAAGCGTCCCCGAGTTGCGCCCAGAGGGTTTCACTCACCCCCTGGCGCAGAACGCCGTTCTTCCTTCCCTCTGATTCGCCGGGGAGGGTGGTTTGTCTGTGCCGTGTCCGAACCCGGTCTGCCACCAGCGGCAAGCCCCGGGCGAGGTACGCGGTACGGGCGCTAAGCCATCCGACCCAGAGTCGCGACAGAGACGGCCAACATAGCCCGCGCGACGAGTCATCATGTCTGCGCCGAGGCCCGTGCGCCCGCAGACGGCGAAGGGAGCGGGTAAACCGCCCCCCCGCCCGAGCGCGCCCACGCCCACCGCCTCCACTACCGCCACCACCACCAAGGCCGGCCACCAGGCCGTTGCAAAGAGGGCCACCACCGCGTCCGACAGCCCGACGAGCCCGTCAAAGTCGGACACAGCGGTCTCACCACTAGCCGCCACCGCCGCTACGACCGCCGCTACCAAGATGGTAGCTACGGCATCTACCGTCGGCACTTACCCTGCCACCACCTCCACGACTGCGGCCACTGCCACCACCTCCTCCACCCCCGCCACAACAGCGACCCCCTTGTTCGCAAAGGGCAAGGATGCGGAGGAGCACCACCGGCGGTTGTACGAGAGCGATCTCCTGGCCGTCGCCAGGATCGCCGAGTGCAACTTATTATCGCCGGGGATGCTTCGCTGGATGGGCGCCTACCTGCGGCTCAAGGAGGTTGACTTGGGCGACCTAAAGGTAGAGGACCTGCCGCCCCAGGACCTCGAGGCCGTGCACATGGCCCGCGAGGTCGAGTTTCGCCTACCAGTCCGCGCGCGAAGAAAGCGCGACCAAACAGATGAGAGCGACGACGTCGCGGCGAGAGAGGCCAAGCGAGCGTGCTTGGAGCTCCTGCGCCGATGCCGCCAATCCCCTGCCGCGGCCAAGAAGGCGGACGCAATACTGCGGTCACACAGTCTCGAGGGATTGTCGCGAGTGCACCTGCGCGACCCACGGCTGAGGGGAAGGGTACCCCCCACACCCCAGCCGCCGCCCCTCGACACCGCCTCCGCGCCGCCGACCCCCCACCGATCGACCTCACCCCCGCCGACATCCGGACCACTGCCTACACAGGCCGCACCACAGTCGGCAGTACAGCCGCCGACAACCCAGGCAACACGGCCTGCGGTACAGGATGCGGCACAAGCTGCGGCTGCCTCATCGACCGCCGCCTCCCAGCCCGCGGCCGCGAGTACCCAGCCCCCTCCGCCCCTGCCACAAAGGGGCAAAGCGACGTTCGCGGCTAAGGCCGCCGCACACACGTCCACCACTGCTGCCGCCGCTACCACCGCAAACTCCACCGCTCAGCCGCCGAAGCAGTCGTACCCACCGATAGTGGTCGAGGCCTTACCAAACTGGACCTCCCACTTCAAGCGGCTGACGGAAAAACTTGGACATCCGCCAAACGCCCGCCCGTTCGGCAAAGGAGTGCGATTCAGCCCGGCCTCCGCCACCGAATACCGCACCCTCCAAGGCTACCTCGACGAGCTGAACTACAGAGAAGGTGTGAGCTGGTTCAGCTACTCACTAAAAGAGAACCGGCCTCTCAAAGTGGCCATACGCGGGCTTCCACTAGGAGCGGAGCCCGCTGAGATCATAGACGCCCTCCAAGAAAAGGGCTTCTCAGCCACGTACGCGAAGGCAATCCAGGGGCGAGCAGGACGCCCGGGCTGCATCTACTTCGCGGAAGTGGCCAACGCAAACGCCGAGAAAGCCCAGGAGCTCTACGCCATCTCGGAGCTCCTATACATGCCAGGCATTACCATCGAAGCCTGGCGTGGAAAGAAGGGCGCGCCGCAGTGCCACCGCTGCCAGGGCTTCAGGCACTCGTCCCAGAACTGCCACCGCCCCATCCGCTGCGTGAAGTGTGGGGACGAGCACGCAGCACACGCATGCCCACGGCCACGGACGGACCCGCCTACCTGCGCCAACTGCAAAGGGGACCACACGGCCAACAACACCAAGTGCCCCGTGTTCGCCCGTGAGAGCCGAAATAAGAAGGCCGGCATCGCCCCTCGCACCGGGATGGGGAAGCCAAGAGCGGAGGACCCCGCCACCGTGAAGGAGACGGCTGCGAGCTCGCTCATGGCCCCAGCCAACGACGCCCCTCCCCGTGGCTCCAGCACTGGGGGGAAAAAGATGAAAGGGAAGAGGAAGGCGAAGCCCCCGCCCACCACCGCACCATCAAAGGCACCAGCACCTGCTGCATTACCACCAGCAGTCTCCGACCTACGTACTACGTTGGAGCTGCTACAGCAGGTGCTCTCCGCCGCGCTCTCCGGCGGCGCCATAAATACCACAGCCCTCAGGACAGCCATCTCACCACCGGTCACCAATGGCTGACAAGCTGAGGGTCGTCCACTGGAACGCCGAAGGCCTGCGCACCAAGACCAGGCTGCTGCGCACGTTCCTCCGTGAGCAGAACGTCGACGTGGCGCTGATAAGCGAGACTCACCTTCGGCCAGTCGACTCGCTTAAGGTCCCGAACTACGTCTGCTACCGGAGGGACCAGATATCGCCGCAAGGAGTCGCATACCGGGGGCTAGCCGTCCTGGTGAAGAGACGGCTGGTACACCAGGAGATCGACGACGTCCAGCTGTCGTCGCTGCTCGCCCTCGGTATAGAGACTCACTACGGCGGGAGGGACCTGCGCCTCTTCGCCGTGTACCGACCACCTGCTGATAGGTTCCATGCCGAAGACGTCCGCACACTACTTCGCGACCCCGCTCCTACCATCTTGGCGGGGGACTTCAACGCGAAGCACACGGCATGGAACAGCAGCAAGATCTCTGACGCCGGGCGCCTGCTCTACCAGGACTCCTTGGACCAAGACTACGATGTCTTTGGGCCACCGGAGGCCACTCGCCACGACCCCAGGAGCCCCCTTTACGACGACGTGCTGGACATCGTGGTCGCCAAGGGCATCCGCTGCCCGCCCCTCCAGGAAGTCCTGGTGGACCTACCATCGGACCACCGACCGGTGCTGCTGGTCTTTCAAGACCTACCAACTCGCGTCGCACCACCCGCACCCAGAACCCGCACAAACTGGGACGCCTTCGCCGAGGAGCTCGACGAGCGCATCCGACCGAAGCCAGTGACCACGAGCGCCGACGTAGACGCAGCCGCAGAGGAGCTGTCGTCGTCCATCCGGGCCTCGCTAGACACCGCCTCCACCACCGTTCCAGCAGGTGAACGGCTCACGCCCCTACCTGCCCGGATCCAGGATCTGATTAAGGAGAAGCGAGAAACCCGGAAAAGATGGCAGCATACTCGGTTCCCTCCTCTCAAGACGAAGCTCAACGAGTTAGTCAAGAGAGTGAGGGAAGAGCTCACCGCGCACGCAGCCGACAGCTGGGACCGGCATCTGAGGGAAGTGGAAGAGGAAGAGGCCCCCTCTGTCCACCGCCTCTGCCGTCAGCTGTCCTCCACGCCCGCACCCGTCCGCCCGTTGCTGGACGCACAAGGCCGGACCCGCTACAAGGCAGAAGAGAGGGCCGAAATCTTTGCCGACAGCCTGGAAAACCAGTTTAAGCCGAACCCTACGGAAGACGTGGGGCACGTAGCAGCAGTCGAGACACACCTGAGGGAGTACTTCGCGGCGCCGATCGGGGCGGAAGAGGATGGCCTCTTCTTCACGCCGAGCCAGGTGCAGCGAGCTCTCCAACGCGCGAAGACCAAGAAAGCCCCGGGCGCGGACAGGATCCCGAACGCCGCTCTCCGTCACCTCCCGCGACGCGCTGTCGTGGCGGTGACACGGCTGTTCAACGGGATATTACGCTCGGGTCACTTTCCCACCGCTTGGAAGCTCGGCCGGGTTATTATGCTTCCCAAACCCGGCAAGAACATCAAGCGCCCAGAGAGCCACCGCCCGATCACGCTGCTCTTCAACATCTCCAAAGTGTTCGAAGACCTCCTTCTCCTGCTGCTGAAACCCCACGTCGTGCCCAGACCGGAACAGTTCGGCTTCTGCGCGGAGCACTCCACGACCCTCCAACTGGCCCGTGTCCTGCACTTCATGGCGATGGGCCTCAACAAGAGAGAGCAGACCGTCGCCGTACTGCTGGACATGGAGAAGGCCTTTGATAGAGTTTGGCACGAGGGCCTGGTGTTCAAACTCTCCAAGACTACTGCACCCCGACGCCTGGTCAAGATAGTGGCGAGCTTCCTGGAAGGGCGGAGCTTCCAGGTGGCCGTGGAGGACGCCCTATCAACTCCGCGCCCGATCCTCGCCGGAGTACCCCAGGGGAGTAGGCTGTCCCCCTTCTGCTACGCTGTGTACACAGATGACATCCCCGTCCTGGATGATGCCAAGCTGGCTCTCTTCGCCGACGACGCAGCCTACCTGTGCGCGTCGTACAAACCGCACCACGCCGTCGCGAAGATCCAGCGGACCCTCGACCTGCTGCCCGACTGGCTCTCCAGATGGAGGATGTCAGTCAACGTGCAGAAGACCCAGGCCATGATCACCGGGCTCAGCCGCCTCCCAGAAAGGGTCCGGTTGATGGGACAGCCTGTCGATTGGTCACCCTCGGTGAAGTACCTAGGTGTGACCATCGACAAGAACCTGACGATGCGGAGACACGTGTCCAATGTGGTGGGGCAAGTGAAGTCTGCCAGAGCGAAGCTGCGTCCAGTTCTCGATTCCCGCCTTCCCCTGCGCACGAAGCTGGGGATCTACAAGACATACCTACGCACGCGGCTCACATACGCCGCGCCGGCATGGTACGCCCTGGTCCCGGAGCCGACCAGGAGACGCCTCAGAGCACAAGAAAACAAGAGCCTGCGTATGATCACCGGCGCCCCATACTTCGTGCGTAATTCCACCATCCTGCGGGACCTGGAGCACGAGAACCTGGACGCCTTCATCGCTCGCCTGGCAACCACAATGTTCGAACGAGCGGACCAGTCCTCGTTCGAGCATATTCGCGGGATTGCCCCACAACATGGACGCCCACCGGACACAAGGTCGAAGGCTCTCCCCAGGGAGCTTCTACTGGCGAGAAGCGCCGAGGAGGAGAGCACCGCATCCCAGATCTGAGCACCACAACCCAATGATGGCCACAGTTCCACCATCCAAAGATGGCAACGGCTTTTAAAAGCCCAACCCCATGCCCGGTCCTCAGTAGAGGACCGCGAGGATAGCCCCAGCCAGAGCCGCAAGGCTGATGCTGGCTCCCGTCGCCCACAGCAGGCGATTGAGAAGACCCAGGAGGAAGGCGAGCTCGTCTGTGTGTGGCTTCCATACGAGCCCGAGCACGCGTTCCGTCGTAGTCCCGCCGTCCAAGGTGACCGGTTGAGACGCTGTAGTCGTCTCGGCGAGGGCGGCGACAATCTCTGCCGAGTTCGATTTCCATTGTCGTAGCTCGTAGTGTGCTTCGCTGTGTATGTCGCGCACCCGGCTTGCTGTAGCTATTGCTTCGTTGACTGTCGTGAAGCTCTGTAGGTAGTCGTCGACATAATGATTTCTTATCACGGCGTTGTAGACGTCTGGCTCCTTTTCTTTATAGCGCTCCGCGTTGACGTTCTTGACGTAGATCGCCGTAGCCGGTGATGACGTAGCGCCGAAGATAAGCGACGTCATTCTGTATTCGCGGGGAGGGGTGTCCCCCCGCTCTCCTCCTCTCCATAGGTAGCGCAGCGCATCTCGATCTTCTTTTCTTATTTTGACTTGCATAAACATCTCTCTGATGTCGGCGGAGACGGCGTAGCAGTGCTGGCGTAGTCGCATCAATACGCCGGGCAGCGACTGCAGAAGATCGGGACCGGTAAGGAGATAGTCGTTGAGCGACACCCCTTTCGTCTTCGCTGCTGCGTCGTGGACCACGCGAACCTTGCCGGGCTTCATAGGGTTCAGGACGGCAAAGTGTGGTAGATACCATGTCCTTTTTTCGGTGCAGTCGGCGGGTGCTGGCTCGGCATATCCCTTTTGTATGAGCGCTTCCATCTGTTCTTCGTATTTTTTCTTGAGGAGAGGGTCCTTGTCTATCTTTTTTTCTGTAGTTTGAAGTCTCTTCAACGCGTTGTCGTAGTTGTTGGGCATCGGTGCATCATCGGTGCGCCAGAGGAGGGACGTTTCATAGCGGCCGTCTTCGCGTCGTACTGTGCGCTCTGCTAATATGTTGAGCGCACGTTGTTCCGGATCGCTGTGTGGTCTTTTCGGTGTTATGGCGATTGACTCGATGGCGAAGTATTGGCGGAGCTGTTCATCCATGTTCTCTTCCTGGGTGACGATGTGGTTCACGTAGTGTACGCGCTTTCCGAGCGTGCGTGTATGTGCCCCGTGTAGTACCCAGCCGAGGGGGGCGAGGGACGCGACGGGTTGGTGCCGCTCTCCCCGCTTCGTCTCTGTAGCCAACAGCAACTCCCAATTATCTTGACCGATGAGAATCTTCGGAACGGCGTCGTGAATCAAGCGCGCGCTAATGCCCGCCAGATGCGGGCAGTTGATAACGTCACTCCTTTCGACTCGCTGTGGTGAGAGACGCAGGCTGTTGATGGTTAGCGCTTGAATGCTGACTTTGCTCGATGTCCCCTGTACTGTGATCTTCACGCGTTGAGACTTAGCTTCGCCCATTTTGTTCGATAGGGCTTCGATGTGTAGTGGGTCGATCGGCCCCTTTGCGCCGATCTTTCTAGCGATGGCGGCGTCGATGAGCGTGACTGTAGACCCGTCGTCGAGTAGGGCGTAAGTACTGTAGTCGCCCCGCGGTCCGGTGACGGTGACTGGAAGAATCTTCAAGAAGCTGTGCGTCTTCTCTGTTGTCCTGGCGGTGCTCACGACTTCTGTTTCGTTTTCGCCTTTCTTGACGAAGTGTAGCAGCGGGTGATGCGTGCGGTCGCAGTCGTCGACTTTGCATCGCAGTGGCTTGCAACTGTGCTTCCGCGTCCTATATTTGAGGCATCTGAAGCATAGCCCTTTGTCCTTGGCTATGTCCCATCGTTCATCGACCCCTGCGTCGATGTATTGCGGACACTTCGTCGCTGCAGTGTGTCCGGGCTTCTGGCATACCGGGCACAGCTTTTCTGTTGCTGTAACTGTAGCTGTGGGCTCCACTGTGGCGGCGTACGTCTTCTGTGGTGGCCGCCGTGGGAGTATGCTGTGGGTTGCCACGCGTTGAGTGGGCGCGGCCATTGTAGGTTGCTCGGGTTGAGCGTACGGGGCGCAGCGTTGGGCTTCGCGTTCCAAGAAGCGAGACAACTTCAATAGCTCGGCGTCGTCGTCCTCTGGCTGGAAGGCGGCGAAGTCGTACCATCTGTAACGCAGCACCGGTGTAAATTTTTCTATGGTGAGCTTCGTAATCTCCGGGTTGTACAAGTAGTGTTGCTTCTTCAATGCGCGGAGGGTGGCCACGATGTTGTTCACCTTTGTGGCGAACATGCAGACATCTCTGGCGGAGTCGGTGAGTCGCGGTAGGGCTCGCAGACGATCGAGTTCGGCCTGTGCGATGGCGTCGGGGCGGCCGAAGCGGGACTGTAGTGTCTTCATGACGTCATGCGGGTCCGCGTTGTACATAAGCAGGTTTTCGACCGCTTCCCTTGCTGTTCCCTTGAGGCTCTTGCGTAGGCGGGCGAGATTCTCGAGGTCGTTGTAAGAGGGCGCTGTTGCAGTGTAGGCTGCGTTGAATGATAGCCACTCTTGATGTGACCCGCTGTAGCTCGGTAACTCGAAGAAGTTACGTGACGTCGGACGTGTTGATTGCGCAGCGAGTGTGATGGCTTGCGCGAGCTCGGAGATGTCGAAGCTCTGCTGTTTGACTGTCATTTCCCGCGCTCCCGCCGGTACGCAGACAGGGGGGGGACACTCCCTGCACCCCGGTTTCGCTGGTGCGGGGGCGCCGGAGGGGTGTGGCATCTTCCGTGTTTCTGCTTTCTCGTTTTGAGGCAGAGGTGGCGGCGCTTTCTTTGATAGGGCTGTATGTTGATGCTGTAGACTCTGGTCGACCCAATCGGCGACGCAGCGTTGTGACTCGTTACCGCCGTTTCTTCCTGTATGTCCTCCTCTTCCTCAGAGCTCTCTGCTTCAATGCGGGCGATGCGGGCGAGTTCATATTCTATCTTCAGGCGGAGGAGTTCTTCTTTTCGTATTGCTAGCTCCCGTGCTCGCATTGATCTTGCTTTCGTTGATGTTGATGCTCGGGATGCTGCAGCGTGGCGCGCGGGGAGGTGCGCCTGAACGGCGGCGGCGGAGGGGCGGTCGGAGTGTGCGGCAGTTACACCCCGACCGTCTTCTGTCGGGTAGGGCTCTTTCATTGTGGCCCCGTCTGTGTTGCTGGCTCGCTGGACAGCTTCTGTGGTGCCCTGGTTGCCCAGTAACGTCAGGCAGAGGGGCGTCTGTTTCATGATTCCGCTTGCAGTGGAGTGGTGGGGGGCGACCTTAATGGGTGCGTCCTTGACGGATGGCTCGGACGTTGACGTAGTCTGTTCCGCGTGTGCGTCGGTGTCTTCGATGCTGTTGCCTCCTAATGTTGCGATTTCACCGGTGTGACGGTGATCGGTGTGGCTGCCTTTTCTGCTTCTGGTGACGACCATTCTTCTGTATTGACCGCAATCCGGCTCGAAGGACCAAAATGTGTGGCACTACTATAACTGTTGGTGCGATCGCGTGGACTGAAACATAGGATAAGTGCCGCACAGGACTATTGCTGGGATTGGGCCGTCCGGTTGAGAGTCGTCGAAAAGAAACACCAGTATTCTGTGCAGGATCGCTTCCTCGGTCCGCTGTACCACACTACACCGTTGAGGTACTATTTGCACTGCCGCTGCTACCGTTCCTCTTTCTGTTTTCCTCTTGAGGCTTCCGAACTGTTTACTGTACTGTGAACCACTGCTTAAAACACACTGTCGGTGCAGCGGGCAGTGCTCCGTATTTATACTCCTACCCGTTAGGGTAAGGGGAGGTGAAGGCGGAGTGAGCGGGGCGAGGGACCGATGTTTGTTTATTAAACAATAGTTGTTTACAACAAATAACAATGGGTTGTTTACCTATTATTTTCTAGAATTTTCTAGCTAACTATGACGAATGTAAACAACATCGAGTAACGTAAACAACATAAAAACATCGGCTCTATACTATTCTTTACCCGACTAGACTAAGCGAAAAGGTGGGTAAAGTTCGAGAATATAAAACTGTAAGCTATTAAATATCTATAACTACTTAGGACACTAAAGTTCTTCCCTATAAACCTATAAAATACTATTCTAGTAGGAAAAAAGAGTTTAAATCAATAAACTTAATCTACAATATTTATAAGGCTAAGTCTTATGCTAGCAGTTAATTAGAGGCCGTCCCGTACATCTACTTTTATTAGACGTTGCGCTATTTCTAACAATGTTGTGTTCTATAGGGTTGAATTTGTAAAAAATATGTTGATATTGGTAATGAGCACAAATTCTTAATTTTCAGATTTATTACTTTACTTGTGCTGTAAGAGCTCACTTCTTGCCAAATTTCTTGATTTTAAATTAAAGAGAAGTAACGGTTTTGCGATTTTTGAAATTTGTTAAAACATGACTTCAAATAACAAAAGACAGACAGACAGACGGACAACAACGTGCTTCTATAATGGTTCCTTTTTTCCTTCATCAACGGCCCGTTACAGTCCTCTGCTGGACTATGAGCCTCCTCCACTTAAGTGGAGGGTTTTGCCTCCACGCTTGGCAGGCGGGTTGGAGATCGCAAATTAAAAGGTTACTGTATCAGAGAGCGCTGCTGCCCGTTCCCTGTTCAATGTGTAGTCCCTAAGTCGCCTCTTACGACACCCACGGGAAGAGTAGGGGTTGGTGACTAATGTATTCTACTCTGCCGTCACCACACGGCTTTTTTCCTTAAGAGGAAAATTTACAATTATTTATTCAGCAACAGATTTTGTTTCCACCAAACTATACAATAGTTTGTAGGTAGAATCATAGCTCCCTTAAATTACAATGTTGCAAATTATAAAAATTTATTTAGTTCACGCTCTATTCGCAGCGGAGCGAGCAGGCATGCATGACAAAATTAATACATCATGATGAAATTAAAACAAATATATTTTATAGAAATACCTGGGCTGATTGATAACTGGCCGAAACGACGAACTTAAAATAATGATACGCAAAAAAAAAATATTACATTATATTTTGGCATCTTTTTGAAAATAGAACGCCAAATTTGAATTTAATCGAACTGGTAGAATTTGTTTGATAGGACGTAGAACTTTCTCTGTCGTAAATTTTCTTAACAATGGAAAGAAACGAAATTCGTGCGGTGATAAAGTTTTACGTTTTAAAACAGATAACAGCAACCCAGATTAAAACCAAGCTAGACAGTGTTTTAGGTAATTCTGCTCCTGCATTGAGTACAATTCTCACCTGGGTTACTGATTTAAAACGTGGAAGACAGAGCTGCGAAGACGCCCACAGGTCTGGCCGTCCAAATGAAGTCACGAATCCGGACATGATCTAAAAAATTCACAAAATTGTATTGAATGATCGGCGCTTGAAGTTGCGAGAGATAGCAGAGATGGTGAGCATTTCATCTGAACGCGTTTTTAATATTTTGCACCAACATTTGGGAATGAAAAAGCTTTGCGCGCGATGGGTGCCGCGTTTGCTCACTGTTGACCAAAAGCAACGTCGAGTGGACGATTCATCGGAGTGTTTGGCGCTGTTTAACCGAGATCCTAACGAGTTTTCGCGGCGTTATGTAACAGTCGATGAAACTTGGATACATCATTATACTCCCGAGACAAAAGAACAATCTAAGCAGTGGACTGAGAGCGGAAGACCTGCGCCGAAGAAAGCAAAAACGGTTTTGTCGACCGGCAAAGTGATGGCGACTGTTTTTTGGGATGCTCGAGGGATTATTTTAGTGGATTATCTGCAAAAAGGAAAAACAATAAATGGAGAGTACTACGCAAGCTTGCTGCAAAAATTAAGTGAAGAAATCCAGAAAAAACGACCACATTTGGCCAAGAAAAAAGTTTTGTTCCACCATGACAACACACCTGCACACACGTCAATGGTTGCAGTCGCCAAACTCCATGAATTGCGGTTTGAATTGCTACCGCATCCACCCTATTCCCCGGATCTGGCCCCGTGTGACTTCCACTTATTCCCAAACCTAAAGAAATGGTTAGGTGGCCAGAGATTTTCATCATTCAGTCATTGTTGCCGTGGACGAGTATTTTGAGGGGTTGGAGAAAACATTTTATCAAACTGGTGTAACGGCATTGGAGAAGCGCTGGACTAAATGCATCGAGGTAGGAGGAAACTACGTTGAGAAATAAATTTATTTTAAATAGATTTTTAAAGTTTTTCTTTGTCGTTTCGGAAACTTATCAATCAGCCCTCTTTATAGTAACAAATTGCGAGTTTTTCTCTAGTTTTAGTTTTATTGAATGAGAAAATATTTACCTACAAGATTTTTTCACAGAATTCTTTAAAGAGATAACATTTAACCTTTTTCTTAAATAAAGGTTTACTAGTGCATTTCCTTATGTCCAATGGTAGTTATAACTCGTATTATGTTTAGCACTAGTTGTATCAACACACGCCTTACGACTTTTGACTCCCCAGGCGATGAGTCGCCAGTCTTTTAAGTCCTTTTAGCTGCTCAGTTTTTAAGACTAAAGGTTAAACTAAAAAACTGAGCCATTCGTGAGGCGTCAAAAATAAGGCGAGTTTTTATTAAAAGCCTTAAAAGACTGAGTTCTCTACATACAGGTGATTTTTGCTTAACAGGGATTCAAACTCAAAACCTTTGGAATAAAAAATGAACACCGTACCGCTACGTTGTAAGTTTCCAATTTCCAAATGTTATGTGCTCGTATGAGTAATTGATCACTTGCATCGTTGACAACATTTTTATTCGTCACGGTTTGAGTCATATTATTATAAGTATTATTGAAATGAAATGAAAATTTATTATTTGCTGTAAATGTGGTTTTCAAAGGTATAACAATCATATAATAGTTTCACACACTTAACCAATAGAGCACTTGGTATGCAAATCTTTACAATTAATTTATAAATTACAAACATTAAAATAATATTTAATTAAAATGTCAATTTAATGGTTCCGTAATATTATTATTTCTTTTTATGGGATATCCATCTCGGCTTGCCATGTGGTGACGGGAGAGTAGAATACATTTGTCACTAACCCCTACTCTTCCCGTGGGTGTCATAAGAGGCGACTTAGGGACTACACATTGAACAGGGAACGGGCAGCAGCGCTCTCTGATACAGTAACCTTTTAATTTGCGATCTCCAACCCGCCTGCCAAGCGTGGAGATTATGACAAAACCCTCCACTTAAGTGGAGGAGGCTCATAGTCCAGCAGTGGACTGTAACGAGCTGTTGATGATGATCTCAGCTTTATGGGCCGGTAGTATTTAACAGTCACGTACCGAAGATTATTATAATTAGCTTGTAATGTCCCACTGCTGGGCAAAGGCCTATCCATTATTCCGTCATTCCTCCCGGTCCTGGGCACCTCCCACCAGTCCAGTCGATAGGCGTTTAACTCGTCTCGCCATCTTTTTCGGGGCCTGCCTCGTCGTCGGTTCCCGGCTTGAGGAGTCCACTGCGTGACGACTCTTGCCCACCGTTCTGGATGCATGCGGCTTATGTGCCTGGCCCAATCCCATTTCAGTTTCGCTGTTTTGCGGCCTACGTCAGCTATTTTAGTATGAGAACGTAGGGTAGTGTTCCTAATACGATCTATCAGTATGCTACGTTCCACAGCTCTCTGACAAACCTTGAGTTTAGACTTTTGCAGATTAGTGAGTGACCAAGTTTGCGAACCGTAGGTTATGCCTGAGTCATATTGTGTAACTTAAATAAATATCAAATTTTTCAAATACGTACCACAGATAATAGGTTACTACGATCATACTATTTAGTAAACAGTTAATTGAATTTTTATTATTGTAACCTACTTTACAATTGATACCTATGCTACAATCTAAAGAAATCTTACAATAGGGTGACCGCGTGTCTTTTGGATTTAGCAACAGGAGCATCGACAAAAAAAGTTCTTTACAATTATGTATAGTATGTGTGTGTGTGTGTGTGTGTGTGTGTGTTGACATGAAATAAATAGTTTATCAACTTTTGGATCGTGCTTCTTATAGTTAAATCATTATATTTTTTTGGGTGAGTTCACTACACGCATTGTCATAGATAATGTGCGGACTCTCTGGAGGAGAACTTTACCAAATTTTGTCAAATAATAGTATAATGAGAGCGTCAGTGGTCTAGTGGTTAGGGCCGCTGCCTCCCGCCCGGGAGACGCGGATTCAATCCCCACCGCGTACCAATGTGTTTTCGAATTTCAAATTCGTATGTACGTTTATTCTACGCTCTTACGGTGAAGCATAACATCGTGATGAAACCTGCACACTCCTGCGAAGAAATTAAAAGGTTGTAGCGGCCCTAGCCACTGGACCACCGACGCTCAGATAATATTTAGTATTTGTTTGCATTTGCTTAGTATAGCAAGCTACGAAATGTTGACCTTACATTACAACCCTCAAAATGAAGAAGAGGGTGTCAGTCAAGTGTGATTGAAGTAAAATATGATCCCATTTCACAGAAAATTGCTTGTATTTTATTTAAGCAATGTCCCGAAATTGACTCGAAATATTGTCACTCCACTAAGTTTGAATAAGACAAAGGTTTGTTTTTTCACTGAAGTTAAACAAATTGTAACGCACGCTTTGGTGGGCTGTCCTTAGACTAAGTTGACATGGTTCGTTCACGGAGGTCACACGGTTTCAAGTGAAAAGTGTTTCTAATTCTTCATTTAATTTCCAATTGTGTTAAAAGTTTACTATAACTATACAATGTGTTAACTAAACTAATCCCTCGTGGTAGTTCAGTTTATGAAACTAAACGACTTTGCGTTTTACAACTATTGAAAATTCTCAAAATAATTTTAGAATTTTAATATAAAAAAAAAAACTTTTTATTATTCGGTAAGGTGATGTTTTAGAGATTTTGAAAAAGTTTAAAACTAAAGTTTTTTTAGTTTTATCTACTGAAGAACCACCCAAGAGGTTTTACGATATTAAGTAGAGCTTGTCCAATTTGATATGACGCGCCCCACTATACTTATTTAATCTATTCCATGTGCGAGTGCAATATTAACAACTACACTGTCATCTGCGTGGGAGCGTCGACTGTTACGTGAACTACGACCTGTATGCCTACATCATGGTCAAACAGAAAAACTAAAACCTAAAACAACAAAATTGTGTGTGTAAATGCGGTGGTGGGGCGCGTCATTCCGGCCTGGGACAAGCTCTAACACACTGTATTTTAAACGTTATTTGCGGTGTAAATTGTGTCATTTCTAATACCAATATCAGTCACATGATACAAGGTAGCCCTTTAGATGGGTCAGTATGGGTAACTTTGAAACTAAAAGACAGAAAAAACCCCAAACTAAGTATGAGATTTTTTTTTATCTTGAATGCAGTTTTCTTGTCACTAAAATCGATTGCATGGTTCCTTAGAACAGATCTCTCTATGCCTTATAGTCTTATGCCCAAGTCCGTCCGGGAAAGCGGGACTTTGTATGGCGCGGCGTAGCACCGCTGCCGTCCCGCTCACGGAGACAAATTGTCTCCGTGGTCCCGCTTTCCCGGCCCCGGACCGCGCCGCTCCCGCTCTGTGTGACTTGGGCTTTACAGTTACCCATACTGACTTTTCTAAATGAGTCCCCCTATATATTGGACAAACTCATAATAATGTAACTTTTGAGTTAGGATCATCTATTTCAGGAGATTGACCTATGACTTAAAGATTGTAATTGTTGTCCATTATTTTTGCTGGTGAAATCTACCTTAGCGTTGGAGGCCAAGATACACTTTGGGTTGCAGAGCCAGCGAAGAAAGTAAGTACTTATTTTTGCTGGGCCAATAGGGATATGCACATTTTTATTTTATTTCATATCGTAATATTTCAAGTTCCAGATAAACACATAAAAAATATTTTTTTCAAATGTCTTGCTCTGAAACAAAGTTATGAGACTTCAAAGACTTCAAGATCTCGTGTGATGTTTTTGTAAGAGGGAGGGATATATTTGTTTAATAACGTTGTATCTAGTTTGTTTTTCTATTCATTTCGATTCTGTTTTATCTACGAGTATTCTATTTTTGTATAGTTTCAGACGAACAATGATAAAAAAAAACGATATCTTTTTAATGCACATTTCCTATAATAGATTATTTCATTGTTACAGATAACGTAATTCATTCATTCATTCGTTTTTCATTATTCGCTTTATAATAATTAGACATTTCCTATTGTTATACCCACGTAAACACCGTGTGGTGACGGCAGAGTAGAATACATTTGTCACCAACCCCTATTCTTCCCGTGGGTGTCGTAAGAGGCGACTTAGGGACTACACATTAAACTGGGAACGGGCAGCAGCGCTCTCTGATACAGTAACCTTTTAATCTGCGATCTCCAACCCGCCTGCCAAGCGTGGAGATTATGGCAAAACCCTCCACTTAAGTGGAGGAGGCTCATAGTCCAGCAGTGGACTGTAACGGGCCGTTGATGAAACATCCCCACTGAGGGTCTCGAGCAGTAAGTATCAATCCTTGGAAATAATTTAAGTTCGACTCTGAATATTTTTATTTCCTTCTTTGTCGGCTCCGTAGTCTAGTCTGGTGGTACGCTTGTCTACGACGCCAACATTTGTGTGTTGACTTGTGTTCGATTTATGTTTTTGTTCTCTTATCTATTGAACAGTATATTTATCTACATATTAATAACAGGCGTATGATTCTCACCGCACAAGATTGAAATCAGACGGCCCCCTTCTAAAGCAGGGAATAATCTTTCTTTTCAAACAGTCAGGTGACTCAGAATGTTCGTGGTCCCAAACAAACGAGGGTCGGTGTCACAAAATATTTTTTCTTTAGCCAGGATTCAAACCTGGATCTTCCATAAAAAGAACTGAAACTCCACCGCTCGGCCACAGAAGATCTTTTCATAATAAATATGGCACGACTAATATTTGCATCAACACGATTCCTCAATACAATGCGAAGCCCGCCTGCAGTCAAAACTTAGTTGATTGTGTATGTAATTGAATAGCATTGTCATTCTTATTAGTGAACCAGAAGAAAGTTGCAAGTTTTCTTCTAACGTGTGAAAGAATATTTCAAAGAAAAAGAGTGGGCCATCCATGTTTTCCTATGGGTGTCGTACATGGCGACTAAGAGACATGGGTTTAGTATCAGATGGTGACAACCTGGAAACCAATCATTAGATGCACCAAGACTCTTAAAGATCGGTGTACATCGTTTACCGAAAATATTTACAAATGTTGTTTAAATGGGACCAAACCGAAACTCTACCCACCCCTTTGAGGACAGAAGCGTGGTTTTGTGGGGGGCCAGGCTCAGCCTCACTATTTAAGGACATGAAGGTGTCTTCGCCACTTGAGAGGAGCGGATCATCCGACTAGGCGGGAACATCGCTTTGCAGGAGATATGAGAGACTCAACTGCAGGTGGAAGAGTACTTTATTTACAATTACAGCTAGTATTTATATAAAAATATTTACACACACATTGATCGTTATTACAGTAAATATGCTGATTAACAATATGGAATTTGGACGTCTCAATGTGATCCAGCAGCTGACGAATGCTGCGCATGTTCGGGTCAACGATCATTGTTGATGCTGAACACTGTACTTACGTAAATATAGATTGAATTCAGTGCATTACTATAACTTTTTCATTGGGCATTTTACGGGAAACTTGTCATATCCAACGCATTTTATCAAACACAAATTTCCATTTCGTTTCTTTTGTTGGTTCCTGTGTTGCTGCTTAACCAAAAGAACATGGTTTTTATAGTGATCTTATTCTATTGTTGGCTGCAAACACTTTCCCATCACGAAAGTTAAGCCACCGTCATGACCATCAGATCATGGATGATGGGTGACCAATGGTATCATCATCGATAGCTCATATACGTCCCCACCGAAGGGGACCTACCCTGAATCAAGGCGATTAGTCCTTAGTCGACCACGCTAGCCCAGTGCGGGTTGGTCGACTTCATCACGATGTTTTCCTTCATCGTAAGAGCGTCGAATAAACGTACATGAATTCGAAAACACATTGGTACGTGGTGGGAATTGAACTCGCGTCTCCCGGACGGGAGGCAGCGGCCCTAACCACTAGCCCACCGACGCTCTTACCAATATGGTGCAATGGTATAATCACGTATGATGAAAATAACACGTTGCCAAAGCGGAGCGTTCTCGGATCTCTGGTGTGCTGTCTACTGTACATTATGAGTTAAGAAACTGTGAAACCTGCTGCCGTGTGGTGACGGCAGAGTAGAATACATTTGTCACCAACCCCTACTCTTGCCGTGGGTGTCGTAAGAGGCGACTTAGGGACTACACATTGAACAGGGAACGGGCAGCAGCGCTCTCTGATACAGTAACCTTTTAATCTGCGATCTCCAACCCGCCTGCCAAGCGTGGAGATTATGGCAAAACCCTCCACTTAAGTGAAGGAGGCTCATAGTCCAGCAGTGGACTGTAACGGGCCGTTGATTTGATTTTATTTTATTTGAAGCCTGCTGACTAGTTTAGATATTTTTCTGAGTATGTATGTACAGCAAATCTTCTTTTAACTGATGACATATATTATTTTATTATAGGGGATCGGACTACTTTTTTTATATTACAAATCCAAACTTCTAAGTTTCTGCTATCGAACACTAAAATAATTTTTGCTCTATCTTTAAAATTGACCGAGTTTATAACCTTTATAAGGTTTGAAATTCAAGATTAGAAAGAGAGGCACATACCCACTTGTGACGTCATTTGTTAGTAACGCCATATAATCTCCATGCAAAAAATAGAACATAATATTGAAACTTTAAAAAATCACTGTAAACTCGTTTTTCAATTATGTTTTTTCACCGATTATGTTTTTTCTTCGCGAATCGTCTGCTACTAATCTATATTTTAAAAATAATTCATAAAATATGGTAAATTCATAAAGTATGGTGAACAGTTCGATCCCCTATTGCAACGTTTCCTTGTTTGTCATCACGATTTGATAAAAGGCTTGTTTAATATTCGTGGCATGACATTCTTTTTAATTTTACTTCTTGATCGTGTGGATTGTGAGGCCGACTATTTTTTTATTGACTTTCTATAACAGTCTTTTAATTTATTTATTTTTAATATAAGCGTAACATGGCATGACCTTAGAGCGACCATTTTTTTTCTACAGATTACAGTAACAGCTGTTTTCAAGAAATAGACAACCATTGGATGGACCACCATGATACAGTATTATTGAGTTTAATAAAGTTTATTACTGAATAAACAGCATGAAAGTCATATTATTAATGCTGTGTAGCAATTTACTGGTTTTTGATCAAGTATACTGCCAACCGACATTTGGTGATTTTTTCGAGAAAATACCGGAGCAGTTGAATGTATGTAATCTTGTAACTTAGCTCCAATTACTTTTTAACAACTCATCATCACCATCATCGTGTGGGTTGTAAGGTTGACAACCGACCCCACAAACCCTGGTGTCACCAACTGAGCGGAGCTATCTTTAATCATAATGGTATACCTATACGCTGAGGCAAGCGTTTACAGAGCGAGTTAGAAAGAGAAACATACTGGTGCATTCATAGTTATCGCTCTTAGCTCATTGTATGACCTACACGCTCAATCATAGTAAAATAAAGCCCAAGTCACACAGAGCCGTGCCGCATAGCGCCGCCGTCCCGCTTGTCCCGGCCCCGGACCGCGCCGCTCCCGCTCTGTGTGACTTGGGCGTGTACAGTTGAATTCAAAAGTGAAACCAGATCACGTGCATTTATACTTTGAATCAACGTTTTAATAAATATAACCCTTTTTTCATATTTTTATCCTTGTGGATACATACAGTCCTGCACACTTCATTCTATAACAGAAAAACCGTCAAATAATTTTTAGAAATTTTTTATTTTAAAATATAGACGCACACATGGATCTGCTTATGAACCAGTTCTGGGAATAATGCATTCTTATATTCTTGAGTAATGAGCGATAGGAGTTGACCGTAGAAACGTACACGCGGTAGTGCCATCCAAAAACAAAATCAAAATCATAGTCATACAATATCCATTATTTATTGGATTACAGAAATATTTTTTTTGTATAAATTGGCACGTTGACAAAAAAGTGTGTGCGTTCTGTGGAGTAAAACCTGCCGAAGGAACTCTAAACTCTGTCTACTTTCGGATCAGATGGCCGTGTGACCTTAAGCTACTTTTATTTTAAAAAAAGAACGCTAATGACGAGACGCTTGTGGAGTTTCTTCGGTGAGTTGTTTTCCACAGAGTCCGCACATGTGTTCATACCCAAAAAAAGTAATGACGAACCTTACTTTATGATTTCAGACAGCCTGGAAGCTCTTTATGACTGTATTGAGACATCCCATAAAGCCTAAACGATTGGGTACAACTGGAAAATTGAGTAAGTGTTATAACCAATAACCATGCACGAATATTTTTATGACCATGGGTCTGTGAGCTTATAGACTTCGCGAGTTTTTTTTTCAAATAGCTAAATATCTCCACCATTTTGATAAAATTTGAAGAACTGAAACGTTTTTTTTTTTTATATTAGTCGAACCTGCTCACAAAATCATGAGATTCGATCGAAAATGTGACCTATATATAGGTAGGTGTATACCTTATAGGGGAGAACAGCCGGACAGACGCGCCGTACGGACATAAGCAAGCATTTTTGCCCAAACTGGAAAGGAGACGTTCCACTCGGTCTTTACAAAAATGCTCTCCTTACAGTTTTGATAATAGTTAATGAACTGCACTCAGACAGCCATTTTGTAGAACAATAACATAAAATTAATCAAATTTGAACAGGGAACGGGCAGCAGCGCTCTCTGATACAGTAACCTTTTAATCTGCGATCTCCAACCCGCCTGCCAAGCGTGGAGATTATGGCAAAACCAAACACTTGAGTGGAGGAGGCTCATAGTCCAGCAGTGGACTGTAACGGGCCGTTCATGATGTTGAATCCCATCCATAGTATAAAGTTAATTAAAAATAATCAAATGCTTCTATTTTATAGCAGCAGCGTTCCATTTTTTTTGTAAAGTATACATTAATAAAGATTTTAGTATATAGGTGTACCGAAATCAACGCGGCTGAAACTAAACAACTATTCCTAAGGGACATGGGTTGAAATATGAAAATATTTTTTTTTTACTTCCTATACAAATTGTTCAATCAGCTGATACTCTTTGTATTGTTAACCGAACTTTATTGAAATTGCTACAACACTAGTGGTTGTGTCCAAGAAGTGCATGCGCACGACACTAGTGGGGAAACTTTGACAGATCGCGATCGCCTCGGTGCTCTCGCGCCAATTTGGTAGCTCTGGTGAAAACATAATAATTACGTGTGTAAGATGGTTTTCTACTTATAATCTACTTAATAGTATGGAGATCTAATTTTTATTATATATTTTGTACCTGTGTTCTTTGGGAGAAGATTTACAGTCTGTATATTGATTTTTCATTACTTTGTTTTTTTTTTTACTTGACTGCTTCTGAAGGAGGGTTATATTTTTAATGAACTTTTTATACTAGATGCAAGGACGAACAAACACTCGAACGACCTGACTGTAAGGCCAGTCAGAAAATCATCAATGCGCAGGAGTTTAGGTATACTCCTTTTTAAGGTTCCGTATCCAAATGGCAAATACGAAACACGTTTTATTTATTTTCAAAGTATGACACCAAGAGTTCTTTTCTAATGCACCCTTTTTCACCTATTTTACTAAAATGTATTCCATTTAATTATTATCACCATTAGTGCACGTTTGATTCTAGCCAGTGAAATAAGTGATTTGGATTTAAATAATTCCCCCCGCCGCGCCGCTTGTGTGAATTACTTAAATCAAAAGAATATATTTATCCATTGTATAAATATATTAAAAACACCTTCAATAAATTGTAAACTTAAACTTGTGAGCGACGAAGTGAAGTGACAGTTAAATTTTAAAAAGACTTGGCTTAAAGGTCTAGTAACCGGGCCATAAATTCCAAAAAAATAAAAAAAAACACCATTAGTGCACTGCTGAATATACGGATAACACTTCATTACAAAACAAAATATTGACAGGCGTTTAGCAAATTTTAATGAACAAAGAAACTGTTTTATTTTTACTGTTTGTAAACCATATGTCCAAAATAAAACTAAGTAATAATATTGTGCTTTTATTTAAAATTAAGACGTTCGGAAAACACAAATATAACAAGAAAATAAAAACATATTATATTATTTATTACTTGCCATGTTATTTTTTGTATGGTAGGGTGTAATGTGCCACAAAATGTGTTTTTATTTAGAGCATCTTCACACGATAGCATATGCACACGAAAACGACCATTATGTACTTAAGAACAGTTATCACCTGTCTGATACCCATAGTGCAAGCTCTGGATCAGATCAGTGTGTGTGATAAAGTGATATTATTATCGTCATGGTTCCGGCAGAATAACACCCCTCGGCCACTTTCGAAACCAACTGTTCGAAACCAGTTTCGAAAATTGAATCATTTTTCCTTTTTGGAAACCCGGTTTTGGAAGAAGAAATATACTTCGGTTTTCGAAACTGGTTTCGAACCGTTGGTTTCGAAAGTGGCCGAAGGGGAATAACAGCGTCACTGGCCTAGCCAGCGGCAATATGCTGAGTCGGGACTTTAAAAAAGAATATCTATCTAAATTATTTGTGATAACAAATCTAGCTAAAGTTTTAGGTTAGACCATACACTTTTATTAGTAAATTCATCACAATTTGTAAAATTAGCATTTTTGGCACATGCTGATCACTCACATGTATAAGAGCTTGTTCATACAGGGAAATAAAAAAAAATGGTCGTTTTCGTGTACATATGCTATCGTGTGAAGATGCTCTAAATAAAAACACATTTTGTGGCACATTACACCCTACCATACAAAAAAATAACATGGCAAGTAATAAATAATATAATATGTTTTTATTTTCTTATTACTTGTTAATACATTATTTGTTATTTGTAATTGATCAAATTTACAACTGAAGTATTTAAAAAGTTTATTATAATTACATAAACAATTACGTATGATCATCAGAGGTCGGAATTAGGTGCCTAGAGGCAAAAGAATAAAGTGGATATGCCTCAAATCCAGAGTTTTATTATAAATATCAGGAGAAATCGCGTAATTTACCATCGCGAAAGTTGCAAAGCGCACATGCGCGGATTTGCCACATTTGTAAGTTAGTTGTAGTTAGTTAGTTCGCACAAAATATCTTGCGAGAAAAAATAAAACAATAGCGGAAATGCGGGGAACACCCCGCTTAGTGAAATTAAAAATCCTAAGAAGATCCATATTAATATCAACATTTCGATGCAAGTACAGAAGCCAGCAC
Organism: Carpatolechia fugitivella; assembly: GCA_951230895.1. NCBI lineage: Eukaryota > Metazoa > Arthropoda > Insecta > Lepidoptera > Gelechiidae > Carpatolechia > Carpatolechia fugitivella. Next base: position 14,483,554 of record OX579657.1, read on the forward strand.
TTTAAAAATATCACACGATCAGAGAGTGTGTAATTTTAATAACAAATAATTTTGCATGCAATATTACTTGTCGCGTCGTGTTTGTGAGTGTCACGTGATTATGCGCTCACCTTCTCAACTCAATAGCCTATCGAATAATAAAGTTAGTGGATTACATAAAATATGTACATAATACAAAATTATGAAATGTTTAAACTCCAACAAATAAAAATAACTTAATACTAAGATAAGTTCACAAATATCAATTGCTCATCCAAAATTTATTTCAATTACAAAATACAAAATAATTATTTGAAATAAATTTATTTGAAATAAAGTATTTATAATTGAATGTATTTCAAAATACAATTATTTGAAATAATTTATTTCAAATAATTATTTTGTTATTTGTATTTCAAATAAATTTTGCCCAACACTGCAGCGCACACAGGAAGTGACTGATGCTTAAATCCATTTTTAGGAGATGAGCTGTTGATTTTTATATTTATTATCAAACCTGAGATCTTTGTACATACCAACAGTCTTCAAATGGGAAATTTCACTTTAGAAAAATATTTCTTTTATAGTTTAAGAAACGCCAACAGCACACAAGAACCAAACAATATCACAAAACAGGGAATGGTATAAAACTTAACAAGGAAAAAACAGGGCCGAGCTGTTGAGTAATATAAAAAAAAAACTTTTTCAGAATGGCAATATCGGATGACGACGGAACCGATGACGCATGCGCTGCAGCCGAACCTGTCTCAAGTGCGCAAATCCACAACACTGCAAGAACAAGTATCACAGAGAAGTTAGATCCTTAATCCTTACATTAACAGTCGAAATAAGTCTGAACAAATCTTTCCAAAAGAATCTGTCAAATGCCCTGTCCTGGACAATCAGCTTTCTTTTTGTGTTTAATGAACCAGCGCGTCCGCAGTCGTACGGTAGAGCGTTCACTTTCGGATTCTGAGTTTGAATTCCGAAGGTACTTTTACAAATAAACAGTACAAAATTGTAATTATTATATTAGAGACAAGATAATATGAACTCAAATTGTTTGTAAAAAGTTTTCGATCATAGCTGGTATCGAATGGAGAAGAAAAATTCCTCAATCGCAACTGGTTACAAACAAGGATGAATAATTCTTCGATTGCTGGATACTAAACACAGTTTAGATGGCAGCCGAAGGGGGTCAAACCAAAATTTTATTGTTACGCTGAATCACTTGATACGTGCTTCTTGGTCGCTATATTATCTGCAAAAATATACACAAGTCACGTCACAAGCCTTTGACGGCTCCATAGTTCCGACATTCACTGATTCTTTCATTCAAGGTTTTGTGAGGTCATCATTTACCGATAACCCATACTATAGAAGAGAAGGAAGCTCGTTCTTAAAGTTGCTTTTTTAACCTATTTGCATTAAAAAAACTTTTTCAGGAACACAATTCACGACGACCAAATCAACGACACATTCTACATCGAGCTTGGATTTACCACAAGTATGGAACCCTGTGGTAACAACGACGAAAAAGCCCAAAGTGACCGGACCACGAATTTTGTATATAACGACCGCTCCTTCTACTATAAGTTACCCTGTGTTTAAATATGGTAAGTTTTTATAATACCTGATTTTAGTAGACATCGAGGTAAGCCTGCGCATGCCTGCGAAGAAATCAAAGATTATGTAAAGTCGACTGACCCGGTTATATGTGTATTTATGTATAGGTAGATTAGGTTGTCTCGGAGTAGCCTAATTCCCTAGAAACCGGAAAACAAGAGGGCGCTATCAGGTGCCTCTGAATGAAGGGTCGGAATGAAATAAAATACTTCCCGTGCCCACAAGGCCATAGAAGGCAACTCTGTAAAGAAATTCCATTGTGAAACTTTTCTGACGTATCCGAGCAAAGGTAGGCGTTGTGCTGGACTAACTTGGAGCATTCAGTAGGGAAGGCGGTGGAAAAACCATGATGGCCAACAGCGGATCCCAACTTTAAAACTACATTTCCAATATTGGATGTCGCTAAGCACGCTGTAACGTGCCAAGTGGTTGCCCATTGTGGTGACGTCATGATTTCATAGAAAACAAGCAAGAACGAATTTCGGCGCTGCCACCATGCCCTCCGTGGTACACCACCATGGTGGGTACCAACTACAGTTGGTAAGCACGTTGGCTGCGTATAGGCCGAAGATTGTGGGTTCAAGTCGCGCCGGAAGGTTTACGTTTTTGGTTGTTTTCTATGAATCTAAAATATTTCTATTTGTCCAAATCATGAAAGCCCAAATACTCAACCCGACAAACCAAAGTAGATTGTCTTGGCGCCGAAAGAGAAGGAGAGCCGACCCCACCTAAAGTGGGATACTGGTCAAGACAAAGAAAAATAATACTAATAATTCTATCTATCGATCTAGCCCAAATCCACCCACTGCTGAGTATAGACCTCTTCTTTATTGCGCCATTTGTCACGATCCTGTGCAGTTCTCATCCAGTACTTCCTTCCATTGTCACTATATCATCTGGTCCACCTTCCGTCATCCCGCCGCGCTATGTGCCCCGCCCACGCCCACTTAGGTTTAGTGATTCGTTTACCTACATCCTCTACCGTACGGTTTCGGATTTCAGTGTTCCTTACATGATCTTGAAGTTTTATGCCGAGCATGGCACGCTCTATGGCTCTCTGTGCGACTTTCATGTTGTGCATAGTCTCCTTAGTGAGTGTCTATGTCTCGGCACTAAGAATTCGAAGAATTAATAATATTGATATGATAATGTTTTTTTTTTTTCAGGGTCTCTGTTGTCAGACACGATGAATCGGTTGCGTGACCGATTGAAAGCCTCAACAGAAGAAACCCCTCTAGCATTCAAGCACAAGCTTGTCATACCTCGAGTTAAAAACCCAGAACCAGAAGCTATTGGTGACGTCAATCAAAATATGCCTTACTTTGACGACAGCAATGCAAAAAGTAATTAAATTAGGTACTTACCTATTTTATTAAGAACATAAATTCATTATAAGATCATAGACAAAGTGAAAGTAGGACTATAATTCAAAGACTTTCTGACCAGAACTCTTGTAAACGATTTTCAATTTGCATTTTATTGGTCTTACTAAGTGGTCGAGCATTCGACTCTCATCAAGGAGGTTCCGGGTTCTAATCCCGATGGGGACACAAAAATCTCTTTCTGGGACTTTCCCCAGTTCGGTTCCCGCTTTACCCAATGAAGTAAAACAATCTTACTATGCCCATATCGCTGACTCCAGGGCCCCGTTTCACGGAGCAACAATTTACTAGTAACAAGTTACAATTTGATATTCATTGCGTAGTTAATTCGCCTAAACTGTAAGGCCTTATCGTTTTAAACTCACTGTCTACGCAATGTACATCGAATTGTAATTGTAATTTGTAACTTGTAGCTTCGTGAAACGGCCCCCTGGAGGCTGATTCGTGAGCTCAATTCCTATTGTCGACCGTACAACTAACAGCCCACATAACAAAAAGGAGAATTTAATTCATCATACAGACAGCCTCTGTGGCCGAGTGGTCGAGATTTCGACGCCCATTACGGAGGTTCCGGGTTGGGACACCGTCAAGTAAAGTTCTCTATGTGAGAAATTCCCCAGTTTGGTAAGGACATTGCAGGCTGAATCACCTGATTGTCTGAAATTAAGACGATCTCGTGCTTTGGAAAGCACGTTAAGCCGTCGGTCCCGGCTACTATCTAGTCATTACATGAGCTAAGTCAGTGGCCTGTGGCAGCTCTATAACACTGGCACCAGAGTTTGTGAGGTCGGTTGTCGACCTTACAGCCCACACGATGATGATGATGATGATCATACACATTACAACAAACATACAGATCCTTCGTTTTCATGTTTTTTATTTAAATTAAAAATATTTTAGCGAAATCGTCGAAGTTTAAATATAAATATGTGGGGAACATCTCACACACGGCCATTTGATCCCAAACTAAGCAAAGATTGTACTATGGGTATCAGAAAACAGATATACATTACTTCAAAATATTAATAAATAAATAAATAAATAAATATGTTGGGACATCTTCACACACGGCCATCTGATGGCCGTACATACATAAGGTAAACAACATCGAGACATAGGGCAAACACAAGTGCTCATCACACAATAGGGGATCGGACTACTTTTTTTTAATTTTATAAATCCAAACTTCTTAGTTTCTGCTATGGAACACTAAAAGAATGTTTGCTCTATCTTTATAATTGACCGAGTTATAAAGGTTTGCAATTCAAAATTAAACAGAGAGGCGCATACCCACTTGTAACATCATTTGTTAGTAACGTCATTATAATCTTCATACAAAAAATCGTTTTTGAAAGAGACAAACATATTGAAACTAAAAACACAAAAATTCGTTTTACAACCGATTCTGTTTTTTTCTTCGCGAATCGTCTGCTACTAATCTATATTATAAAAATAATTTATAAAATATGGTAAATTTAGGAACAGTCCGATCCCCTATTGGGGATTGGAACCCGTGACCCTGTGGTTCATAGGTAGGTGTACCACTAACTAGGCTACGGGGCCGTCACAGGCTTTGTAGGTATTCATAATAATATGTTTTTATTTTATTTTTCAGAACATACATCTGCGTACAAGGTCTTGAAATACGTATATGTTGATACAAGAACTGATTCACCAATGAGCTTAGCTCGAAAAGCAAGAATTCCATATATTATTATTCCATACTAAGGCTTCTCTGGGTCAGGGATATACAATTTTTAAACAAACCTTAAGTAGACATGTTTTTATAAAGAAAGTCGCAGATACGAAATAAGCTATTGTTGAAAGAGCCAAGTCTAGTCAAATAACTTTTACTAGACTCAACAGACTCGTTCGAGCTTTTTTTCATTCTTGTCTCGTAAAAGGAACGCTGGACTTGGTAGATCATTATAAATAGGAAACATAAATATGCGCTTTGGAGCCCATGTGCAAGCAAACACACAAGTTTTGTCCAACGATCATTTTGCGTAACAGGAACTAAGTCTATTCAAGGAGTTCTGATCCTAAAATGTAAACAAATATGGCAAGTGTGATTTAAATGGTTTTATCTAAGTAAACGCAGGTATTTCTATTTCTTTGGGTGGTCCATAATAGGTATAGTGAATATGTGAATGAATTGGAGAGGTAACTTGCAATTTCTTGCGGAAACCGGTTTGTTTACGTTTTAGGATCAGAGCATCCTGAATATGCATACTTAGATAGTGATTTTCTCTAAAATATTATGTAGGGAATACTAAAATTTGGAAATTTAGGGCTCTGTTTACTAAAATAAGTGGTTTTAAAGGAGCACACATACACATTTTGTGCACGTGATAATTCATCAGATTCGAGTAACCTGATTGCATAATAGCGCCACTTGAATAAAAAAAATCGTTACTCCGAGAAAACAAAAGAACATGATATTCCTCTAAATTCACTTTTCAAGAAAATTACCTGCTGACCTCGCCAAAAGGCAAAAATGTGGTCAGTAAAGGTAAAATGTATGTAATTCAATTTTTTAGAAATAATCAATTTTGTTTTTTTTTTGTTTGTATGCCCTACGTTGTACTTTTGTTATCGACGAGTATAACTACAATCAACAATGGCTTGCAAAATTTATCAATTCTTAAATTATTGCCAAATAAGTTTCTCAATAAATTATAATAATAATTACTAAAATACTGCCTAGACTTATGAAACAAATTTTGTGTTTTCACGGAGTTATGGTTTTTTATCCAAGTGACATACAGGGCACACTCTTGTGAACAATTTTGATACACACACACCTTTTAATAGAAAAAAATATTCCTAGTAGGCCAGTCATATCTTACATTCGAAATAGACATAATTCAATTGTGTAGGTCTAATAGGTCACAAATTAACATTTCCAATTTTCCAACATTTTAGGGAAAATAGTGAATATTGAGAACCCTGTATCGTGTGACCTATTAGACCTACGTAATTGAATTAGGGCTCAAACTGTCAGGAATTTTGTCCCCTTTAAAAAAATAGTAAAGACTTTTATCGTAAGAGCCTTCTAATGTCGTTTTTGGTGGTTTTTTAGCAACTACTCAGCGCGCGAGAATTTCAGACTGCAGCAAATCTGGATTAATACTATCCAGGTGAACCCAAACAACATACCAAAAGAGCAAGTTTACCGCAATTATGTCTATTTCAGCCTTTTTATTTGTACGATATGACTGGCCTATAGACTCAGTTCTAACTAACAATTTTAACTTAACTATTACAGTAAAATAAAATTTATTCGAATTATTACCTATTATAAAAATAAATCAAGGTTGTTCACCTTTAGTTAAGTATCTACACGGTGAGAGATCTACTAATATGAAAGTTGTTCTTCGATGGGTTTATTTGACTGTTTTAGGTTTATCTATAGTACTATACTTGGGGTACTTGGGTTACTATTAGGATTCGCTCTGACAGATTAAAATTTTAAAAACTTTTCAATATTATTTCGTTTATTTATTTATTAAGTAAAAACACATACTGTTTAATGATAAAATAAGAGGGGAAGTTACTTTTTTTAAATATTTTAGTTATTATGGTTTTTAAACTGAATATTATTTAAAAAAGTTGTTAACGTCGGTCGTATGAAAAATTTTTAAGCTGTCAGAATCCATCCTATAATAACCCGACTATAATGATATTAAATAAGTTTGCACTAGTTGAAAAAATAAAGCAGCACAATTTTATTTTACGATTTTCAATTATTTTAAACTTCCACCCTCACACGCACTTGCACCCCCACCCATAGTTCACACTTCTACCACCTGTTCATCATCAACAGCTCATATACCGAGGGGTTCGAGCCTACTCTGAATTATGGCGATTAGGCCTTAGTCGTCCACGCTGGCCCAGTGCGGGTTGGTTGACTTCACACACAACCTTTGAATTTTTTCGCAGGAGTGTGCAGGTTTCATCACGATGTTTTCTTTCACCGTAAGAGCGTCGAATAAATGTACATAATGAATTAGAAATTCGAAAACTCATTTACGTGGGACTCGAGGCAGCGGCCCTAGCCACAAGACCACCGACGTTTTTTTCCTTCTACTTTCTTCTTCTTTCTGGAAAAAAAATAAGATAAAGATATATTTACCGCTTAAAAATTTTACATTAAATAACATGACATCGAATCCACCTTTTAAGAAAACAAGATTGTTTTGATTCTAATATGATTAATAATTCTATTATTTCGTGGAGCCTTGCCACATATACCCTGTATACAGCATGATTTTGTAATCCCTAGCAAAAGGGGTTTGAACATCCCCGTATGGGAGTCTGGCATAGTGATAACCACTATTTTGCGGGAATGTAGGATTTTTATTGAAAAAACGGCGCATGATGAAACCTATATACATCGATAGAGGATTTATAGACGAACAAAATGATATATTACTCGATGTCCTACCGCGCAAAACTTTTAAGATAATCTATGTTAAAGACCCTGTATGGTTAAAAATCCTAATTTATTCCCTCTGCGATTAAATACTTACAGTACAACAATTTTTGCACATGATGTTTGCACTTTCTGCGCCTCATACTATATCTTACATACATACATACATATAATCACGTACATGTCCCTAAAGGTGTGAGCAGATCCTTAGTTGGCTTACGGGAAGCTCTCACTAAAACTACGGCAAAATATTTGGGCAAATGTAATGCTCATAGTTCAATATTTTCTACGATTGCCTCCGTAGTCTTATACATTGGGCTCTAGATCCAGAGGTCGTGGGTTCGATTCCTACCTATGAAAAAAACACTTGTGCGTTTTTCTCCAATTGGTTATGACATAACCTTCTGTTGCTTTTATAGACAATATTTTGAAGTCTTCTGATCAGAGCAAAGACAGTGGATCAATATCAATCAATCAATCAATCAATCAGCCTATTGCAGTCCACTGCTGGATAAATATAACTAAAGTAAACTATATTATTTGTTTCATCTTGAGCTAATTACCAATGTCATCGACATAGCTCTCAGGATAAGCAAGTTGAAGTGGCAATAGGCAGGCCATATAGCTCGTCGAACCGATAACCGATGGGGAAGAAAGGTTCTCGGATGGTGACCACGGACCAGAAGGCGTAGCTCTTTCCCAGATCCATGATTGGTTTACGACAAATAATTTAATGTTGAATCCCAAGAAAACAAAATGTATAAAATTTTCATTGCCTAATGTAAGGAACAACAACTTAGCTATTGTCTTGAATAACGAAAATTTGCAATATGTAAATGAAACAGTTTTCTTGGGGATCACTATCGACGCAAGGTTACAATGGGACCCTCATTTAAATGCGTTATCCGCAAGGCTCAGCTCGGCGGCATACGCAGTCAGAAAGATTCGTCAACTGACTGACGTTGCTACTGCCAGACTTGTATATTTCAGCTATTTTCACAGCATTATGTCCTACGGAATTTTATTGTGGGGTCAAGCTGCTAACATAAATAACATCTTTGTGTTACAGAAAAGGGCGATACGTTCCATATATGAATTGCGTGGTCGCGATTCCCTAAGGGAATTGTTTAAAGAAATTGATATCCTCACAGTATCCTCACAGTACATATTTGAAAACATCTTGTATGTCCGGAAGAACACAATGCTATTTCCTAAGAATTCTGATATACATAATATAAATACTAGAAATAAAAATAAAATAGCGCACCCAAAGTTTAGACTGTGCACAGTTAATAATTCATTCATGGGGAACTGTATTCGCTTCTATAATAAAATACCAGATGATATTGTAAATCTGTCCGATAGCCAATTTAAAGCTAAAATTAAAACTTTTTTATGTTCTAAGGCCTATTATACGATAAATGATTACTTAGATGATAAAAACGTCTGGTCAACTGTTGTTCCAAATCAACGGAGTAGATTGTAATTATGACTCATGTATGATTCTTTATATATTTAAAAGAAAAGTACAAAAGATACAATTCCTGTGGAGTTTCTTCTGGCCGTTCTTCTCCACAGAGGGCGTACACTGGTAGTGAACGTGCCATCCATAATAGCTTTGACGTCGAAAAATGATTTGTAAAAATCTTAATTCGAATAAAAAAAATTTACTTTGACTTTGACTTTAGTCTTAGACGGCCTCCCACAATATGGACATATGACTTGGTGGAAGTTGCTGGGCGCCCATGGATGCAAGTAGCGCAGGACCGTTCACGGTGGAAACGTATGGCAAAGGCCTTTGTTCAGCAGTGGACGTCTTCCGGCTGAGATGATAATGATGATGAACTAATTACAAGATGGTTTGATAAGTCTACACCCGCAGTTTATTATTATGTTTCTACATTGTACATTTGCAGTTCGTTCAACACACTTGATTCAGCGTTGTTAAGCTGCATAATATATAGGTATAGGTACAGCAAAAAGCTTATCAAACAACTCATACCAAACAACAAATATTTTGTTTTCTGTAGTTACAGAAATACGAACTGTAATAAATTATCGCAATAACACTACCTCTGTATTTTTTTCTTATACTAAGTGTAACAGAAAGTAATGTTGTAACAGAAAATGTTCTTCTTATTTTTATAACGTGAGCAGCAGTCCCGGAAGTCATAATTTTAAAACAGCCTTACGGCATCTGCCATAGATTTTACGTTGCTACCACGACTACCAGATATGCTCGGGAGTTTCCTTGCGAGATCAAATCGAAAATAAAATTATGAGAACCGCAGGAGAACTAAGGTAACCGACATAGCCTTCAGAATTGCCAAAATTATGTGGCAGTGGGTGGGGCACATTGCTAAAAGAAAAAAGAGAAAAAATAAAGAAAAAAATATATATTTGTTTATTTCACAAATAACATAAAGTTGTATGTAAAGATCGTCAAACAGAATAGCAGTTTGTAGGCGCAGCGTTTTTTCTCACAATTTCTTTTCCCTTTTAGACTTAGGTTAAGGCATACAATGACTAGATTAGCAACTCAACGTGCTTTAGTTCAAAGTTCAACCGACGCACTACAGAAATAGCGTTTATATTAGCGTGCGATGCTTCACGGTAGTTACGTCCGACACTGCGCAAGAATCGTGCGAAAAACGTGTTTTTTTTTTTACTTTTTTCTTGAACTACCTATGATTATTATATTTTTGCACGGATGAAAGATAAATAAAAGCCAATAATCCGTAGGAACCGTGTCCGCGTCTGTTGTAAATTAGAAGCAGTACATAGAGAATTTAACAATAGGAAGAGCTCGACTTCAATGGCGTTTTTGGTATAGTGTTTAATGTTTTTAATAAAAATCAGTCTGCGCCAAATAAAGGTTATATATCCAAGTTTAATATAAATGTTTACTGAAATTTTCTACTTGCTCGTTTACGAGCCTTAGGCCTTCACAAACTGCGAGTTGGCATGGGTAAGACCCTTAACTGACGGCCGCTGGCGCAGAAAGGTTCTCGAGTGGTGACAGCGTGGACCGACGATTTGGTGAAGGCCGCCGAAAATCGTTGGATGCGCAGAACCGGACGATGTGGAGATCCTTGGGGGAGGCCTTCGTCCAGTAGTGGACGTCTTTTGACTGACTGAGCTGAACCAATTGAGATAAAACGCACAAGTGGTTTTTTCACTAGGGAAACCGTAGGAATCGAACCCACGACCTCCAGATCAAGAGCCCAATGCTCTTAAACAAAAGAACACGGACGGAGACAGTAGTAGAAAATATTGTACTATGAACATTACATGTAGGTAAATATTGACCAAAATCCAAACATTTTGACGGCAAAATGTGTGCTTCCCATGTGCCATTTAAGGCTGTGCTCACCCCTTCAAGGATATGTACGACGTGACATGTATTTATGTATGTAAGATATCGTATGAGGTGCAGAAAGAGCAAACATCACGTGCAAAATCTGTACTACGTATAGGTATTTAATCGCAGAGAGAATAAATTAGGATTTTTATCTATACTGGGTCTTTAACATGGATTATCTCGAAAACCTTGCGCGGTAGGACATTGAGTCATATATCATTTTGTTCGTCTATAGATCCTCTATTGATATATACAGGTTTTAACATGCGCCGTTTTACCAGTAAAAGTCCTAAATTCCCGCAAAATTGTGGTTATCACTATGCCAAAATGTTCAAACCCCCAGACTATTATAAGCAACAACTTTTCCTAATTACCATGGGTTGAAAACCCCCAAAAAATCGACTTTTCATACAGAATACACAATCAACTTTACTAATTTGTATGGGAGGTCGAATTTTTTTTGGGGGTTTTCAACCCATGTTCCTTGGGAAAAATTGTTGTTTATGATGGTCTGAACATTATATATAAATTTTGCTAGGGATCATGCTGTATAAGGTAGGTACAAGATGTTACAAAAACACCCGTCAGGAGGGAAATAAACTTTCTCGAAGAAACATGGACTAAGGCCCTGTACTATAAGGACGACAGGTGACAAGTGACAGGCGACAATTTTCTATCTTACTATTTCTTATCCTATTAAACTTACGCGTGACAAAATTGTCAATCAGTCAATCAGCCTATTGCAGTCCACTGCCAGTAGACCTCCCCAAGGGCACACTAAAGCGCACGATCACCCGCTTTCCTCATCCAGCCACCACCAGCGACCTTCCCCAGGTCATCAGTCCACCTGAAATTGTAATGGTAGAATAATGTAAAATTCGTCGAAATATCGCGTGCCTCGGAATATTTATCATTGAAATGATGCTCAAGAGTTGGTATTTCCGTCTAGTTCCAAGTTCGCCAAATTTAAACATTTGACAGTGACCGTTCATTCTAACGACAGAGCGACCGGTCATCTAATAGAACCACAGTGTCTAAGCTGCGTGGAATCAATGAAATTTTCATCGGCCAACAATTTGGTTCTCTGTTGGTTCCTTCTAAATTTTTAACCGTATATCCTGACAGCCTCCGTTGCCGAGTGGTCGAGATTTCGACACCCATTACGGAGGTTCCGGGTTCGATTCCCGGTGGGGACACTGTCAAGCAAAAATCTCTTTGTGAGGCTTTTCCCAGTTTGGTTAGGACGTTGCAGGCTGAATCACCTGATTGTCCGAAAGGAAAGATGATTCCGTGCTTCGGAAGGTACGTTAAGCCGTGTTGGTACCGGCTACTATCTAGTAGATTTAGCCCATGTTCTTGCCGACACGAAAGAAAAAGAAGTTTATATCTCTTTATATTTATTTTTTCTTTACAAACATCCTCGACCCCTTGAAATTTATTTATCACAATATTTTTTTTTTTTTTAATTTCTTTTATTTTAATCGGTTAAGAAATGTGACCTGTAGAGGAAAACAGCCTCAGTAGACCTTGTAAGCTGGCAACCCCCATAACTAGGAAATTATTTAAGTGAATAAGTCTTAATAAATTTACTTAAACTTCGAGGAATAGAGTCAAAAAGTGGAGAGGTGAACTTAGTTAAAGTGTAAAATGTAAAAAGAAAAAGATAGAAAGAAAAACTAATAGGTATCAGTGGCGAAGGGTAAAATTTTGACAAAGGTAAGCCGGAAGGGCGCGACCTCAGAGGAAATAAAAGACGATCGCTAGCGCGAGGCGACGCGCGTCAGATATTTTTGGTTAGGCTGACAATTTTCGGCTTACCCAGCGGCCATTACTGGCAGCATATAAACCTAATCACGCGCGAACGACCGATTGCCGATCGGGCGAGCGCACGATACATTGCCGTGTTTACAGAGCGTCGTCCGCCTCGACTTGTATTAAAAATTACAATGTATCTTACGCTTGCGTGTTTTCATGAAAGTAAATTACTAGTTCTAGCATTAGGCTGTTGGAGCGATTTCTGTAAGGTAACCCGATGGGAATCGGCATGTATTGACCCTTCGCCACTGATAGGTAGTTTATTCGTTTTTAAAATATTACAATACCATTCTTCCGACTAAAGTATGTCCACCGGGAGAGGTCCCGTAAAAAAATGTTATCATAATTAAGTCTCTACTCTCTGACTCTGTTCCTCGAAGCTTAGGTAAATATATTCAGCTGATTCCGATCACAGCTCATAAGCAGGGATCGGAGTAGGTAGATTGGTTTTATGTACTTGCATCATGATAATATTATAACATGGACGGACGGACATGTCATTTTTCCATAAAAGTACCAGGAATAAAAATATTTTGAAGGAATTCTTTGACCAGTAGTAATGTTATACACCGTGAAATTTACATCGTTTTGTTCCCGCCGTGTAGTGATAGTACCCGTCAAACTGAACAACTTTTCACGAAAAAAAAAAATTCCAGTGACAAAAATTTTTAGTCTCTCCATACAAAATGGGCCGCTCGGGAGTCTCACTTTGTATGGAGAGACCAAACATTTTTTTGTCACTGGAATTTTTTTTTTCGTGAAAAGTTGTTCAGTTTGACGGGTACTATCACTACACGGCGGGAACAAAACGATGTAAATTTCATGCTGTATTATACCGCTGGTAAGCGACCTCTCCTCTCCTGAGCATTAACTTTGTTACAAGTTTTTTCAGTAGCTACTAAGTTAAGAGAAGTAAAAATAAATTGTATTGTCTTAAAAAAAATGTACTACCAGCACAAAAAAATAACAAAATATTAGCATCAACATGTGCCCATGTGGAAAGCATGATTAATAACGTCGTTATCTAATTCGGTCAATTGAAATTAGACACTGTTGAACTGACGCAATTGATTTGATCACACACTTACCTAATTCATTTTGCTTGTTTAATAACAATTTTATTTTAAGATGAAAGTTGTCACTGACCTATATTATACTAGTACGCTGGACTAGATGCTTTCTAAATAGTCTAATCTGAATTTTTTTGTCGAAATTTTAGATTTAAGATAGACATCATTATTGCCTAGTCATGTAGTCGATTATCGAACCTACATTCCACACGATAAAGAAGAAGTCTTCTGTGTTATTTAGTGTTTCAGATGAGACCACACGTACTTTATTATGTAAAGTAATTCAAGTATTTTCGTAAGTATTTGCCAGTCCGTTTTAGTACCTTAGTACCTAAGTCATACTATTATAATAATAAAGATAATTGTCTTACTGTGGAATCAGAAAGAAATAAACGACGTGCCAAATGAACCTCGGCCTAATATAAATTTTCTAAGATATTGTATGATTACAATATATTATTATATTTTTTTATTATTGGCCTGATGGCCAAACCAATAATCAAGTTCTTTTCAATTAATTATTTTATTTTTAACATTTTGCTTACATTATAATTGAACATTTCACTAACCTTTACAATAATGAAAAATCTTGTTAAAGGTATAATAATTACTACAGAAAATATTATCGGCTAGAGTCACCTTGGATACATAATATCAGAGAATTGACCGTACGTTACCAAGGCAATTTATTGATCTGTAATTAGAGAACCCTACTCTTCCCGTGGGTGTCGTAAGAGGCGACATAGGGACTACGCATTGAACAGGGAACCGGCAGCAGCGCTCTCTGATACCTTTTAATCTACGATCTCCAACCCGCCTGCCAAGCGTGGAAATTATGGCAAAACCCTCTCATAGTCCAGCAGTGGACTGTAACGGGCCGTTGATGTTGAATCAGAGAAAAAAATGGGCAGGAAAATAAGTTCTGGAGACATATTTTTTATTCACTTGCACTTCAATTCATATTCGAAATCACGAAAAACGTGTGCATTTTATAAAAACTATATTTTTGGAAATTCATTCCGCAAATTCTGCAATCAGTGGTTGGTTTTTTAATCTTAATCTTATTGTTATTTATAGCGTTTAATTCACTCCCTGCGTTCAGAGACGCACTGAAATCGATTAAAGCACCCGTAATCGCGTTCCGAATTACTGTCAGCTGTCAAAATTCATACGTTTTTTTTTCTTTTCTAATCATTGACAGTGCTGAAAGTCTGATTCGGAATGCGCCCACTATGTAGTATTTCGCCAGTGTCAAGTGATTTTACTAAATAAGTAGCTTGAGGAGCACAGACAGCCCTAATCTTATGACTAGGGAGCTGTGTACGGTGAAGGACTCCAGTAATTTGATTGCGAAATAAATGAAGCTACGTGATCGCCTGACACCATCAAGAAATGTCGGTAAAATGTAAGCGTTTCAATTGGGTTTTTCTTTTAGTTCTACAAAGGCCTGCTATGTGGCACTGGGTTCCACTTTTGTCAAACCTAAACAACAGCTTTCCACTCAAATAGGGTAAGAAAAACCACTTCAAAACTGTTTTACATATTTGTATTTAATCATTTTATGTAATTAATAAAGATTAATAGTAAATGTAATTTAAAAAATATATATATTTTGATAGCTTATGTTGAGGATAATACCAACAGGTTTTACTTTTAAGGGACTTTAAAAGTGTCGCGGCAACATTGCCATCATGCTGTCTGTACCCAGAGCCGTAAGCCTGAATAATAAAGAAACTTGTTGCGATACTCCGTACCCAGATCCATAAAAGAACTTCAATTTGACAACTAAATTAAAACGCAATTATGGCCATATAAAACAGACATCTAGTGAGAAAATGAGAACTACAATTAAAAATAACTGGCCAAGCACGTGTCGGACCACGCAAAGTGTAGGGTTCCGTAGTTGCCTAACAAAAGAATAGCTAAAGAGAAACTTAAAAAGAAACGTACCTATTATATAGGTAGTACCTTTATTTAATTTTATCTACAATATTATGTAAGTACTACGAATGAAAATTGCTCCGCTGAGAACTAAGTTTTTGGAAATAAAAGTAGGCTAGACTAAATTGCTAAATAAAATTATAATAGTTTATGGAATATCTAACTGGAATTGAAAAAGAAATAGTATTGTAATTTCAAGTCTTTCATATGTTAGTATACTTAATTCTAACAAAAATAATCAAAAAAATTGAATATTCAAAGTGCTAATAATTGCAATCTAATAGGTAGGATTTCGAGGCACATCTGAACAGCATCCAGTCGCTCGCGCTAATGACAGCGCGCGGCCGCCGCTCTATTTGTTACATCGACTCCCCGCGCGCAAGCCCCGCAGGGCCATATATTCGAAATTCAAAATAGTTTTATTCGAATGTTTCGAATGTTCCATTGGCAACTCGCGATTGTTACACATTTAAAACTGACTGGTTAATAAGGTAAATAGGTTATGAAATTATTTAAGTAAATGATGTTATGATTTTTTTTTTCGCAATCTTTTTACTGTTCTAATACCTACTTAAATTTACTACCTACATAGACGGACTCCATCAAATCATTTTCTATGATACTTGTACTGAATTTCTTACTTAGCACAAGTACATTTTAAAGTTGGTATTTTATTCGTTAACCTGTCAAGCCTACTTATTTCACATTTTTTATACTTTTCTAGTACTTAAATTTACAACATAGACAGTTTAAACTTTATCAAAGTATTTTTTTATGATATTTGTACCGAATTTCTTACTAGTACAAGTACATTTCATAAGTTGATATATTATTCGTTAACCTGTAAAGCCTACATGATGTTGATAGTTTTTCTTTTAAATTCATCATATACATTACTACCGTGATTTTTTTCACATTTCCAAATACAACGGTTTCGCTGGTAGGGGTAGTACCAAATTTCTTACTTGTACTAGTACTTTTTATAAGTTGGTCTATTATTCGATAACCTGTAAAGCCTACTTAATGTTGATAGTTTTTCTTTTAAATTCATCATATACACTACTACCATGATTTTTTTCACGTTTCCATATACAACGGTTTCGCTGGTAGAGGGGGGGAAACTTGACTCTAACAAAAATAAGCACTTTTAAACGGAATATTTCTAAAACTTACACTAGCATCGAAAAATGGTCTTAGCAAACCCCCATTGTTTTTAAAATACCTATCCAACAATACCTCACACTATAAGGTAATCGTGAAAAAAAATAACCCCCTAAATTTTTTTAGGGTGCCTCTGGTACACGTCAGAGCCAGAGGAACCCTAAAAAATTTTTATTTTAAGATTTTATTCTTCAGCTTTGTCGGCATCATGATTCATATGTATATCCATCCCAAATTACAGCCTTCTGGTACTAAGAGTATCTGAGCTAAGCCGCGGACAGACAGACA
Organism: Carpatolechia fugitivella; assembly: GCA_951230895.1. Classification (NCBI taxonomy): domain Eukaryota; kingdom Metazoa; phylum Arthropoda; class Insecta; order Lepidoptera; family Gelechiidae; genus Carpatolechia; species Carpatolechia fugitivella. The sequence goes on from OX579657.1 coordinate 14,500,612, forward strand.
GACAGACGGACGGACAGACAGACGGACAGACCGAAACTATAAGGGTTCCTTTTTTACTACGGAACCCTAAAAAAGAAAGGAACGCCCATTGTTTTATTAAAGTTTATTAGTTTTAGGTTTTTGTTTTAGTTTGGTTTTAGTTTTTAGAGTCATTCACTGGATACACTCCCTTAATTATACACTAAACACTAAAATTAAAGAATTAAAACAAAAACATGGTCCGCCATTACCGGATATTGGCAAACGACCGGTAGGTTTTTTATTTCTCTACTACGAAAGAAATTGACAGAACATCTAACGACGTTCCACCATTTTGACTCTCGTCTTGTCATTGATTATCGGTTTTTTAAATTTGTATGTAATGTCGGCTTACCGTTTTTAAATTTTATGCGTGAAATGAAATAAGTTTGGAAATTTAGTTACAATGGAAACCAGTATTTGGATTGTTCAAAAATGTGGAAAAACAAGACCATTCGAAATGAAAAAAAAAAATGAATGTATGAATTGTTTTCGAATGCGGATTGCGAATTCACTACAAGTGATTAAAAAATGCGTCTCCAGACAAGGACTTTTCCAAGTGACACCACTTTTGAGTATATTGTAAATGTCAGTTTCGTAAATGCTCTCAACTGCTATCAGCGCCAAAATCGTGATAAACAAATAGATAAGAGCCGCTTTGCGCTTTCCATTGCTATTGCTGTACAAATTAATTGTCTCATATGCGACATAAAAAGTAATTATTCATATAGCAAAATCTAACGCACTTTTAATTTTGGTAGACAATGGCCCCGATTTACACTAATCCTAATTTTAAAATCCAGCTATCCTTTTCGTTTATATGACCGATAAAATAGAGAAGATGAATTCAGATGAACGAATGATATTAATTTTAACGAATAGTAACCTAAAATAAGGGCGTAGCTGTCATAAAGAGATTTTTAAGTCGCATGTTTGAAGTGCTCTCTAAAATTGTGCTATCGACACGGCCATAAGGTTTAAATTCGATGTTTAACAGCTCTAATATTAGGATGGCCATCTCCTGTCCCTTTTCAATCTTTAAAAGATAAAAAGGACGGACGAGCTTAAATAAAGGATTAGACCGTGACAGTGAGAGTTAGCCTCAATATCCAGTCCAGCGTACCATTGTATAGAAGTCAGTGGCTTTTATAATGATATTTGGTATTAAGATCTAATCTAAGCATTCAGTGATAATTAACATCTCATATGAAGAGTGTGCCGGTAGCAATGTTTATTTGTATGTATCTCATTCAGTTTACAAGTGAAGTGACTAGTTCTATAATGATGTTTATACAAAACCTACCGAACATATTTTTAGTAAGTATTTGGCTTGATATTCTTTGTCTTACGTTTATTCGACGCTCTTACGGTGAAGGCAAACTTCTTGATGAAACCTGCACACTCCTACGAAGAAATTCAAAGGTGTGTGTGAAGTCGACCAACCCGCACTGGGTCAGCGTGGTCGACTAAGGCCTAATCACTCTAAATCAGGGTAGGCTCGAGCCCCTCGGTGGGGACGTATATGAGCTGTTGATGATGTATGTGCTTTTTCATTACTCATACTCGAAAAGTAGGTCTGAAGTTGCCTGAGGAGCGGATTGAAGGTAATACTTTTCAGCCCGGAGGGAGAATCGTTTTTAGCTGACAGCTGTCACATTATAAAAAAAAAACTAGTTCTCATTTCAGATTTCTATTGAACTATGTTCCATCTTTCTATACAGCCACTCAATTACAAAGCAATGTTAAATTGAAATAACAAGTATTCATTAAAGAATATATATTTTTTAATGACTTTATTATAATTGACTTTCAACTATTTCTTAAAATCAAATAGATTTGGGCAAAATAGAAAAAAGAAATAGGCGGGAAAGAAGTGAGTATCATTTGTTTCTCGAGTTGTAGGGTTTTGTTTACAATGAGTTCATCTGATTCAGATGGAAGTCACTAATTTTTACTTTAGCTGATTCGTGTTTTTATTTTAACTTTCCTTGTATTCGTAATGAAAAGCACAGTGTTTACCACGGGTTAAAGACTTATTTAGTGCCTCGAACTATTAGGGCCCACACTACGCTCAGGCCCCAAACCCCGTCTCTGCGCTAAATAAGTTACTTTCACCCCTCGTATAACAATATACTATTGTGTGGTAATTTTCTCTCGTAGACAATTCGTTGGATCTCTCTTTACTGTTACATTAATTATTTTTTTGCACTTAATAAAAGCTACTCTAGTCTTCACACTAGGATTCGATGTCGCAACGGCTTTCACTAACGGTCTTTCACTAAAGTTAAATTCAAATCGTTTATTGCACACCAGGGCCCCGTTTCACGAAGCAACAAGTTACTAGTATTAAGTTACAATTTGATATTCATTGCGTAGCCAATTCGCCTAAACTGTATACCCTTATCGTTTTGTCTACGCAATGTAAATCGAATTGTACTTGTAATTTGTAACTTGTAGCTTTGTGAAACGGCCTACTGGTATAAAAGAAGTCGTAGGCGCAGAATCGTAGGTTTACTGCTATGTTTAATACTGGTATCATATATGGACCCGGCAGGGCACAGCAATTTTTCATAAAAACTAAGTAAATAGTAAAAATTGAAGGAAAACAAAGTTAAAACATAATAACAAATATCAATTACAAACATCAACGGCCCGGTACAGTCCACTGCTGGACTATGAGCCTCCTCCACTTAAGTGGAGGGTTTTGCCATAATCTCCACGCTTGGCAGGCGGTTTGGAGATCGCAGATTAAAAGGTTACTGTATCAGAGAGCGCTGCTGCCCGTTCCCTGTTCAATGTGTAGTCCCTAAGTTGCCTCTTACGACACCCACGGGAAGAGTAGGGGTTGGTGACAAATGTATTCTACTCAGCCGTCACCACACGGCGTAATATCAATTAAGTACTTAATAATTATTTTATATTATCACATATAAAAACTCTTGCAGGTTGTACAAACATTTAGTTAATAGGTACTATTTTTAGTTTTTTTTTTAATTTATTTTCTTCATCTTGTAATGTTTATTTATATTTTAGTTTATAAATTATCCATATAATAGTGCTAATTAGTTTTTGATCAAGACGACTAGCGTGATAGAGTGGAGATCTTTGCTCAACATGCTGAAAAGGCAGTAAAAACTATCTTAACCCAATAAATTTTGATTTTGTTCTTTTCTGCATTTTTCAGAGAGGAGTCAAGCATACTTGGAGCACTTTGAGAAATGTTACACATGACCCACTTTACAGTCCAAAAGGACTACGATCGCCCAATCACAATCACTGGCGGAAACATTATTCAAATTCAACATCAACAACAGAAAAACACGGTAGGAACTATTTAATTATCTGTGGAACTATATCCTTGTGTGCAATAAAGTATATTCAATTCTATTCTATTCCAACTATTTATTATTTATATGAAAAATAAAATCCATTTAGAAAATAGTGATTAAAGGTCTAGGTGGTTAGGGACCACTAGACCACCGACACTCACACTACCCGGCCCTACCGCTGCCTCCCGTCCGGGAGACACGGGTTCGAACCCCACCACGTACCAATGTGTTTTCGAATTTCGAATTCATAATGTACGTTTATTCGACGCTCTTAGGGTGAATGAAATCATCGTGATGAAACCTGCACACTTCTACGAAGAAATTCTAAGGTTATATGTGAAGTCGACCAACCCGCACTGGGCCAGCGTGGTCGAATAAGGCCTGATCGCCCTAATTCAGGGTAGGCTCGAGTCCCTCGGTGGGGACGTATGTGAGCTGCTGATGATGATGCTGAGCATTCGGCGGTGTAGTGGCCGCCACTCCCAACTGCTTCTTGTCTGAGAAGTGCTTCTTCGTCCCTACCACGTATCATGTACCACGTTATGCGCTTAACATAAAGAAAACATCGTGGTGAAACCTGCACACTCCTGCGAAAAAAAAAAGCGAATCGTGTGTGAAGTCGACCCTTAATCATCTTCGGAGTAGGCGTGAGCCCCTCGGTGGGGACGAACAAAGGCCAACTATAATTACTTCTTACACATATCTAAAAGAAACTTGAAATTTTTTTATGCCCTCTAGCCCTTGGCTCTAGCCGCTACGCGTGATTTTACTTTAGAAAATAAATATGGAGATGAATAAAATATGATACATTGAAATAAGTGTAGGTAGGTATTATAATAGTTTTATTTATTTATTTAACCATTTATTGTACACATTAAACAAGAAAATGACAATAACACAAAGAAAAACGACACAACAGGCCTACTTATTTCTAAAGAAATATCTTCCAGCAGACCTACGGAAGAGAAAAGGGTTAATGTTATCTACATTAGACGCGGACAAAACTTGCACAACTTAAGAAATAAAATATAATGATAATATAGTAAGAACCCGATAATCTACAGCTACTCTATAACTAAATGTACCTAAACATTATACGCAATAAATAAAACATAAACTTACACCTAACAAACAATACTTATACTTACATATTAAGTTTTATAGATAGACGTGTGCTTTTAATAACATTAACTTCTGTAATAATAATATTATTAATAGGAATTTAAACATAAGAACACAATAATATAAGTCTTTTATAATTAAATATTGTTCTTTCAGACCCTACCAAGTTAAAGGTACCAATTTTAAGTAAGTACTATAAATTTTAAGCAGTCTTTCTCTCTTAAGCCGTGTGGTGACGGCAGAGTAGAACACATTTGTCACCAACCCCTACTCTTCCCGTGGGTGTCTTAAGAGGCGACTTAGGGACTACACATTGAACAGGGAACGGGCAGCAGCGCTCTCTGATACAGTAACCTTTTAATCTGCGATCTCCAACCCGCCTACCAAGCGTGGAGATTATGACAAAACCCTCCACTTAAGTGGAGGAGGCTCATAGTCCAGCAGTGGACTGTAACGGGCCGTTGATGATGTTTGTTTCTTATCTGTAATAAGGCGACAAACTGTCTTCACAAATCCGGTGATAGAGATACGGAGACGCCGAAGACATAGTTTGAGTATAAAAAACTTCTTTTAAACCCGATAGAATAAAAAAAGCTACACGAAAATGATGCGATTACGGAACCCATCTAACAAATCTACCAACAGCTTAACGTGCCTTCTGAAACACGGAATAGTTTTATCTTTCAGACAGTCAGGTGATTCAGTATGTCCATAACCTATGACCATAACATGCATAGTTACCTCACCGGGATATGATACAGAGACCTTTGTCAATCAATATTCTGACATTTTGTATTCTCAATACGTCATCTATGCAACATCTATGAAAATCTTGTTTTTATTAACAATTTTAGAAGGAACGGTGATAAACACAATTTTTATACTAGAAATAATGACAAGTTGGCTGCTCATGTTAGCCGACTGTGTTGAATAACACATTCTTATATAGGCAATTGTATACGCATTTACAATAAGGTCCCTACCGATTTAAATAATTACCTTTATATAAGTTCAAAGCTATTGTTTAGCAAAAATTGTATAAAAAAGCTTGTCGATAAAGAAGCTCGTTTGTCTAAAAAACCTTTACGGGAGGGCTTAGCTCATAAAACTCTACAACTTTTCGTTTACTGTACTAACTAGTAGTTTAGTTTAGCCATGAAAGCGACAATAATATTAGTAAGAATTAAATGTGATATTCAATCAGTCTTTCTCTGTTGTAACTTACGACAAAATTGTACATTTCATAATTCTTTTTTATTTCAGATCGACGTCGTCCATATTATAAAAATCAACTTCTGACCAACGATGTCACCAAACACCATGAATTGTCCAGCGAACACTCGCCAGAAGAAATAAGTACTATGGTCCAAGTCCCATATATTGTCCCATCAAATAGTAATTTTCCTTTTCCTTTGAAGAATAAGTGGTAGCTTCATAGGATCAGCTACAGGAACAGCTACTAAATTTATAATTTCGTATGCCAGATGGCTCGACACAGTGTTACTTTTAAAATTTTGTACATCCCTATATATACCTGTGTTGACGAATAAAGGAATTTTGTAATTTGTAATTTACTACTAGCAAAATCATATTTACAGAGCAATTGTCAGTTTGATATTGGAAAATTAATTATTTCGACCTTAATATACAGAAAAAGGAAAAAGTCATTTTAAGAAAAATATAGACCGAATTATTTTGATCAAATCCACTCAGCTAACTTACCAATATAATTTGACTTCTAACACGGAATGTATTTCATTAAACTGTCAGTTGCTCTACGTGATTTTAAATCGCATAAAGGTGGCCAGTGCGATCTGAAGCAATTAGAATTTCACTCAATCGCCAAAAATAATAATACATGAACTTGTAACTAATACCTGGTACTTTTTTTGCGTTATGCGATTTTGGTATCCATTGCTGTGTTTGAGTCGCACTTGGGAAAGTAAATTAGCAATTTACGGTAGCTAGAAGTGTAAGCAGCGATGTTTTGACATACGGAGCCGAGACGTGGAACACGCCGGTGAAGCTGGCCCACCGCTACATGTCACTCAGCCAGCGAGCTATGGAAAGATCTACGCTTGGTATTTCGCTACGGGATAAAATCTGAAACGAAATCATCCGGCAGAGGACCAAGGTGGTTGATATCGTCCAGAAATCTAGCAAGCTGAAGTGGCAGTGAGCTGGTCACGTTTGTCGCAGAACCGATGAGCGTTGGAGCAGACGGGTTCTCGAATGGAGACCACGTCTCGGGAAACGTAGTGTGGGACGCCCCCCTGCCAGGTGGACTGATGACCTGAGGAAGGTCGCTGGTGGTGGCTAGATGAGGAAGATCGCGTGCTTTGGTGTGCCCTTGGGGAGGCCTACGTCCAGCAGTGGACTGCAATAGACTGATTGATTGAAGCAGCGATCCTTTAGTTTATGATCAAATTGTCGTATTATATTACACTTAGAATAGGTACTTATTTAAAGATGAATTATTATATTATGATGCTGAGCTATGTTTTTCTTTATTATAATGTAATTATAAAAACAGCTCATATCCCCGGTATAAGAATATTATTATAAAAGTATTATATGATTTTACAAAAAAATATTCTAGTTTATGCAATAATAAAATTCTATGTACCTATAGTTTGTTTCATTTAGTTTGCAAGTACCACATTTTACTTATATTTAACCATCAACCTACACCGCTTTGTCTCTTTAGAATTTTTCTGCTTTTAAAGATCGCCTGGAAGAGATTACTATCCTAGGTTGTCCGTTTTAATGTCTCCGGCAGACTAATTTTAAAATCCAACTATCCTTTTCGTTTTTATGACCAATGAAACAGAGGTGATGAATTCAGACCAACGAATGATATTATTTTGAATGAATGATAACTTAAAATACGGGCGTAGCTGTCATATTAAGAGATTTTTAAGTCGGCTGTGTTACGTGCTCTCTAAAATTGTGTAATCGACGCGTCTGGTCCAAATTCGATATTTGACAGCTCTAATATTAGGATCGCCATCTCCTGTCCCTATTTTAAGCTTTATAAGATGAAAAGGACTGACGAAATTAAATTAAGGATTAGAGCGTGACTGTGTGACCGATGTCTTCATCCTATAATGACCGCATTCTATGCTGTCCTCATCTTAAAAAATATTTTTTTAATATGTCTTCATTTTCAAATGTCTGTTTCTCTCTTATTACTCGACTGCGCGCGACGGAAAGGAGGGTAATGTGTTTATATTATTGACCGAGCGAGCGAAGCGTCTCCGTTACAGCTTGGCCAAAATTGCTTTTGTATGTCTATCTGTCTGTCTGTCAATCCGTCTGTTTGTTCCACTCTACAGGTCACGTTTCTCAACCGATTCTCGTGAAATTTTGTGAGCAGGTTTTCAGCAGGTGGAGTTTCTTCGGTGAGCTCTTCTCCACAGATTCCGCCATTGTGTTAGTGAACTCACCCAAAAAAATGTAATGACGGATCTAAGTGATGTAATAACATCCTATGGAAATAAATGATTTTGACTTTGACTTTGACGATACCATAATAGTTCTTTTTTGTTGAGTAAATTTTTGGAAATTTTAAAAAATTACGGAGGTTGCCTGCTTACGAAGTCTACCGCTGGAGCTGTTTTCCTTTACGGGTCACACTTCTCAACCAATAAAAAAAATCAATAAAATAAAATATTAAAAAAATTCAAGGGGTCGGGGATGTTTGTGGAGAAAAAATAAATATGAAAAGATATACAGACTCGCGAGGTCTGCAGTAACAGCTCACAGAGCCACTAGTGTATGTAAGTTTTAGTAAAGTATATAGGTATTTGTAATTTAGAGGTACGACTCACGTCTTTATCTGTGTCATACAATAGGATTATACGGTTCTTTTTTATTTATTTTATTTATTTACGATTTATTGTACACAAGTAAATTACAAAACACAAAACATGAAGAAAGACGACACAACAGGTACTACTTATTTCTAAAGAAATATCTTCCAGCAAACCTAACGGAAGAGACAAGATATATAAAGATATGCAGATAAGACGTGCACAATAACTTTATATAAAACTACTTAAATTATAGCAAAACAATTTACAAAACAATATATAATAATTAAATATAAATATATAGAATACCTAACCTATACCTACCTATAAAAACATAATACATATATACATTAACCTACTTAAACAAATAACTAAATAAATAATTTTATAGGTATATTAACTTCAGCATACCGTAATTTATCAAATCAGTTAAAAAAAAGTGTTTAGGAGCTCTTTATAAAACTTTTAAGCTTAATATCATAAGCAAGGAAGAGCGTTTATAAAAATTGCGAAATACGATATTTTAGGAGCACACTTCCCCGTCAACCACAGGTAGGATTATGTCGTAAATGACAGTGTCGGGGGCTTGATAAGGGTTGGAAGTTGGGAAGTTTTGGACATTTTGTGTTTCGAAGACTTCCGAGGTCTAAGTCAAGAGAGATAGGTAAAAAAAAAATGTGGATTTCGATTTTCTGTGCGCTATTTCTTTATCCTAAGGTTGTTGCTTGGCGAAGATTGCTACCCTACATTAAGGCTGATTCTTGGATCTCCTGTTTTGTGTCTTGGTTTTTTCCCTGTTTTGGTGTCAATCTATATATAAATTGTCAATCTATTTATAATAGTGGAGTTTATTCGGTGAGCTCTTCTCCACAGATTCCGCCATTGTGTTAGTGTACTCACCCTATTTTTTTTTTTGACGGACCTAATCACTATTTATACCAGAGTGGTAATATAGTGGGCGCGGACTTGCGGGGGAGCAGAAGGCTCGTACCCCTTAGGAATTTTATGACAACGTATCTGGGGGCGCCCTCAGACGGGTTCGGACCGCGGCCCAGAACGTTGCCAGGGCGAGAAGCGCGTCGGAGAATAATAACCCCTACCGGGTCTTACTGAATTAATTCTACTATTAGATCTGCGTCCCCGCCGGCGGGGGCGGTTGCTACCTGAAGGGCATTCTGTAGCAGTGTGTGGCCTACACGCAATGGCAGCTTTAATCGCGACGGTGATCTCATCGTCCGGATCTGTGAGAGCGTGTCTAGGACGACGCTTGAATCGCGTACTGGGATGCGGAAAGTAAATTGACGCTTTTCTCACCAGAAGGTTCGGGTGAGTAAAAATAATTTTGGCTTTTGACTTTTTGACTTTTAATAAAAATTAACACTAATTTTTCTCCTGGTCACGCTATAACTTGAGAACGGCTTTACCGATTTCATTTATCTTTTCTTAAAATGGTTTCTAATACATCGTAGATAGTTCTGATATAAAAAAATAATAAGAAAAATGCGCACGAGTACGGTAGATGTTGGGAAAAATGGCAGGACAACATCTACCGAGTCGGCTAATAATTTGTATTTTATTATAATTGTATCGTAATTTTTTCAACATCAACGGCCCGTTACAGCCCACTGCTGGACTATGAGCCGCCTCCCCTTAAGGCCCGGTTTCCACCAAAGCGGAGAGGAGAGGAGATGTGTTTGAATAACCAATCAGATTTTGTTATTGAAGCTAAGCGGAGAGGAGATGTGGAAATAACGAAATCTGATTGGTTATTCAAACACATCTCCTCTCCTCTCCGCTCTGGTGGAAACCGGGCCTAAGTGTTTGGTTTTGTGGAACGGGCGCGGTTCTTATCAGATGTCCCAAACAAACAGTAACCAGATACATTATTGAAACTTTCTGGTCGGTGGAAGATGGACAAAAATAATTTAATTTCAGTGACGTCATGGTATCTGTCTTATATTACGCGGAAAAATACAGAAATATTGTTTTACCTTGAGAACTTGACGTTTATATTGATAAAATATTAGAGCTTTTGTAATAAATAGAATTGGATTACTGGCCGAGGGCGGTAAAGTCGCATTACCATCGTTACAATTTCATTTTCTGAAACATAATTAATTTACGTACTTAACTACTTACTTTTTCGACTATCTGCTTATTTTGTAATATTATTTCTGAAGATGATAATGATAATGATAATAATTTATTTCCAGTTTACAATTTATGCGTGCTACATTTCAGTGTTCGATTCCTACACTAGGCTAGGCCTGTATCGCAGAGAATCATCCGAGTTACAAAAAATATTATAGTTACTTGGTCAACACTACCGAAAAACAATAGATATTCTTAATAGAAAGTAAATAATATTATGAATAGAAAGGGAATTACTATTAGGTTTAGGGCTTGTGTGTGTTTTGAAAGTGTGTGGGATGGGGTGTGTGTATGTGTGAGTGTGTGAAAGTGTATGTGTAGGTGCATAAGATTATGAGGAGTTTGTGTTTACCCTGCTATTACAAACATGGTTTCATCAAGTGTTCGATGGTCAGGTAAGATATTGTGTGCAACCATAGTTGAACTTTTCTTTTGGCTTCATTCACTGAGCAGCGTTTGACGCAACATTCCTTGTTGACCTTGTTATACAGGTAGGGATGTAAGTGGTTGGGGAATCTCTTTGCAAAGGCAGTTTTAGTACGGGGGATTCCGACAAAAAATACCCGCTTTTCCAGTAATGCGGGGTAGTCAGTCGTATTCAGAACAATCCGGTGCATTCGCGTAATAGCTTTTAAAATGAAGAGACTTCTTACTCTAAAAACAGATCATGACGATTTTTGTTAAAAAAAATGTTTATCTAGTGTTTTTATACGTCTAGATATAAAATAAGCTCTGCTATTAACTGAAACGGCCTCAAACGGTTTGATTAAACACGTAAGGTTTGAGTCAAACCGTTTGACCGTCTCCGGGGCCCTTAAGGCCCTAATTCAGGGTAGGCTCGAGCCCTTCGGTGGGGGAAGTATATGAGCTGTTGATGATGAAGATGACATGAATAAACTCATGCACACCCTCATCCTTCGCGCAAAGGGGGCCTATTATCAAAACTATCGGTCTAAATTCGAGTGGACGGAACAGGTAAGTGAGTGCCAAAGTTAAACGATACAAAACTTCAAGGACGCTGTGATGGCCCAATGCCGAGCCTGAAGTCTCAGGCTGTCAGTTATGCTGTGATATATTTGTTATAATTTATAATGTGATCGTCTAGTAATTATTTTCTTGGTGGATAATTCTGTAATACTTGATTTTACTTTTTGTCCTTGCTAAACATAATAAGCAAACGAAAAGGGTTCAAAGAAAGTTTCTGTGTCGAGCTCTACCACAGCGACTTTCTGTGAATTAAGTTTTACGTAACCCCAAAAAGAGATGCCGCGTTGAAACCCTACCACATCAGGAGGAGCACCAGGGAACCTGCCGATATTCGGTGGTCTCTACGGAGAAACAACACGTCGACTCCCCTTGAAAGTTAAAATGTTAGCCTCTGCTGATTTGAGCAAACACTATACACCCGTTTTCCACATCTTCTGGAACGCCAGGATCCCAGCCGATTTTCGGTGGAGAATCGAGCTGTGCCACAGATTTCGAGACTCGCCCTGTTATTGTTGTTACGTAACGTTTATTATTTTTATATTCTGTATCTCGCAGTCAGACTTCGAGAACAGTAGCTGCCTCTTTATATTTTATGATGCATCTATTTAGTTTATTGTTGAGTTGGTTTGTGTGTGTGAGTGGCCACTCTTGAGGTCAGCTATAGCGCTTTTATTTTGTTTAGGGGAGCTCGTATTTCCTGACACTGTTCAGTACCTGTGATATACCCAAGCGTCAGCAGGATATCAAATAGATTATTACTTCTCTTTACTATGTAATGTCAGCAAGGATAAGATATTTGAAGCAACTTTATTGAGTAAATTATAGTTGCTTTAATTAGATCTTGATAGTTTCTTTATATTTAAAAATTAAGGCAAAGTTAATTTATGATTTAGATTAAGAGTTAGGTTTAAGGCGAATTTAAGAGCAGATTTATTTATTTAAGAAAAAATATTTTATTTAGAGGAGAGATGAGGAAAACACAAGATAAATTAAATTATAGAATTTAGTTTATTAATTCTTTTTCTTTACTTTTAATTTAGTCTGATTTAAATCGAGGAATCCGAAGAACGGTATTCCTTGACCCTCTGTTCGATTTCTAGGCCAAAAGTATTCTAATGAAGGGGAAAAACGAACAGAAAAAGGAAAAAACCCCTTAGGCCAATTATTATCACTACTGCTAAAATATTTATTTGTGATTCAAATTATGATTAAGTGCTAAGAAGTTTTATAGTAATAATAACTCTATCTGAGTATAGTTTATGTCAATATCGAAGCGTAAAATACAGCGAAGAAAATAGAAATAGAAAAATAAGGTTTTATTTGGGCTTTAAAATATAATTTAGTATGATATGCAGCTTTAGATTTAATGTTCAAGTAATATTATTAATATTGATTAGAATTGGAACTTTTATTGAACTATTTATTTATGTAGTTTTAAGTTTTAAAACCCAAAGTTCTTTGTACTCCCTGTCACTGACTCTATGATTAATCAACACTTAGAAATACACTGCACTATCGCTTCGACGCCCCCGGCTTGGTCTCCAGTTCTGCGTTGACCGTCCCTATCCTAGTTCCCCTACCCTATCTCTAACATCTAATCTCCGCCTACAACCCTAACCCTAAATCTTAACATCTAATTGGTCAGCTAAGTTCGGCCGCTCTCCATTGGTCGATCCGTTGATCTTGATTGGCCGGCTGCTCCCGCGCACCGACGCGCGACGCTTCTCCTTGCAAGCTCTCCTGTTGCCATGCGCGCCATCGTCAACTTCGCCTCAATGAAAGCCCTGCCGACGTCACTCAGGCTTCAGCGTTTCATATGACTTCATAGCCGCTGCTATGCTTAGGACTTCATGTAGACAGCCTGGAATTTAGAAGCAAAATCCTTTGCGTAATCCATTTCTATTATATATACACATATTGTTAATAATATGTAATTTGTTATACACAGTGTTACACCATAGGTGGAACATGTTTAATATTATCTTTGTGATAAAGTCATATCAATTAGGGTTTTGTTTATATGAATAATATAATTATGAAACTCGTTTAACATAAGACATAGTTGAGTTTTGTCTTAGGACTTAGAGTCATACTTTGCATAGCAAACCATAGTGGCAGTTTCACCCTTTTTATCTTAACATTATTTTGTCTTGTCTGACATCTGTTTGGTGTAAAAGTTTTGGGTCGATAATGATTTCTCTATCTTCCTACACGTGCTACAGCAAAACCATTGAACTTTATCTGCCTATTGTTTGGTGGTAATTTATATTTCTTCGTACCGTCTGTCTTGTGATGCCGCTTCCCGGGGTGTTTAGATATTTCCGTTTAAAAATATCGGTTTATTACTTACTGACAAAAGACCTCTGGCAGTTTTAATTTTTATTGTTGCCAAATGTGCATTTCTCGAAGCAATACTACTAACCATTACTTGTCTTTCTCACGCTTATCTTAATGGCGCGTTCGGTACCATCACAACGCTTTACTCAATTTGTTTCCTAACTGCATAATTTAGTTGCAAATTCAATTAGCGATTTTGTCGAACATTTTAACTTTTGACAGTAAAATATAGTGTTTCACTTATCTTACTTTTAGCATTAAATCCGTATATAAAACCGGACATCGTCTTCCGGCTGAGATGATGTTGATGATGAATGTCATAACGCGCTACATCAACATCAACGGCCCGTTACAGTCCACTGCTGGACTATGAGCCTCCTCCACTTAAGTGGAGGGTTTTGCCATAATCTCCACGCTTGGCAGGCGGGTTGGAGATCGCAGATTAAAAGGTTACTGTATCAGAGAGCGCTGCTGCCCGTTCCCTGTTCAATGTGTAGTCCCTAAGTCACCTCTTACGACACCCACGGGAAGAGTAGGGGTTGGTGACAAATGTATTCTACTCTGCTGTCACCACACGGCTAAAGTGGAACGTACTGATTGCAATTAGTGCAACGCACATGTCATACAAAAAGTCGGCCAGAAATAAGGTAATAAAATATAGGAGGAAAAATCGGCCCAATTATCGGTCCTACAAAAAGTCAGACGTGGTCGGGCACCCTTATAGGAAGATTTTTTTGTAGCTGTTCCATTTTTAAACTATTAAGTTTGAATTTGGTTATCACTTGCTAACGAATAGTATCCGTGTAATTTTTGAAACTCGCTTTTATTTATCGTTCTTCATACCTCCATCGATAAACATTTCCTGGAACAATCTCGCCATCCAAGAAAGATGTTACAATGTAAATGCAACCGAATCATGTTTTTATTACGTTCTTCCGAAAATATTTTGTAATATTGCATTAATATAGGGGCCGATAAAAGGAACACTTCAAAGAAAATAATAAACCCCCGAATGCCCAGCGGAAATCCGCGCCCTTAATAACTTGAAGGGAAAGAAGTCCGTTTCATAGCTATTAGGGTGTGGTTCTAAAACTGTTCAGCTACTTAAGCCCCCCACTACTCTAACACTTAATAATTTTGAACACTTCACGATATAAATGGGGAGTATTGTGTTATGTTGTGTTAGTTTTATTGTGTTGTTTATTTGTTGGGTTATATTGTTGTTGGTTGGCACGAAAAAGAGGAGGCATAAGCCCTGCAGTGAGTGATAGGAGGCTGATGATTGTAAATAGAGTTGTTTTAGATGGTGTTGTTTGTCTGTCTGTTCCTTTGGCAGGGTTGAAGATGAATCTATTTTAATTTGTTTTTTTTAATGATTTGATCCGAATGTCCCTCAGATTCCATTTTATTGAAAAAAAAACATTGTTCTATTTCCTAGTGATAACCTCTATTCTCTAAAAGACTATAGTGATTCATTTAAAGACCATAATGTAAACAGAAGTAGAGCAACTTTTTTTTTAGGCGGGGTTATGTGGAAATACCGCCCACAACTTTGACGATCAAATACTAGCACTTCTATTGATGCTATAAATTAAAAAAAAATGTGCTAACAAAATATATCCTTAATTAAATTTTAAATCGAGTAGAATTTTAAAATACATTATAATAATTTAGAAACAAAAAGCACAAGATTTGAAAAAAAAGCAGCAACAATAAATTTTGACGTCCTTGATCTCGAAACTTCAAGCGATAACCATAGTTTTTTTTTTCGTTACTATAATTTACTTAGATTTTAAATCGATTACATTTTTCATAAACTCTGCCGTTTTCTGTTAATAAGCAAAAGAGTTCAAGAAAAACGAGGTTTTCGCACGATTCCTGCGCAGTGTCGGACGTAACTACCGTGAAGCATCGCACGCTAATATGAACTTTATTTCAGTAGTGCGTCGGTTGAACTTTCAACTAAAGCGCGTTGAAATGCTAATTTTTGCCATAACCCGGCCTTAAAGTCAAAAGTTACCAGTGGTTTATTTAGTGTGTTCTATACCATTTTCTAACTTGCTTTATCTCCTACTAGACAAAATTTTTATTATGTCATACATAACTTAGTTTTATTATCAATGCTAACTTAAAATTGATTTTGTAATAAACTCGACTTTTAATTTTATATGCACAAAGAGGTTAGTTGTATAAATTTATTGTAAACTGACATACGTATGACTTCAAAGCTTGAAAGCTTAAATCAAAATAAGTGAAAATAGTTGAAGTGAAATTATAATATTGTTACGGTTGGTGTGGTGGACTGTATCAAAGAACTTTCCAGAAATTAATTATTAATCTTTGACAACAGACCAGAAAGATCGAGACACCTGTCATTTCCCTTCAAAAAGTATTCGCTACTCGAAACAGATGACTGTCAAAATTGGATAGAAGGCTCTAGAGTTTCTGTTCGAGAAAGGTCGCTACTCAAAAAATTTAATAACGAAAAGAAGATCGAAATAGGAACATTCTCGAACTGTCATAGGGGTATATAAGGATCGTGATCGCCTAAACGGGGAGTTCAGTGTGAGTTCAGTGCAGTATTGAGAGTTGTAGTAAATAAAAGTGTAAGTTAAAGTGCTAGTGAACAAAGTCCAGTGAAATTGTTAATTTCGGTTAAGTGCTACTTGTGCGTGATCAAGTGCAATTTGTGACGTTGCTTTTGTACTATACATGTGAGTAATAAAGGACCTATTTCTCAAGAACAAATTTTTCAATATATGTTTTAAGATTTTCGTGGTTGTTCACTACACTAACATTCTCACAATTCGCGGGAGCGTGGAGCGTGTAACCGTTCCGAAATATCGAGGTAACAATATTAAATATTACCGTGGTAACAAACCCGCTAATTTTTCAATCCCCGAATCCCGCTTGCACAGTTTGAGAGTCGCTGCCAAAGATTGAAGGCAAAGATTGCTTGACCGATCGCTTTGATCTCACATACACGTACATACTTATAAAATTTGGGCCGTAAATACATATAAGATATTTGAAGTGATTGTAATAAAACGTTAGGGTATTTTTATAGCTAAACTTTGATAGATTTCCGTTGGATATTTTGTAAAGCTCTTCAAAAGAACCGAGAGAAGGTGGATGAAACAAAATACAGATGTGTTTTGGGTAACGTTTCTATTTGGTAGTGATGTAACTACCTACCTGTATCTCGTAAACAGTGCATCAACAGCTTCCGTCGAGTGGTCGAGATTTCTTCGCCCATTAGGTTCCGGGTTCGATTCCCGGGTGAGACTTTCCCCAGTTTGGTTAGGACATTGCAGGCTAATTCACCTGATTGTCCGAAAAGAAAGATGATTCCGTGCTTCGGAAGGCACGTTAAGCCGTTGTTGGTCCCGGCTACTATCTAGTCGTTACATGAGCCAAGTCAGTGGCCTTTGACGGCTCTATAACACTGACACCAGGGTTCGTGAGGTCGGTTTTCGACGGTATAAGGAGTTTACATTATGCTGTCACTGAGTTTCCTCCACTGGCTCCGAGCCAAGGTCCTGATATGATGAGTTATTGCTTCTGTATATGCTGTCAAGTTTTGTTGCCTATGTTTGCTTTTTTAAGGTTAGGGTATCTAAAAATAAAGAGAAGAACTCATCAAAGAAACTCCACATGCATATAGTCACTTACAAAATTCATGCATGTTGAAATAGCCTGTCATTCAACAGTACTAATCAATGTCCCAACAGCGAGCCAAATATAGCAATTTATACTAAATTACACACTACATTTAGCCAAGTCTAAAGGCGCTTTGAGTTCTAAATATGAATGAGTCAGTGTCCCTCTTTTTTATGTAATATTAGGATTAGTTCAGGATTTGAACTCATAATGGCCTCGATTAGGGATGTCATGCTCTAATTCTTATTTTAAAATTCAGCTATCCTTTTCGTTTTTATGACCAATGAAAGAGAGGTGATGAACGAATTATATTAACTTGAACGAATGATAACCTAAAATAAGGGCATAGCTGTCAGTTTAAGAGATTTTTAGGTCGCATGTTTTAAGTGCTCTCTAAAATTGTGCAATCAACACGGCCATGAGGTTCAAATTCGATGTTAGACAGCTCTAATATTAGAATGGCCATCTCCTGTCCCTTTTCAATCTTTACAAGGTAAAAAGGACAGACTAACTTAAATAAAGGACTAGAGCGTGACAGTGTGAATCGGGGCCAATCTCTCCATGTTTGCAGCTTAAAGGGAGTCTTTACGTATTGTTAGACTATTTTACAGGATAAACCGCACTTATTTTTTCGCCTACTTGAAAACAGGAATTCACGGGAAAAACATGCTTCCCGTACCCGGGTACCAAGAATCCCGGGTAGTCAAGAATTCGATCAATGTCTTTTTCTGCACGAAACGAACACATTGCATAGGAAAAGTTGTTCAACTTCATGGACTGAACTCACCCTTTCCATTTTACATGTATTTTTGTTACATCCTGTATAGAAATTTGTAAAACAGACGTAATCTGTAAACCAATATTATAGGAATATTAGAATTATTTTCTGGTGCCGTGTGGTGACGGCAGAGTAGAATACATTTGTCACCAACCCCTACTCTTCCTGTGGGTGTCGTTAGAGGCGACTTAGGGACTACACATTGAACAGGGAACGGGCAGCAGCGCTCTCTGATACATTAACCTTTTAATCTGCGATCTCCAACCCGCCTGCCAAGCGTGGAGATTATGGCAAAACCCTCCACTAAATTGGAGGAGGCTCATAGTCCAGCAGTGGACTGTAACGGGCCGTTGATTGATGTTGATAGTATTATTTTTGGTAACCGTAAACAAAAAATTCCTGAAACTCCTGCGAAGAAATTCAAAGACTGCGTGCGAAGTTGACCAACCCGCACTGTGCCAGCGTGGTCGACTAAGGCCTAATCGCCCTAATTCAGGGTAGGCTCGAGCCCCTCGGTGGGGACGTATATGAGCTGTTGATGAACCATAAATAAAGTTAATAAACTTGCCTGAAACTGAATATTCAAATAGATGACTCAGCGTATTCCAAAAGACCTGAGTCAGTTCCCTCTCCTACAATATTGTAGGATTAGTGCTCGTAATGCCTCCGAGTCTACACTATAAAGGAAACTTTACACTGGAGCTTACCAAACTTAAAATTGCTAACACTTTTAAAAGTTTATGAATTTAGATATTTTTTTATTAATTAGAGTGCAAAAAAGTTATAATTTTTATTTCTAGTATACTTCGCAGTTTTATTTTTCACTCTGTTAAAAGAAATAACGTTCAAGTCTCATAATTGCAGTACACAATGATAGCAGAACTTTCATTTGCTGATTTATTTGACCCCTTGGTCCTAAACGAATATCAGATGAAAAAACATTTATTACTTTCTTACTACTGGAGCTAAAAGGGATTGTAGGTAAGGACAAATCTATTACTAACATTTTTTAGGACATGAATTTTCAGGTTTGTTTATTTTACTTCAATATGAACGTACCGTTAGAACGTTTTACATCGCTGTTGATAGGCAGGGTCTGAGCCTATGAAGCTGGCAGGTTTCCCTGACTTGGGCAAGTAGGTATTACTTGTTAGTAATTTAATGAGCTTTGGGTTTTAAAATGTTTACAACATCGTCTTACATCGACTTTTATGGTAAAATGAACTACCATACCTGAAAAGAATGAAGACATGATTTTTCAAGAAAGTCCCAAAAATATAAAGGGAGAAAAAATTGCTTTTTCCTCATTGAATTACATATTAATCACACGGTCAGCTGCATAATTTCAATGGAGGACCACTACCTTCAAATATGATAATCTAGAAGAATAATTTACCATTAAATGGTATTAGAAATTAGAAATTTTCTACCCTGATATTTATGCTTATTAGACAATTGATCTTATTAACTTCAGAAAGCAGTCTTCTTCAACGCCTTACAACTTTTAATGTTTAATGCAGAAAACTAACATTAACATTGATTATCTTAAAAGTGCACAAAATAATGAACGGTGAACGGTCCTGTATCAATTTTTTAGAAAATCTAATTTTGAGCTAAATACTCGTAAATACTTGATAAAAAATTCTCGGATTCTATTGATTTTCGATATTACATTATAATTTTATAAACTGTTTTGCTCATAAAATTTCCACTAAACAGAATATCGGCAACATGAAACGGTAAATTCGCAAAATTGACACCATGATAGCTTGATATTACCAAGTCGCCTCCGTTTTGCTGCATCATAATGACTATACAAAACACATTTTCTCGAAAATCCCGCTTGCTCACTTACGCGGTTATTCGCAGTCGCAACATAATGTAATATCGCTTATGTCCGTACGTGCTGTATAAAAGAATTTTTATATTCAGAAAGGAGCTAAATGTAAAATCGTTTTACTGTGCTGATAAATTTTTACGACGGGCTGTGTCTTGGATTGAGTTGGAACTGAATTATCTGTTGGCATTGGTTTTAGACTAACCCACTCTAGACCAGCTCAGACTTGATTCACCCTTACTAGGGGTCGTTTTGAGCCCCTCGGAGGGGACTTACGTTTGATTTATTTGTTGTACGAAGCTGCCTGCAATATGCTTAGTTTGAAATTCAATAAAATAACGGTTGATATATATTTCTTTTTTATTTACAAAATCTATAGGAGAATCGAACACAACCCAAACTTTTCTTTCAATTCGTTATTTAAGCCACCTGATTAATTTTCCCTTGCATGTCTTTCACAAAGAAATTACCTTAAAATTTGTATATACCTAATATGGTAGTCTTTTCTGCAAAAGCAAAATTAAAATCATTAAATTAATTCTTCTGTTTCTGAAACTAGAAGCTTTTAGCACAAAATAAAAAGTTTACAGAAGGGCCCACTCCCGCCTTCTTCAAAAATAATTACTTCATCTTGCCAGACTCACTCTCTCACTCACTCTTTGGGCAAACGCTATGGAGCACTGTTTGCACACTGTTTGGGAACTGCGTGGTTATTTCGCGTTTGGCGTTTCGTTCCGAGTGGATTCTCTGTCTGGGGCCCCGCGTCGCTTTACCTGAATTGTGTTTTTAGCTTCAAATTATTTCCTGTTAGTTTTTGTTCATAAATCTTCTTAGCCTTATTTTTTCTTATGTGACTGAATTTATAAAGCCTTAAAGTCTTAGGGCAAAACTTTTTTGCCAAAGTAGCGTACATAGAGTCCTCAGATATGTACTTAAATTTCGATATGGAGTTGTACATATGGGCGCCATAGACATTTGTGAGATTTAGTTCCCCTGGTAAAAAGTACTGTTTGTAATTCGTGTAGTAGATTGGGTTGAAGTAATGGGATGAGTATATCACAAACTTTAGTCTTGGGTCTGAAAAAAATTGGTATAGCAGTTGATATTTAATAGAGTTATAGAGCGTCGGTGGCCTAGTGGCTAGGGCTGCTGCCTCCCGTCCGGGAGACGCGCCAACGTGTTTTCGAATTTCGAATTCATATGTACAGTCAGCTGACGAATTTGCTAGACATTTTATATACTCGTGCAGTTTATTAACCTGCACAATTATACGAAATTTCATGATAAGTCTCGAGCGGGAGGGGGAGGGGGGGTCAGCTAATTCGTCAGCTGACTGTACGTTTATTCGACGCTCTTACGGTGAAGGAAAACATCGTGATGAAACCTACACACTCTTGGGAAGAAATTCAAAAGTTGTGTGTGAAGTTGACCAACCCGCACTGGGCCAGCGTGGTCGACTAAGGCCTAATCGCCCTAATTCAGAGTAGGCTTGAGCCCCTCGGTGGGGACGTATATGAGCTGTTGATGATGACAGTTATATCAAGATAAAAATAAATGTTGGAGGTAGTAGGCAGTATTATGACGGCTCCGTAGCCCAGGTGGTAATGTATCTGCCTCCGACGCACAGGGTCGCGGGTTCGAATCCCGCCCAGGGCAAACATTTGTGTGATTATCACTTGCGTTTGCCTTGTGTCTGGTTGTTGTTTATCTATATAAGTATGTATTTATCTATCTATTTAAGTAATGTATGTTTATCAGCGTCTGGTAACCATAATACAAGCTCTGCTTAGTTTGGTAATCAGATGGCCATGTGTGAAGATGTACCCACTTATTTATTTTTTTTAGAATCTAAACAGGGCCTTAGAAATTGAAGTACCAACTAATATATAAAAAAATAATTATACTCACAACCTGGTAATTTCATGACGATGTTGTCTTTTTCATTATGAACATCTAATTTGTAATCTTTTAATAACACGGTCAAGACTTTTCTGATTATTTCTGCACCATTTGCAATTCTTTCGTAAGGGTTAAATTCATATTTTAACAATCTGTAAAGAAATTAAAATCTCTAGTGTATTTTCTGAAGATTTAATTTGTCATTTAAAGCTGTTTATTTTTTTATCAGTATTTGTGACGAAATTATTACATGTCGCATATATAGGTAAATATAAATTGTAATAAAAAACAATATTAATAATAACAATTTGTTAAAAATAACGATTTTATTACAAGACGTAACTATAACTTTCTTGGCTGACTGTACCCATTAATTATTTTAATGAACGAATGCATCGTAACTTTAGGATCTTACGTCCCGTAGTTTCGTTATTACATTATTTTAGGCGAGTTCAACAATGGTTAGTTAACTGAAACATGTTTTCAAAATGATTACTTACAAAATAATCAAGATACCTACTCGTTAACACTATAAAAACTTAATAGGGGATCGGTCTACTTTTTTTTATTTTATAAATCCAAACTTCTTAGTTTCTGCTATCGAACACTAAAAGAATTTTTGCTCTATCTTTAAAATTGACCGAGTTATACAGGTTTTAAATTCGAGATTAGACAGAGAGGCACATACCCACTTGTGACGTCATTTGTTAGTAACGCCATATAATCTCCATACAAAAAATCGTTTTCGAAAGAGACAGAGATATTGAAACTTTTAAAAATCACTGTAAATTAGTTTTTCAACCGATTCTGTTTTTTTCTTCGCGAATCGTCTGCTACTAATCTATATTTTAAAAATAATTAATAAAATATGTTAAATTCATAAAATATGGTGAACAGCCCGATCCCCTATTGCTCGTGGGTACAGCCAAATGAAATCTCAACTTACAAAACGACATGCCTTTTCCAGTTGTAAATACAAAAATACTTACTGAACCGTTTCATTAGCCAAAATTCTTCCCAAAAGATCATTCGAGAATGCTGCTACTGCTACAGATAAAGAATCACGATCCTCTCTCTCAACAAAATTTAGTTCCGACTGTGGTAAAGTATCGAACGATTTTACCATGATCACATCCAGATCCACAAATATTCCACCAAATTTGTAAAGTGTCAAAAATTTCAGGACATCTGCAGCGTGATGAATGAATCTTGTACTCTGTAAGAGGTCATGTCTCATTATTGTTTTTAAAGGAGTTCCTTTACCAAATTTGTGTAAATGAATCCTGTAAAATTTGACGTTTGGGTATTTTAACAGGGCCTTCAGAGGACGCTCTTTCAAGCGCTTCTTGGTTATTGGTACTGTGAACAGCACGTTGACTTGTCGAGTTGGATTTGCTATAGCTGCTGACTCTACAGAACACGCTTGGCGGAAGTTCAGGCCACCTTCACAAGAAGTTTCTACGAAAAATATAGAATTTTCAGGCAGGGTGAAGTTTTTCCCTTCAGCGAAGGGTAAGTCGTCAGATCGATCGGTGTGGTACTGACATTCATTTGCCATGAAATAGCCATAGTTATTGGCAAGCGTGGTATTAAACTTTGCAGACATAACTCCGAAAATCACAGTATTAAACAATATTATAAATGTTATGTCTTCTGCTCTTGCATACATCTTTTACGTTTGATCTTTTGTAGTTATTTCTCTGAACTGATTTTTAATACTACAATTTCACTTATTAATTTTTATTCACGTCTATGGAGACATTTAAATATAATTATTCACTTCTACTTCACATCCAACAGCTAAACCAATACTGAGCGTAATTGGATACTATCCATTACTCATATCATAAACATTGCGTTCCTAATACGTAGCGTATGCATTATTATATAAAATAATAAAAATACTGTTTATTATTTACTAATAGATAAATAAACAACACATGACATCACTTCATAATATGACTAGGTGATCAAGCAAGAGGTAAAGAATTTCTAGCAGAATTTATTACAGTCAATGAGTGGCTGAGTGGTTCAGCATTCGGCTTTCGTTCTGAAAGTGATGGCTTCGAAACCCAGGAACATTGAGGCTAATTCTCACTGTTTTTTTCGTAGCCCGACACGTGCTTGGCCTGTTTTAATAATTGTAATTCTAATGGAATGTGATTTATATTGATGACCTAATATAGTGCATTCGTTTGTGGATACATCCACAGTCTCCAGGGCACATTACTCCCCAAATGTTCGTTCCTTGACGTGAAATATAAAAGAAGCGAGGCATTCTTTTTGGCCGTAAAGAAGTAGGAAAGTTTGGATACGTTATTGACTTCTTAGGTACAGCTGTTGTTGCTGTAGGATAATGTTATTTTTGTCGTTTATACCTTTCGGGAACTGGTATAGGCGTAACAGAAGTCAAGTCGGTTGTTGACCTTACAACTCAGACGATGAACAATGAACATATTACATCTAAATTATTGTGCACGTTTTATCCGCTTTCTTTTACCAGATTTCTCTCTTCCTAGGTCTGCTGGAAGACATTTCGCTAGAAATAAGCAGTGCCTGTTGTGTCGTTTTTCTTTATGTTCGTATTTTCTTTTGTAATGTTCTTGTGTACAATAAATAGTAAAATAAATAAATAAATGAAGAGGAAGATTCAAACGGCTGTCTTCATCTGTTAAGAATAAACATTGTTTTCGTTTTTGTGTTTAATCAATAAATGTAGATTGGTAAATCTTTGACACCTAATACTGGATATTTTTATAGTCTCAGTATTGTTTGACTTAGTGCTGTAACGAGGCATCCGTCCTCTTTCCTGTTTTATGACTGGCAACCTTTCTTGCTGCCAGGTTTATCTTTCATTTTAAATTCATTTTCAAATTTAGGTTTCTAACGTTTCGATTTTGTCTTTTTTCTGCTAAATTCTGGACTTCATGTCCTGATCTCCGACAGTAAACTCCTAAAGCTTATCCAAGTTAGAATTTATCCATGTTAGTTTTAGAATGAAGCTAGTGTTTGGTTTCAAGGTTTAATCTTTATCTTGTGATTGTGGACTAATAAAGAAGAAATTATTATTGTAAGGAGCGAAATTATAAACTCTAAATACCTTTTCTTCGGACTGTGCCCTGGATATTGCCACATACCAATCTCCTACAACACTCTTCGTGTGGTGCAGCAGCTTGTGGCGGTTGCTGGGCGACAGACAGTGCAAATACAAAAAAGACATACTTACTACATTATTGAAATAAGTTAAAAAACCTGCATTTGTTTTCCTAAACTATCATTTCACAATCTTACATTTCACGGTGAAATTCCACGAAATTCTGTAGCAACATTTTTTTTTGTTTGTATATCTTATTAACTCAGTGTCACGGAGCCACGCAAATTATGAGCCGTCTCCCGAGAGTGGCGGCGACGACGTTGCTACAATGTTTGTCCTCGTTAAAAATACTATATAATGAAGCCTTAAATATATTTATACGTCGCGACGTCTTTCGTTGAAATCGTACCATAGTATTTGTTAATGTAATGCAATGTAAAATTTGTAACGACTACCATAGATGACGCTATGCACGCTGTAACATGCCAAGCGGTTGCCCATTGTGGGTGACGTCATGACTTCATAGAAAACAAACAAGAACGAATTTCGGCGCTGCCACTATGATGCCCTCCGTGGTGTAGTTGGTAAGCAGTAAGCACGTTGGCTGCGTATAAGCTGAAGTTCGTGGGTTCAAGTCCCGCCGGAAGGTTAACGTTTTTGGTGGTTTTCTATGAATCTAAAAAATATTTGTTAATGTATTTTATAATATTTTCTTCATCATAGTTATGATTGCAAAGTCGACAACCGACTTTAAAAATTCTTTTGTCAGTATTATGGAGCCGCCAAAGGCCACTGACATAACGTATGTAACGACTACCTCTGTATATACCTATAGCATCCGGGACCGAGCGTTTATGTCTACTCAAGACAGACTCATCTTTCTTATCGAACAGTCAGGTGATTCAGCCTGCAATGTCCTACCTAACCAAACTCTAGCCACAAAGCTCTAGCCGATGGTGTTCTTAAAAATAAAGTAAGCACGTTTTTCTTTATACTTTGCGCTGTAGGTTAAACATTTTCATCTAGATACTTTTCAGGGCAACAATTTATGTAAGTGCTTGCAGAATTATTAAAATGCTCGCAATGTTGAACTATTTTCATGCGGAGTGCAATTGTTTTCGCCTGAAAGCGTTGGAATGGCTGAGCTGTTGCGACTAAGACGAAATTACACGAGAAACTGAAGAACATGTCCAAAAAATACAGGGTGTACATCCTGGGCCGCAAACAAATAGTAAGAGTAGTGGTTGCTTACGTGCGCACAGATAGCACAGCTGATATTAAATTTGATATCCCACAAGGGAGCATTTTAGGACCCTTCCTGTTCATTATCTGTTTAAATGACTTCTGCTCCTAACACCTGACTGCCGCATGATACAGATGATACAGGTACAGTATAAATCTTTTCGGCAGATTCTTAGGAAACTTTAAGAGATAGGTGTCCATAAACTAGTGCAGAGAATAAAATATATCATGCCAAGATAATCAATGTATTACGCATCAAATTGGAGACCTGTCATTTACTAAAGCAAGGGGATACGGATTTAAATAACTCTTTATCTTCTATCCATTGGTTAACATTATTTGGCACAAAAACCGGTACAGGTACTCAAAATCAAATATTATTTCTTCCATTTATTAAAACATACAAATTCATAAATCCAACTTAAAACCTAAGACCACTTTAAAAAGTCCTCGCGTTGGTATGCAATAAATTACTTATACAAAATGCAGCAGTGCAGCAACGCGAACGACGACTAATACACAGCTACACACAACGACAACGACTACAAGTCGCGCAAACGTGGAGTCGTACAAAAACCGTGACGAATAGCGTCCGCCACAAAGGAGCCACGGCATTGTGTTTCAAGCAGCGCTGAGTACTGAGGAGGAAACGAGGGATTGGTCCAAGCCACAAAAGAAAAACACTGCGTCCTAGCTGCAAAGTCAAAGTCAAAATTATTTATTTCCATAGGATGTTATTACATCACTTAGATCCGTCATTACATTTTTTTGGGTGAGTTCACCAACACAATGGCGGAATCTGTGGAGATATCACCGAAGAAACTCCACAGTCGTCGCATCTTTTGCGTTTCCTTTTTTAAATAAAATATTGTCAATTACAAAATTAATGCTTATTATAATTGAAGAAGCCTGCTACTCAAATAATCTATTTCCATGGACATCTGTCTTCTAAGTAATCAGATATTCGATAGTAACCTTTTTTATACAATTTCTGTTTTATAATTATTTTAAACTTGTCTAAAGGCAAGTTTTTAATATCAGTAGGGACCTTATTGTAATAGCGTATACAATTGCCTTTAAAAGAATTACTAATTTTATGTTGCGGCTGACATAAGCAACCAACTTGTCTTTATTTCTAGTAAATAAGTGCAATATGGATATTTGTACGCATCCTCTGTATTACAAAACAGTCTGTGGAGCTCGCAGAAAAACCACATGGCAAAAAAACTAGAATAAAATTACCTATCACACCGCCCGGTTCAGATGTCGTTTGTCAGCCGTTACAACGCAGTGTGTGCTTACTAGAAATCAATTATTAACACGATGGCAACCAGGTTAGCACTAGCGCCAGTGACTCAATGTAAGCCAAGCCCTTATACTGACTGCGACTTTTTTCAGCGGCAGATGCAGCAGCGATGCAGTTGTCAAAGGCCTTAATTTTTACGACTTGTAAATGATTAACGTCGCGCTGCATTCGCTAATAAAAATTGTTGCATGCAAAGGGCCTAAATCATTATTGAAAAGTTTCAATAAATGTTTTCTAATTTTTATTCTTATTCTGTAGTTACTTCTATGTATGTCGTCAGTTGCATAAATTGATCCATCAACCATCACCACTTGTGTTCATCGGTCCCCTTTGACCTCGGCACCCGATTAATTAGATGATCACATTCGTCTTAAAAAACATCCTTTTCGGCAAAGTGGTGTAAAATACTTAATTTCTTAAAATAATATTGTGATATTTACCATACGAATCGGACCGTTACTACCAACTTCTTTGCAGTTAACTGAAAAGTTTTACAGAAATATACACCGCGCATTTCCGCTAACTTGGGCCACGACATAAGATGCTTGTGCCTCAAACCAGCGTCGTCTTTTGAACCTAACGTGCATTGAAGCCTAACCATGCAAATTATGAGCCTGGCACACTACACAAAGCTTCTCACAACACACGTATTGCCTTACCCTAAGGTACATAATCTGTGCAATCGACTGTAAAGCGTGTGGTTCTCGTTTGATTCCAAATGTGACAGTCATTACGGAATGGAGGGCTCTTTAGAGATTTTTCTGTTTGATGTGAAAATATGAAGGTAAGGTACAGGGTTGAGTTTTTCCTCAGAATTTAGTTTCTTTGGTCATTCTCCTTTGCAGGAGCATTCCACATTTTGTTAGTTAGTGTGCTAGTTATGGCGTCACAAAACGATTCGTGAAAATCCCTTCGGCCGCCTACGTAACCGCAGTTCCATAACCAGTTTCCAATGCGAAATGTGATATCCTAAAGGTAGGGTAAGAAAAAAATTAAGAAAATGTTCATTACTTTATTGAAATAAATACACAACTCATATCGTCATATTCTTTATGATTGGTATCGCTCAATATTGATGAAATTTTAAGATGATGGTAAATTTTTCTATGTGTGTATGCCTCAGTAAGTTTTAATAAAAAAAAATTGTTAACGATAAACAAACACTTCGGTAGTGACATGACTAGTAAACAGAAAAGAGGTAAATATTATTTGTTTTTAAAACTATGATGGTGTTGCACCAAATAAAGGTAATTTTTCTTGCATTAATAAAGATTGTAGATAAATAAACAAAGGGATTGATGGAATTGACTTTCATTTGTTTCATAGGTAATAATTTAACCAAGACGTTACAGCAGTGTCCGTTTACGACGCAGTTACCATTAGTGTTAAGTCGTCGTGTAACTACATGGACATTTACAACTTGATAGGTCACTGCGCTTAATAGTTCTCAGGGAACAACGTCGTGCATATACCATTAGCCTTAGAGTGTGTTACAACAACAACAAAAAAAGTTAGTTTAGTTTTATAACTAGAAAGAAAAATAAAGTACAAATATTATAAAATCGAGATTAAGTATAACATTTCTTCTGCTTGCTGGTAATGGCCGGTATTACTTGCTGATCGAACAAAAACATCTTTAGGTTATAAAGTTATTTTCATTGTGTGCATTAAAATTTTACTTATTTTTTACTTATTTATATCCCACTGTCCTGCTCGTGCTTTTTTCCCCAGTTTTCCAAGGCGTCCAATCTTCGCGCCATCTCTCTTTGGGTCTGCCCGACGTTGATATCCATCTTCATATACCCAATGTGTGACGGTCCATTCTGCAAATATGCCCACGCCCAGCCCACCACTTGAGAAAGTTTTACCGTTTTAGAAAATTAAGAATCATTAACTATTTTCTATATTATTCAACAAGGTTTTGAAAGGGTTTTTTCTAACCTTGAGAAAAGCAGCAATACTCTTAAAGCCTGTAATATATCCTACCGCAGAAAATAAATTGGGTACCCATTGCTTATGAGTTCAAATTAACTTAAAACCAACGTCTTTAAAGAGCTAAAGGTTCCTTCCATACTAAATCTTGACTAAATCGTGGGTTTTTTAATACAGAACAGTCATACAGACCATAATTATTATTAAGGATAATCACCTGATTGTCTGAAATGAAAGATGTTTCCGTGCTATGCCAGTGGCTTTTGGTAGAGGTTCTACAGAGTTTGTGAGGTAGGTGAGGAATTTACAACCCACACGGTATAGATATAGATTAACTGAACTTATTGAAAACCAACTTGAGAAAACTGTGTGCAATACAGCATAATTTGATTACTCCTTGTGACGACATCTTTCTAGGATCTCCAATTTGATACTGGCAATATAGATACGCATTAAAAACAAAATTTATTTATTCTATTAGTAATTTTAAACGTATCTCTACATACTTAAGCCAGAGCGTGATGAATTTAGTCTTTCATGGTGAAACCCCACTAATGAGATTCATACGTAATTTGAAAGCATGCTTTCTCAACACATCTACTATAACAATCACGTTCATATCCCCAAAGGGCAAAGCATAGTTTAAATTGACTCCCTAGGACCAAAAACTAAAATCAAGTTTGACAATATACCTGTATTTATTCATACACTGATCTTTACGTTTCATCAGTCGGCCGTCCAATTAGTGCTGAAAATTCAAAGTTAGCAGCGCTTTACGTGTGCTATACGATGGCAGTAGCGGGTTAACACTGACATGACGGCTGACTGACTCAATGTAAACCTACCTTTACACTCAGTGGCCTCGATTCGGGATGTCATGCTCTAATCCTTAATTTAAGTTAGTCCGTCCTTTTAAAGATTGAAAAGAGACAGAAGATGGCCATCCTAATATTAGAGCTGTCAAACATCGAATTTGAACCTTATGGCCCGTGTCGAATGCACAATTTTAGAGAGCACTTAAAACATGCAACTTAAAAATCTCTTAAACTGACAGCTATGCCCTTATTTTAGGTTATCATTCATTCAAATGAATATCATTCGTTCATCGCCTCTATTTCATTGGTCATGAAAACGAAAAGGATAGTTGGATTTTAAAATTAGAATTAGAGCATGACATCCCGAATCGAGGCCAGTATCCCGATATATTTTACTTAATTTTAAGCCGCTCTAACAAGCTAAGACAAATGCGTCTCTCAATCTGAACATGCCCTAACACTTGAGCTTGATTGAAAAAGTTCCGTCTCTTTTTCCTTAAAAAGAGGCTTAGGGGCCCCGAAACAATCAATTAGGGAAGTTTGAACCCCCTTGAATTGTAAATGTGGGTCTTTGTTTATCCCTCCTTTGGTAGGGTCGGTTTCTTTAAATATAATTATGCTGCGATTGTTTGCGGCGTCGGTTACTCGGATTTGGGAGTCCATGAGATGGATTTTGATTATTGAATGAAATATTTGAGCGGCCAGTTACACGAGTTTTTTTTTTATTAACCTATCAAGAGTGACAAAATATTAAAATGTAGAATCAAGGACATATTTGTGCAAGCTTGTCGGTACCCTTTACCTAACCTAGCTTTATCAAGAAAGCTCCCGGTTTGAACATGGAACATTTACTTAGGCCTTTTCTTTATTTACTTATATACCTATACATACATACATACATACATACATAAAGTCACGCCTCTTTATCTAATTTATTTAATTAAAAAAAAAACACAATAATGCATAATATTTGGTTTTTGCGGTTGTTAATATTAATAAAGTTCAGCAGTTCTGCCGTGATCATGACTATTGTAACCTTCAGACTGTTGTAACAGAAATCTGTGATCGAAGATTGTAACATAGTCGAAATATCGGTAAGCTCATTAAAAACCTTATTTTAAACCAAAATCGTGCTAATAACCCGGTAGATATGTGTTTTATTAACAAATATTTTAAACCATTCGACGCACATGACCAAGAGCGCAAAAGGACAAACCAAAAATAATTGTCAATTTTAATATCACTGAAATATGGTTACTTATTACCATTTCTCTACTTACTGTACATGCAACACTTTGTTTACGGCACAAAGAGAAGTAGAAAAAAGCACGAACAAAGAGAAATCATTAATCTTAGACATTACTTCAGCAAAAGCGTTCTATTCTAGTGAGACTCGAATAAACTTTGCAACCATTTCTTATTAGACAAAGACAAAAGGCGAGACGCTTGAAGAAAAAGAAACAAAAATAGAAATGTTTCCAGTGACTTTTATTTTCGATACGCTTGAAAGCTACCTTTAACCGGCCCTTACCAATGGAATAAATAGCTCTACTGGGCTAGAATTGTCACTAT
Organism: Carpatolechia fugitivella; assembly: GCA_951230895.1. Taxonomy (NCBI): domain Eukaryota; kingdom Metazoa; phylum Arthropoda; class Insecta; order Lepidoptera; family Gelechiidae; genus Carpatolechia; species Carpatolechia fugitivella. Next base: position 14,532,503 of record OX579657.1, read on the forward strand.
TTTCGGGTTTGTTACCACGGTGTAAACCGTGAAATTTACATCGTTTTGTTCCCGCCGTGTAGTGATAGTACCCGTCAAACTGAACAACTTTTCACGAAAAAAAAAATTTCCTGCGACCCATTTTGTATGGAGAGACCAAAAACTTTTTGTCACAGGAATTTTTTTTTCGTGAATAGTTATTCAGTTTGACGGGTACTATCACTACACGGCGGGAACAAAACGATGTAAATTTCATGCTGTATTGTTACCTCGATATTTCGGAACGGTTGCACGCTCCATGGTCACGAGAAGAGTGAATAAATAAGTGAAGAGGTAACAAACCCATATGGTTGCCATATTCATATAAGTAGTCTTTTAATGGCATTTCATCTTACTTAAAAAAGAATGTTGCAATAAAAATGAGGACTGCTAGTAGGGGTTCTAGAAACGACTAGCGTTAGTTCGACAAAAGTGCAGCTGTTCAGAGCCGTTTTGTTTTGACAAATAAACACCGCGACTTCTCGCATCCCCCGACGTCTTCCACTTACTTTATGATGCAGAAACAACGAACAACGATTCTCTTCTAGAAATTGTAAATAATTTATTAGAATGTTACAAATAAATTTTATTGTAAATAGTTGTTCACGTTCATACGCTGGCCCATCGGCTACATGTCACTCAGCGAGCCATGGAAAGATCTATGCTTGGTATTTCGCTACGAGATAAAATCCGAAACGAAATCATCCGGCAGAGGACCAAGTTAGTTGATATCGTCCAGAAGTGGCTGGCCACGTCTGTCGCAGAATCGACGAGCGTTGGAGCAGATGGGTTCTCGAATGGAGACCACGTCTCGGGAAACGTAGGGTGAGACGCACCCCTTCCAGGTGGACTGATGACCTGAGGAAGGTCGCTGGTGGTGGCTGGATGAGGAAAACGGGTGATCGTACGCTTTGGTGTGCCCTTGGGGAGGCCTATGCCCAGCAATAGGCTGATTGATTTATTGATTGATTGATTGATTCATACGTAGCATTTATGCTAAGATTAAGTATTTAAGAAAGACGATCTACAAATTAAGTGTGATTTTAAACTTTCACAGTTAATAAATTGTGTAGCAAAATACAGTTTATGTTATGCAGAAAAACCATTTGTCGTTTATTTAAATAAAATTGGGGCATGAGTGTGTATCCAGAAATGTCATGAAATGTCACACCATAAAACAAAGGCTATTAAAATAATAAAGATGGATCGTGTTTTAGCCTTACTACTCTACCCGTACAAAATAATCTAGTTTTTTCATAAATGTTTGAAGCGAAGGAAATCTGTCTGAATCTCTGCCTACCCCTAAGGGAAAGAGGAGTGACTTTATGCATAGATATGTAATAAAATTTAAACTAATTAATATCTTCATTTACTACCTATGTACATTTAATTGTTTTTATTCATAGAAACAAATAAAAACATAATTCTTTGGCAGTATTTAAACCCCCGTACTCCAACTACATCGTGACGTGGATGTGAATCCCGCTGGAAGCTTGCTTTATGAATGTGTCTATGATTCAAAAATTCATCCATCTAACCAGAGTGTAAGAAAGAGTCAAACACCAAATGATAATTAACATTGCCTTTATAAATACGTTTCGACTGCGATATCTTGTGGAATCAGCTCCTATTGTTGCTCTCAGACTCAATTATGCTAAGTTTTGTGCTACGACTCATTACATGCCTCTTGGAAAGTCGGCAGGTACAGTCGGAATTGAAAGAAATAATAATAATAATAATATATTCTTTATTTCAGACTAAATATGTCCATAGGTAGTGGGTTAGTAACAAAATCTTCTTATAATCTAGGTTAGTAAAAATATAAATCGAAACATTAAAATTAAAATAGAAATCATCAATAAATAATCAAAACTATATCAAAATTAAAATAACAATGCATATTTAAATTCAAAATGAATTATTTTGAGTACTGGGTTATCGCCAGCGTATGCGTTGTGACCCAGTGTCTCAAAATAGCCCCGTCGACTCTGTCCGCTATGACTTTCAATAATATAAGATCGATCAATTATAATTTCGAAATAGGTAGTAAGAGACACTTTTTGAAACAATTAATTAATGGAGTTAGTGTTACAACATATTTTGATAATAAAAAAACAATAGAATATTAAATACTAAGTATATACAAGATTAATAGAAGACAGAAATACAAAGATAACGTGTACAGGCCTGCCAAAGTAGAAATTTCTTCCAAGCAACCTTTAGTGTACATTTATAAATTTTGTTCTAATAATAATAATTGCTTGCAAAAATGTACTCTATTTACTAAACCTTTCTAATACCTAATTTCTTAATAAAAGATTTATGTAATATGTTTTTGTAAAATTTTATATTAGAATGTTAATATTTTTTTACTTTTTCCAATATTTTATTGACTTGAGATTGTACTTGACATATTGACAAACTGATCGTCGTCGTCATATAATAGTACATTAAACATGAACAGCTTTGTTTAATGACATTATTGTTCCTTTACTAATCGACTGTACCATGTTTAACATGAATATTCTCATTATGGTCGAAATTGTACGTAAATTTAGTACGCAAGTAACGTTCGCATGATGATTTGAATTTGGTTGAGCGCAATTAATTAAGCATGAAATGGATTTAGACAGTTCAATTTATAATGTGTGCTGGATATATGTTTGTTTGCTTGTTGTATCGTTTATAAACTTTTTATCATCATTATCCTCCTCCAAGATATCATCAACTGCTTTAGTCTTCAGCTAAATATAACTGAAGTTAGTAGTCCGCCAGTATACATCATGATTTTGTAATCCCTAGCAAAATTTTAATATGATGTTCAGACCATCATAAGCAACAAATTTTCCCAAGAAACATAGGTTGAAAACCCCCAAAAAAATTTCGACCTCCCATACAAATTAGTAAAGTTGATTGTGTATTTTGTATGAAAAGTCGAATTTTTTATGGAGGATATCAACCCATGTTCCTTGGGAAAAATTGTTGCTTATGATGGTCTGAACATCATATTTCAATTTTGCTAGGGATCAGAAAATCATGAAATATAGGACCTTTACCTGGTATTTACACTACAAGTTTCTTTACAGTCAATTCAATATATTTTTTTAATTTCATGCAATAATTACAGCATTACGATTTTAACGGTTTGACAGACAAACTCCTGGTACTAAAGAAAGACCACCGATAACACTTGATTACAAAAAAAAAGTTAGTATTCTACGCTTCGGTGGTCTAGTGGCGAGGGCCGCTGCCTCCACGTACCAATGTGTTTTCGAATTTCGAATTCATGTACGTTTATTCGACACTCTTACGGTGAAGGAAAACATCGTGATGAAACCTGCACACTCCTGCGAATAAATTCAAAGGTTGTATGTGAAGTGGACCAACCCGCACTGGGCCAGCGTGGTCGACTAAGGCCTAATCACCTTATTTCAGGGTAGGCTCGAGCACCTCGGTGGGAACGTATATGAATGAGCTCTTGATGATTCCACGATTGACCTCATCGCCACTTTCTGTCAGCTAAGACAAAGTGCAAACGAGAACCCATATAAATGAAACTATTTTGGGTACCTATCTACTCTCATTTAAACGCACGTTTCTACCCAAACAGCCCGAGACCAACACCCTCCCTTTGTAGAAGTGTCACCATTAAAAACACCAACGAAATTTCTGCAAAGAGCAGAGCCATTTAGGTACCGTTTTCAATTTTATTTTCGGCCAGGAAAAACTTCCCTTTGTCCATTGTGGCATCCGGACAAATGTGAAAGATAGTGACACTCGAACAAAAGCGTCGTGGAATTATGACAAACAATATGGTCGGATTATGGGCTCCTTTTTAATGGATATTTTCGCGCTTCATTGTTTAATGGGACATTTTGCTCCAGTGAATTGGAAATAGAAATGGTTGGAGTTTTTGTTTTAATAATTTTAATTTTGATTGTGCTATTTTCATTGCTATTGTTTTTGTTTTGGTAAATGTGATTTTACAACAGCTTCACCAAGAAGTTTGAAAGAGTAATGGTTAGTTTTGTGTTGCTACTTACTGAAAGATCCACATTTTCATACTGCAGTGGCCAAGTTATTTTAGCATGGTTATTTGAGCCTAATATCGTAAGCCATATCGTATATCGTCTATATAGGTATTTTTTGTAAATAATTTGTACTAAAATCATGTTATTAGAAACTCTAATGTAGGAAACAACGGATAGCATTGTAAAAACCTGTATGCTTGAAATCGAGTGTGGACATGGTTAATAAACAGGCCAAACCATCAAAAATTGATAACAAATATTGTAGTAATAAATTTTCATAAGAGTAGAGATGCTTCATTCTGAACAACACGGTAAACCACTTGTTTATGGGCATAAAGTACATCTTAGCAGATATTATATTCTTTTTTCTAGCGTATTATCAAAGGTTCATCAGTTCCAATTTCTTCGCTAAGTACATCATCTATTTCTTCATCAGCATTATATTTTGCATCACGTAAAAACCTTTTCTCTTCATCTTTAGAAACGTAATAACCGTGTTGTGCTATAAAATTTTCAGCTTCTTGTAATTGATTAGGTTTTTTGTTTTGTTTGTTATTCACAAACATTGTAATAATATCACCAATATTATCTGGTGTGAAATATGGGTCGTCTTGTTCATCAAAATACTCTAATTTATTGACTGGATCGAAATAAGGTTCCTTTTTACTAATAACCTCAGGTAGTTTTACTTTAAGTGGTTCTTGTGCTAGTGTTTCTTGGATTGTCGAAGGCTCTTGAATGATAGTTGACTCAAGGTCATTTTCTTGACTTTCTTTTTTTAAAGGTACTATATTTTCATTTAAATATTCCAAGTCATTAAGTTCTGTATCACTCAGTCTTACAGGGTCATTTGCAGGTAACAACATTGTATTAGAAAATGATTTAAACACTTTCGAATTTTCTAGTGGTTTCACCTTAAACAAACTTAGCAATACATTGAAATTGTCAATGTTGTTTCTCTTGAGGCGGACACAGTGACACGAGTTTTTTAATACAATTGAAAACTGAAAGAAAATGTCACAATTAATTCCAAGTAGGTTTTATAATTCCGCGAAAAATGTCGTCGTTAATTTTTTTTTGTTTTTCAGGAATTTACCTTCAGATTTTTCATGAAAAACAAGTGATTTTTTTTTCTCTTATAAAAAGGATTTTTCCTTATTTTTTGGTTACAATCATAATTTATTATGTATATTTTCTGGACATTGCATTGCTGGATTTGGAAGGTCCGATACATACGTACAAGAAACAAAAGTACAGAAGGCTCATCGTAGATGAAATTGGACCTTACAGAATTGGACATTTCATTATCAACAGCTCATGTAGTTCTCACTGAGGAGCTCGAGCTACCCAACATAAATAGCATATATTGTAAATTTACGACATTTATACATTAACGTGTAGTTAAATAAATTGCATTTTACTTACCAAAGCTACCAACGTGGTGTAAAACGGGAAGTCCATTGTCGCCTTATTTGAATCTTTATCGGAAATGTGTTCCTTTGTTTATAAAACAATCGTTTCAACAGTACAGTAGGTACACACAAATAACGTCAGCTATTTGAAAATGTACTATTTGCCTCTCATCTGTTAACTTTAGTAAGAATAGAGAGAAGTGTTATCTGATTTGTCTAGGAAATAAAAGGGCGCCACTTGGAGGAAATTAACGCTATCATAATCTCATCTGATAAAGTGACCACTTTCTGCGATATTGCCAGAACCAACCCTGCATTTGGAATAATAAAAGGCGCTTAAAACAAATGAATACTTCATCGCCACCATAGTTGTAGGAGTATGTTTATTCATAGAGCTGGAGTGATTTTGGTCATAAACAGTGGTCTTCAAACCAATTTATATTCTAAGAATAAGGCTACTTAGTAGTAAGTAGTCGAGTTGACCAGCTTTTAAAATAACTACGAAATAATAAATAACAAAACTGAAGCAATGAATAATAGACAAGACAATAATTAGAGGATCGGACTACTTTTTTTATTTTATAAATCCAAACTTCTTAGTTTCTGCTATCGAATACTAAAATAATTTTTGCTCTGTCTTTAAAATTGACCGAGTTATAAAGGTTTGAAATTCAAGATTAGACAGAGAGGCGCATACCCACTTGTGACGTCGTTTGTTAGTAACGCCATATAACCTCCATAAAACAAATCGTTTTTGAAAGAGACAGACATACTGAAACTTTAAAAATCACTGTAAATTCGTTTTTCAACCGATTCTGTTTTTTTCTTCGCGAATCTTCTGCTACTAATCTATATTTTAGAAATAATTCATAACATATGGAAAATTTAGGAACAGTCCGATACCCTATTGTGTAGATATTATAAATTTTATCAAATAGGAAACGCTTTGTATGAAAGCTGGAATATTAATCTTAATCTTAAACATCTGTTTATCTTCTGTCCTTTTTATATATATTCTTTATTGCACAATTAAATTTAGAAGATATTTTTTTTTTTCGTATTTAAAAGGCAAAAAGGACGGTCGTCACGTCATTGCAGCAAAATTTCCCAAATTAGCAACATTAACGGCCTACTGTCACTTCAGCTTGCCAATTCGTTGATCTATATAATTTTTCGGATCATTCCGTTTACGACTCAATCGGAAGCGATAGATTAATTTAACACTCTGATCCCTTCTAACGCCACAGTATAACAAATAGGTTATCCTGCAAGTAATGCGGTAAAAACCAAGGGAAATAATAGAAATAATCAGACTGGCACTCCGTCGAAGTGTTCCCACTCTGTATGCAAATAAGCAATTCGCCGCGAGCAAGAGAGCTCTCTCTAATTTCCAGAAAACAACGTATCTGGTCAAAGATTATTAATAAGGGATCTGAAAACTGTTTTACCGTTTTGCGCCGTGTGGTGACGGCGGAGTAGAATACATTTGTCACCAACCCCTACTCTTCCCATGGGTGTCGTAAGAGGCGACTTAGGGACTACACATTGAACAGGGAACGGGAAGCAGCGCTCTCTGATACAGTAACATTTTAATTTGCGATCTCCAACGCGCCTGCCAAGTCTGGAGATTATGGCAAAACCCTCCACTTAAGTGGAGGAGGCTCATAGTCCAGCAGTGGACTGTAACGGGCCGTTGATGAACTTTTTTACATTTTATTTTATATATCGTAAAGTTTTTTCAAAGTTCCAATTTTAGCCCAAAATAAACTGATTACACAATCCGACCTCACAAACCCTGTTGTCAGTTTTATAGAGCAATATTCTTTTTTTTTTGGTCGATCTCTGCGATGGGAATGTGTATGAGACTGGTAATACGTAAAACAATGATGTTTTAAAAATTATTATACCACCGATTTATTTTTCTTTTAACGTTATATTTACGTAACTGTGAAGACAGGAATTACGAGTATAGTAACAAAAAAACAACTAAATATGTAAAAGGAGACGAATAATAAATAAGCAATAAATTAGTCACCCTGTCGAACTCCATTTCTTTTTTATTAAATTCTCTCCGAAGCTCTCAAGTAGTAGGCACAAAACGTTTGTCTTAGCTGTTTAATCTTTTAGTCTTGAATCTGCAGAAGCTCCGGCGGCGAGTTAAATCCCTGAAGAGGATTGTAGGTTGAATTTTTTTTCTTGACACCCAACACGTGATTTAACTGTTAACTAATTCTTTTGGAGGATGGGTATTCATAAATTGTGTAAATTTAATGTAAAAACATAGCGGCTTTATTCCTATTCCAACTGCTATTGGGTGAGTGTTTGTTCATTTACAAGAAACATAACATAACAAGAAAATACTTGAATACATGAAATAGGCCACTATCTAAACTACGTACGTTCACCTTTGATTTTAATTTATTAGTGAATTTTGACGCCGTGTGGTGACGGCAGAGTAGAACACATTTGTCACCAACCCCTACTCTTCCCGTGGGTGTCGTAAGAGGCGACTTAGGGACTACACATTGAACAGGGAACGGGCAGCAGCGGTCTCTGATACAGTAACCTTTTAATCTGCGATCTCCAACCCGCCTGCCAAGCGTGGAGATTATGGCAAAACCCTCCACTTAAGTGGAGGAGGCTCATAGTCCAGCAGTGGACTGTAACGGGCCGTTGATTTTATTTGAGTGAATTTTGCTAACAGATTATGCCACCATTGGTGAGTACACATTGGTCACCTTTACACTTACTTATGAGCATCTTAAAAAACTTACCTAAGTATAATGACTCTCGTCCACTTTCCGTTTTCGTCAACTTTTCTACTTCGTCAACTTTCCTTGATATTCTCCTCCTCTTTCCCTGGTTTCCTTTCGGTGATTTCTTAACGAAAGTCAAGTGGTGGATTTATATCAAGCCAAGTGGTGATTAGTGGTGGAGTGGTGGAGTTAAGTGGTGGATTTCGTATCTGGACTTTTCGTTCAGAATATATCGAATGACCATTACACTTCTAAAATTAATATACTTATATTTTCAAATTAAATAAGATTACGCCGAACAGCATCCGAAATTTCTGTGTTATCTATTAAACTAGCTATAGATAAATATGATACTCGTATGTATTATAAACTTAGTATGTTGCTTTTTAAATTGGAAGGTTATCTATTCAAACCAGCGTTCTATGCGGTTTTTTGTTTTTTGGTTCTTTTTTTTTTTTTTATATATTAACAACCGCAAAAACCTACAAGCGATTATCTATTCCGTTGATAAATAAATAACAGCGTGCCGCAATATTGACAATCATCAAAATCAGTTATTATCTTAAATTAAAACTTGTTTACATTCGTTTGACATCCAGTTTCCTTCTTTTTAATGAAATCTACCCAATTTGAAACGGGAAACTGCGACGTCACGTAGCGTGGCGCGAAGAGTCGACATCTATAAATTTCCCCTTGACAGTATCTCTAGACATGCTAAGGACCCAATGAGGGTCTGCAGATATATTGAATTTTTGCCCCTTAATTTAACAAGAGCAAGATTTATTAGGGATTCTTTCTAAAGTACTTGTAGTGTCTAGTTTTGTTTGTCATTTCGCTATTGAAGGGCTGAGAGCGTCGGTGGTCTAGTGGCTAGGGCCGCTGCCTTCCGTCCGGGAAACGCGGGTTCGATCCCCACCACGTGCCAATGTGTTTTCGAATATCGAATTTATATGTACGTTACGGTGAAGGAACACATCGTGATGAAACCTGCACACTCCTGCGAATAAATTCAAAGGTTGTGTGTGAAGTCGACCAACCCGCACTGGGCCATCGTGATTGACTAAAGCCTAATCGCCCTAATTCTTGGGAGGCTCGGGCCCCTCGGTGGGGACGTATAATTAGCGGATAGTTGGTTTTAATATAAGTCCAAGAGATGAATGTTTATTAAAGGATATATAGTCAATATACAAATAAAAACTTACAAATAATTATATGTCAAAAATAAAATAACAAAATAAATATCTAATAATTAAAGACAGTCAAAAAGGCCGCCCCGAATCGCACCCGGAGGGAATGTTCCCATTACACTGGCATAATGATGTCGATTCGGCATACGCCCAACTAAACTAAACTTAAATTAGTCCTGTCACTTTCTATCATTTTTAATTGAAAAGGGACCGAAAATAATCGGTTTTGTTTTTGTCTATGATTTCACGACTAACTGTCAAATTTAGTCTTGTTTTAGTGCCTACCTAACACCATGACGACTAAAAAGCCACTAAAATTGACAGTTAGTCGTGAAGTCAAAGACAAAACCAAAACCGATGATCTTCGGTCCCTGTTCAATTAAAAATGATAGAAAGTGAGAGGACTAATTTTTAGTTTAGTTTAGTTGGGCGTATGCCGAATCGACACCAATATAAGTTATATGATCAACAGTCACAAACCTAAGTGTTCGAGCAAGTTGCGAGTAGTGGATTTTCCTAAATTAAACTTAAATATTTTTTACTGTATTTATTTGGACAGGAATTGAACCTTAACCTGCCATACTTTCCATTAGGTGAATTTCTAATTACATGATTTTTTTTATATTATTCTTTTCGATTATCTTTGCTTCTCGTTCGATTTTGTCTTGTTTATTTGATTGAAAGTTATCAAAGTATTAATTTTTCATTCAACTTTATACAAAACTAACAAAAAGGTAGGTATGTTTTATTCAATGTTTACACATTTGACTTAAAATAAACCACATATTTCTGCACATTAATAAACGTTAATAACAAGCGCTTACAAACAAAATGTGGTCGCAGTAACAGCCCTTATAAACCGAGGGCTGTGTCAAGGCTAGTTTCTATTTTGTAGATATATTCGAGAGCACACATAAATGTAAATGTGATAAAGTAGACCGCGCAATAATTAAAAAACAAAACAATAGTAAATTTGGACTAAGTAACCAATGTTAAGGTGTATTAGGTAAAAAACAAAAAAAATAAAATATAACTGAAAATATTAATAGTAATGTTAGAGAAACATATATAAATTGCATATAAATAGATACGTATAAAATAAATACCTGTATGTTATACAAATCTTAGCCCGTGTGAGAAATTTCACTATATTTATCATTAAATTCACTATTTTTAAAACTGTGCAAATGCAATTTCATTTTCTTACTCAAAAGACTACAATACCTTGCCCTCATGGATGCATCGACCCTGCCCACACTATCTATTACCTCACTTTCTTCACTAGTATGCAGATTTCCTCACGAAGTTGTCATGTAATTATCTTTGGTTCAGTATGCAGCTGTCCTAACTATTACCTCCGTTAGTTAGTATATAGATAACTGATCCAACACGTAACACCATCAGTCATTAGGGTGCTCTACATGCTAACGCGCCATCGAGCCTGATCAGTGATATCTCAAGATATCCGGACCTTGTGCGGCCACAAATTCAGAGATTGAAGACCATCAACTTTAAGGCCTGCACAGTCTATCTGACTAGGTCTGACTGTGGTACAGTTGAAACTTAGAGGACAGATATAGACTGCTTGACTAACAGGCTTTTCAATATTCAATTCTTAACATTAATTCCTATGTTAAAAGTTTATTAATCAATATACAAATAAAAACGAAATATCGTCGACAAAAAACAATAATATAAAAATATTATTGACAGTCAAAAGCTACTCAAAAAGCCCACCCCGGGTCATTCCCGGCCCAAAAGTACCCATCACACTAGCAGCTTTTCCGCGCTGTATGGCGATGGACAACCTTTGGGCGAGAAACGAACCAGAGCGGGGATCAAGCCCTCTCTCCCTCAGCCGACCCCTATGTAACTAGACCTACATTAATTTAGTAAATGGGAATAAATTATATGAAAAAAATGAGAACGCAAAAGTTACGACGACTGTGGAGTTTCTTCGGTCAGCTCTTTTCCACAAATTCCGCCATTGTGTTAGTGAACTCATCAAAAAAATGTTATACCGAATCTAAATAATGTAACAACGTCCTATAGAAAAATAAAGTTTTTAACTTTTGACTTTTGAACATTTTCCCGCCTACTTCCTGGCCCTTATCCGTCAATCAGCGACACAGAAATCCGTTTATCTGACGTTTACGTCACGGAGCATCGGCGTCGGCGCATCACATCCGATCCGACACACGTGTCCGGTTGAGAGATCGAGAGATCGGCTTCTTAATCCTAAACGGTGATTTGCTAGCGTTTTCGGGGCACTGAAGTTAAATGCGAAGATTTTAGATAGGTAATACAGCAAATGGGGTAAGTATGTTAAAAAATCGGTATTTTTTTTTCATTTCTAAATGATTTTACACTATTTTAATAAACTAATTTGACTGTTTTATCATTTAGATCATTTATAATTTTTATATAATTTAAATTTTTGACCGTGTGACGTGATACGACCGACAGCGTATGACGTCACATACTTACTCGTAGATTTGATTGACTACAAAAATACGATATATCACTCTTTCTAATATCAAATCGTCAAACGTGAACAAAGCTTACTTTGTACAAGGTTATTGTAAAAACTTAGATTATGTAAATAAGATGACGTCACAAGGGTCAAATGGGTCATTAGGTTATTTGGATTTTTAAGAAAATATAGTGTTAAACCATTAAACCTCGAAATAGTTTTTGTATTTCTATTTAGTCAAGTCGTATGGTGACGGCAGAGTAGAATACATTTGTGACCAACCCCTACTCTTCCCGTGGGTGTCATAAGAGGCGACTTAGGGACTACACATTGAAAAGTATTGTAAAAGTAACCTTTTAATATGCGATCTCCAACCCGCCTGCCAAGCGTGGAGATTATGGCAAAACCCTCCATCTAAGTGGAGGAGGCTCATAGTCCCACAGTGGACTGTAACGGGCCGTTGATGTTGGATCTATATCAACATCAACATAAACAGAAAATGAGGTATGCTAAAATTTCTTGACTATTCAAGAAATTTTAGCATACCTCATTTTCAGTCAGTGACATACAGTGACATACGATGCTTTTTAGTTACTTCGGATATCGCCTTAATCCATCTTCCATCTTCCCGTCTCACCCAGTGTCCTGCCCTGCCCACACTTGAGCTTAGGAATCATTTCAGGATGTTTCACAATAATTAAGTAAAATTTGGTAATTTTCAATATTTCTCACTTAAGTAAATACACAAAATAATTTAATATTTCCTACAAAACAGATTTTATCTCGTCTGCCCGCATAAACAGATAGATAAAACATAATACTGCATTCGCACATTTTGCTGTGAACAATTATTAATAATTTCATGTATTAATAAACCCTTTCCTCTTTTTGCGGTGGAATTAAAAAGGAGTAATGTGTTTATTTTGCTAAAATAAAAAAAAAGTATGTCAAGTTGGTTGACCAGGTGAAAAAAAAAAACAGGAAAACCATTATGATGATGAATGATCTTTCAAGTTACGAGTATTTGCTTCAATTGGGTTAGAAGTTTAAGTACTTAAACATCCTCTGTAGCCGTGCAGTAGAGCATTCTACAATCCTCATTACGGAGCATCCGGGTTTGAATCCCGTTGAGAACACTGCGGTCCAACAACATACATAATAAGAATCAGCAGAGTCTTCTCTTTCATAAATAAGTCAAGACCATTAACAAAAAAATAAAAGGCCATTGTTTACTTGAGGGAGTTTTTTAAAATTTAGGTTGATACATCTCTCTTCCTCTCTCGTTACATTCACTGCTGATATTTTAAGGGAGATACAAATTTTCATTGGTATGTTTGTATTGGATGCACTGAATGTTTATTATATTCAAAAGCTTTGATTATTTTGAGATTAAAGCGGTTCATTAGATACCTTTGTCATGGAAAATATATTAATTGGCTTTATCTTAAATCTCAGCTTTCCCGGAAAGATATCCTGTTATTGTGGATTTTTTTTTCCGTGTGGGCGGCGGCGGCGTGGGGATGATAAGTATTTATTAATTATTATTATTATTATGTTGGTTTTAACGTCAATAACCGATATCACGAACCCATACAAAAACATATTGTGTAGTGAACTCACTCAAAAAAAAATAATGACGAAACTAAGAGATGTAACATCCATAAGTTAATAAACTATTCATTTCATGCTGTTGGATAGGGCCACAAAAAGCCTTAGATAATGTGGCTCTTGTAATGATGATGACCAACCCGCACTGGGCCAGCGTGGTTGAATAAAGCCTAATCGCCCTAATTCAGGGTAGGCTCGAGCCCCTCGGTGGGGACGTTATGTTGATATAATGATGGTTTTAGTAGCTATAAAGCGTCGGTGGTGTAGTGCGGTCAGGGCCGCTGTCTTCCGCCTGGGAGACACGGGTTCGATACCCACCACGTACCAATGTGTTTTCGAATTTTGAATACATAATATGTACGTTTATTCGACGCTCTTACGGTGAAGGAAAACATCGTGATGAAACCTACACACTCCTGCGAAGAAATTCAAAGGTTGTGTGTGAAGTCGACCCTGCACTGGGCCAGCTTGGTTGATTTCTTAGTCGAAAGCTCGAGCCTACCCTAAATTAGGGTGGTTAGGAAGACCTAAAGAAGTAGGTAGTACTATATTAATTCTGTGCTAGAGGTAAGGTATACAATATTACAGATCACCAGATGGAACATATTCGTCATCATGGTTACTTAAGAAGTCTAAAAATACGTATAGAATCTTGAACATTTATATTTCCACAACATTGTTCGTCGCAAATTAATTAAAACCTGCCAGCTTCTCAAACGGGCCGTCTCGAACCCAAAAGATTAATGTATCTGTCAGCCCATAAATAGGACCAATAAATACAGGTCCCGCTCTAAGAGCATTTCCTTGTACAGTCCAAGGATCGGTTTGTTCCCAACCGCAAGACGCTATTGTCTCCTTAGACAAAAACACATTTGTAAGGTCACCATCATCGTCATGACTGTGCTCCCTTATTTAAAAGTTTAGGCATTCTGCCATTGCCATGTATTTATTTACTTGAGGTAGCTTGTAACTCCCCGACCCTAATGTAAATTAAAACTATGTAGAACAACGTGTGTCTGTTGTAAGACATAGAGAAAGTTATAATAAAAGATTCGAGACGAATCTTGAGAATTTTTGTTTTTTTTATACGTTCTTGTAATGAATTTTTATAATTTTAATACGTTCGTGTAATGAATGTTTTTAATTTTATTACGTTCTTGTAATGAATGTTTTTAATTTTAATACGTTCTTGTATTGGACATTTTTGATATTTCTAAAATTAATAACTCAGAAACTAAAAGAGATAATGCAAAACTAAATGCATACTTGGGGTGCATAGACTGAGATACGTTCGCATTGTGAGTTTCAGAAATATCGAACAAGTTTAGGAAAAGGGCCTGTTGACCTAGCGCGTACCGTCGATGCGTATCGCCAATATACATGGTGGGAGGCAGTCGGCCGTCTAGGAATAGATGGCTGGCGGATCGTTAAGTTCAAGAAAATTGACATTATTATAAAAGTGCAAAAATAGACTAATATAAGTCTATACTTGGAAAACCAAGTGAAATAATTGCCGAACCTAAAGTCGCAGGCGCTGCACAGCCTCTCACTGCCTTTCGACGGGATTTCGGTCCCTGAAGACTGGCGTGCTGCCTGTTTGATATGGAAACGGTTAATTATGCCTCTATGGATGACATATCCCATCCGAGATGGTCAAAAATGAAAATCAAGGGAATCATAGGCTTGACGCACCTAGATGACCTAATGAAAGCGGACACGGCCGCTGGATCAAACTGATCATATAATGCACTATATTTGACCATCTCATAGAGAGCCCTTATCTGACGCATGAAGACGAGGTATAACTATCGCTGCTATGATATTGTTGGCATTGCATGTCTAGCTCTGAACCGCTGATGTATGGGTCGCATCCTAGGCGTGATAAGTACACTAAGTTTACCCCCGATAGTGAAGTTAACAATATCTTAGTGGCTACCTTCAAGACGCAAGTCTGTGGAGAGATTTCCGTATCTGACCTATGAAGATGTGGAGTAACCATCGGGCTGCTATGAATGCCGCTACCACTGTATGTCTAGCTCTGAACCGCTGATTGACCGAAGACGCATACAGCGACTTGAATACATAGCCGTGGATGGGGACTTGTCCACAGCCGTGTGCGGTGGACCTCAGACTGATTAGTGTCGATGATGGTCTTTCAAGTCTTAACCCCGATAATGGAGATAGCGGAGGACATAGTGGCTTCCTTCAAGACATAAGTCTGTGAAGAGGCATACTGGAACGAGTTTATTAATTGAGAACGAGAAACTGGACGTGAACTGCTCTGGCTAATATCATCATGTATGATTTGTTACTGAATCAACTGTGCGATGTAATATCGACACATATGGTTGCAAGGAGAGGAGGCTCATAGTCCAGCAGTGGACTGGACGAGCGATGATGAAGGCTGTAAAGCTATATTCAGAGCGATAGCTGAAATGAGTCTTTAGATTCATATGCGGTCTCAGGCACGGAGACACGCGGCAGAGATATGTATATATGGAGATATGAAGTTGGAGCAGATCTGCCCTGGCAGTACCGTTCAGATAGACGTAGATCCAGTATGCAGGAGCAATCCAGATATGAGACCCACAGTCAGTAGCAGCTGTGAGGTCATCCCTTCGAGCTTGCTCGTTGGAAGATGGTTTACCATCATAGGCGCTGGTTCACGTGTGGACTATCCTATAAACACACCCTTGAACGCAATACGTTGGACACTTCGATGGAAGACGGGATTAGCCTCCCAAAAGGTTACCACAGCGGCTCAGCCGTATCGGGAACGCTACGGCTAGTATCGATTGGACGTAGTCCACTAGCTTCGGCTTACCACGAGAAGCTTATGCTTTCAACGAAGAGACTTTGGTCTCCTTCCATCGCTTAAGGCGCACCGGTCGGACCAGAGTCCGCTGTAGACAATCCTTCGGGGTTGTCTATTATTTTAACCTTTTTCCTACACCTCTGTGGTGAGGGGAGGACAGGAGCATTCTGAAGGACAGAGTGGGAAGTGACTCACAGAGAGCGCGTTGGTGGAGCGTTTATTCTCACTCGTCTCGTAAATGCTTTAACAGTTAGTTTGCTGTAAAGGTGTGAGCGTATCGGGTCTTTGCTGCTAGACTGCTGTCTTGCTCGGGATCTGGGGTCTTAGCAATCAACTAGCTGAAGGAACTAAAACTAGTTCCTTCGTCAGGGCTGGATCTTGCTAGATCTTGCTGGATCCCTTGTGTGATGGTAGTATGGAAGACACAGAGAGTTTATGTAACTGTATTTTTCAATACGGTTGACATAGCTTAAGGAAAAGGGTATCCCGGTGCGTAGAGCTAGGATGGTCGTCTCCAGGAAGTATCATTAGAGAAACTTGGTTATTGATCATTCTGTTGAGGAAATGCCCCTCAACGAAAGTTCCTCTAAGAACTAGAAGTTCTATTCAGAACTACAGACGACACACCCGTCGCCGGCTCTAAGGACTCGCTGAGGCAGTCCTGGAGCCATCCTTTTATACCTTTTAAATTACATATATCATGTAATAATCCTTGTGATCCATTTCAGGAATCTGGGCTCTTATTGCAGAAGCAATAAACTTCGAAGTTCTTTTCAGAATACGAAGTTAGTATTGTTTAATAAAGTCGCTGGGATTTCCTGGTGACTTTATTCTTTCAGTCCGCGAACATGGGTAATCAGGAGTAGGCTGCTTGCCGGCTGGCAACTGATACTCCTGTGTTCGGGCGAGAGATAGGGACAAATCAGTATATAGGAATAACATAGAAGTTGAGTAGGCGACTCTATGTGTAATTCCGCAGTTAGAAGACATAATATAAAGACGATCACATTGTAAATTTCTAAAAGAGTTTGGGTTACTCTCACAACGTAGAAAGGATCTGTTATTAGATGATCAACGGCCAATTTTGATTATTATTTTTAGAGATGAGATGTTCAGTTACAATTTGGTGCCGTGACCAGGATATTCTAAATTGTATCGTGAACGGTGGCTATAAGCCACAATTTGTTGCGTGTGAAATGGAAAGAAACTTTACAATGTGAATGTCTAAAAATACCCATAGGACATAAAGATTGAAACGGGTTTTGTGTATTACAGACCGAATTATATTTGGTTAGTGGTGCATGAGGACTTTAGTTTTAGTTTGCTAGGTTACTATGGTTATAAACAAACTTTTCTATTGTTATAGAAGGTTCATGAAACAGTGAAGAGGGACACTGTAAGAAGTGGAATAGGACACTTCAAGGAATAAAAACATAGGCATGAGTCATTCATGAGACAGTGAAGAGGGACACTGTAAGAAGTGGAATAGGACACTTCAAGGAATAAAAACATAGGCATGAGTCATTCATGAGACAGTGAAGAAGGACACGGTAAGTAGTGGGATAGGACACTTCAAAGAATCTAAACATAGGCATGATTTGTTCATGAAACAGTGATTGGGGACACTGTAAAAAATAAATAGTGTCATTGTACTATAATAATAAACAATGGAAAAGCGAAATATTTGATGATGAAGATTGGGAGAAGGAAGACCGGAAACGGTCTTCAACATTTATTGTAACAATGTCGACTTATTTAGCGATGTCTCAGGGGCCTCTACGGCTTCGGATGTATATCACAAAAAGCTAAATTCAGAAGTCGTTTAAAAGCTGGGTGTCGAGCGTACTGACGATTGTATCGTTTACGTTTTCGATGCTCTAGCGAAATGCGCGTCAACTACAAGGTTAGTGGCGGTTTGTCATTTTATTGTGGAACTCATCTAATTCCGGACGGAATCGTTTTTGTCTTGTTGATGGTAAACAAAAGTTTTCAGTGAGTTTGACAAACTCGCCGGGTTAATTGACTTAACACTTGGGTCGTTGCAATGGAAGAGAAGTAGTTGCAAGCAAGTGAATGATGCACATTGTGCACATTAACGAAGAACTTTTAAGTAAGTCTTCGAAAACTGATGAGGGGATCAGTGAGAAGAGATGGTTATTGATCCACAGTACCTCGAGCGAGGGAAATCTTAGATGGACCAATATTGATGAAGAGAGATGGTTATTGATCCACAGTACCTCGAGCGAGGGAAATAATAGATGGATCAATATGAATGAAGAGAGATGGTTTTTGAAGTGAGTCTTCAAAAGAAGTACTTTTTAGAAAGATTTTCTAGACAGTGATAAAAGTCAAATAGGTGAATAGGGATTTTGGTGCATGATAGTGGACGGTAATTCATATTATGAGGACCGCCGCGAGGAGGAAGAGATGGCGCAAAAACCTCCTCGCAAAAAGACATGGAAGAGAAAGGAAAGGCTAGGAAGCACTTTATAACATTATGTTTAAAACGGACAACATGCCTCGCAAGTTAGTCTGAAACGCAGAACCGAACAATACTGCCATTTGCACTTTTAGTTGGATGAATCATAAACGCTTCTGAAGAAGCGAACCAAGTCTAGCAAGCAGAACTACGAAAATTGTGTTTCAAACAGATGGAGGGACATTGCACTATCTAGGTGAACTAATGGCTGCGAAGTCGACCGTTGGAACTAGTTCGACGTAGGTAGAGCAGGTGGAGACTCCTTTTTCGAAACACTCAGATTTATATCGTATAATGCTAACATCCATGCAAGTGTGCAGACCATCAATTGTTGGGGGGCTGTACGAGAATTGTGTTCCGAACAGATGGAGGGACATTGTCATATCTAAGCGAATTAATGGCTGCGTAGACAACCGTTGGAACTAGTTCGATGTGGGTAGGACAGGTGGAGACTCCTTTTCGAAACACTCAGATTTACATCGTATAATGCTCACATAAACCCCATGCAAATGGTCAGAACATCAATTGTTGGGGGGCTGTGCAAACCAACAAAAGTTCGGGGGCTGACTGACACAAATTCAAGGTCAGTTAATTATAATGTTATATTGTTGCGATAAAGATTGGACACTGAGTTCTAAATGGTTCTTAATGTCTTATTTCAATTGTTAGGAAATTATGCACCAATAGGAGTTAGGGAGTAGCACAATCCAATGTAGAGATTAAGTCCAGATTAAAACAATAAAAGTCTAGCAAGACAAAAGGCAAGTTAGGAAATTAATTAACATGTGGTCGGTGGCGAGCCACAGAATGTTATTAATATTATTGTTGTTAATTTGGACTGGTTAGGTTTGTATAGGTGTGGTTGACGGAGATGGACGTAACCACTTAGGTACAAGTTTTATTTAGCTAGATAAAAAATGGATAATTTAGGATTGTGCTAATATAGGTGTGGTTGACGGAGATGGACGTAGCCACTAGGGTAGAAGTTTTAATGAGCCAGATGGATAATTTAGGATTTAGTTGAGAGTTAGGAAAGCTAGAGTTGTGTAGGTTTTGTTAGCTAGGGGAATATAGAAAATTCCACTATAGGGTTTTAAACATGATTAGGTTAGAAGTTAGGATAGGGAAATATAAACGCGAATCTGAAACCAATGGAGTGAGTACCTCGAGTGAGGAAAATATAAACGCGAAGCTGAAACCAATGGAGTGAGTACCTCGAGTGAGGGAAATATAAACGCGAAGCTGAAACCAATGGAGTGAGTACCTCGAGTGAGGGAAATATAAACGCGAAGCTGAAACCAATGGAGTGAGTACCTCGAGTGAGGGAAATATAAACGCGAAGCTGAAACCAATGGAGTGAGTACCTCGAGCGAGGGAAAGACGAAAGTTGAATGATTTGGTGAGGTTTTCGGACCGACACGCGGTGACTTCACGGCCGTCAGCGTTGCTGGAAAGTTGACCAAACTTGATCATTCAGAGGAAGTAAAAGTCGTAACCAGATTTCTGTCGGGGAACCTGCGAAAGGATCATTAACGTATTACGATGCCGCTGCATATGTATTGTATGCTGCGACGGTGCGTATTACGAAAATATCCGTTACTGAATTGCGTCATCGTTGGCTCGACGACGACGCGCTGATGTTTCGGCGTCGCGCAGAATGTTCGATGCAGAAGGGTAAAAATCCGCGCCCCGAGTCGAACGTTGCGTGTTCGTAAACACAATAAAAAGCGGTTAGAAAAGATGTGCATACACACGGAATTGTATAGTACTCGTGCGCGCGTGCAACGAGAGAGAGAACCAGATCCCAGGTTTACTGGTTGATATTGTTTTCCTTTCTTCGCGTGTGTATGACTATTTTCATTGCGTCGTGCATTTTTCTAAGATATATATTTTAATCAAAAAGCCTGTAAACATTGGAGTGAGTACCTCAAGCGAGGGAAATAAAACAGAAGCTTGAGATAGAACTACAGTACCTCGAGTGAGGGAAATAATAGTAGTCCTAATCTAACACATGAAATACTTTCCAAATGAAGTTAAGCTGATGGAAATTTTTGTCTTCATGAATTTCAACAAAACTTTGGGGCTGGATGTAACTCCCCGACCCTAATGTAAATTAAAACTATGTAGAACAACGTGTGTCTGTTGTAAGACATAGAGAAAGTTATAATAAAAGATTCGAGACGAATCTTGAGAATTTTTGTTTTTTTTATACGTTCTTGTAATGAATTTTTATAATTTTAATACGTTCGTGTAATGAATGTTTTTAATTTTATTACGTTCTTGTAATGAATGTTTTTAATTTTAATACGTTCTTGTATTGGACATTTTTGATATTTCTAAAATTAATAACTCAGAAACTAAAAGAGATAATGCAAAACTAAATGCATACTTGGGGTGCATAGACTGAGATACGTTCGCATTGTGAGTTTCAGAAATATCGAACAAGTTTAGGAAAAGGGCCTGTTGACCTAGCGCGTACCGTCGATGCGTATCGCCAATATACATGGTGGGAGGCAGTCGGCCGTCTAGGAATAGATGGCTGGCGGATCGTTAAGTTCAAGAAAATTGACATTATTATAAAAGTGCAAAAATAGACTAATATAAGTCTATACTTGGAAAACCAAGTGAAATAATTGCCGAACCTAAAGTCGCAGGCGCTGCACAGCCTCTCACTGCCTTTCGACGGGATTTCGGTCCCTGAAGACTGGCGTGCTGCCTGTTTGATATGGAAACGGTTAATTATGCCTCTATGGATGACATATCCCATCCGAGATGGTCAAAAATGAAAATCAAGGGAATCATAGGCTTGACGCACCTAGATGACCTAATGAAAGCGGACACGGCCGCTGGATCAAACTGATCATATAATGCACTATATTTGACCATCTCATAGAGAGCCCTTATCTGACGCATGAAGACGAGGTATAACTATCGCTGCTATGATATTGTTGGCATTGCATGTCTAGCTCTGAACCGCTGATGTATGGGTCGCATCCTAGGCGTGATAAGTACACTAAGTTTACCCCCGATAGTGGAGTTAACAATATCTTAGTGGCTACCTTCAAGACGCAAGTCTGTGGAGAGATTTCCGTATCTGACCTATGAAGATGTGGAGTAACCATCGGGCTGCTATGAATGCCGCTACCACTGTATGTCTAGCTCTGAACCGCTGATTGACCGAAGACGCATACAGCGACTTGAATACATAGCCGTGGATGGGGACTTGTCCACAGCCGTGTGCGGTGGACCTCAGACTGATTAGTGTCGATGATGGTCTTTCAAGTCTTAACCCCGATAATGGAGATAGCGGAGGACATAGTGGCTTCCTTCAAGACATAAGTCTGTGAAGAGGCATACTGGAACGAGTTTATTAATTGAGAACGAGAAACTGGACGTGAACTGCTCTGGCTAATATCATCATGTATGATTTGTTACTGAATCAACTGTGCGATGTAATATCGACACATATGGTTGCAAGGAGAGGAGGCTCATAGTCCAGCAGTGGACTGGACGAGCGATGATGAAGGCTGTAAAGCTATATTCAGAGCGATAGCTGAAATGAGTCTTTAGATTCATATGCGGTCTCAGGCACGGAGACACGCGGCGGAGATATGTATATATGGAGATATGAAGTTGGAGCAGATCTGCCCTGGCAGTACCGTTCAGATAGACGTAGATCCAGTATGCAGGAGCAATCCAGATATGAGACCCACAGTCAGTAGCAGCTGTGAGGTCATCCCTTCGAGCTTGCTCGTTGGAAGATGGTTTACCATCATAGGCGCTGGTTCACGTGTGGACTATCCTATAAACACACCCTTGAACGCAATACGTTGGACACTTCGGTGGAAGACGGGATTAGCCTCCCAAAAGGTTACCACAGCGGCTCAGCCGTATCGGGAACGCTACGGCTAGTATCGATTGGACGTAGTCCACTAGCTTCGGCTTACCACGAGAAGCTTATGCTTTCAACGAAGAGACTTTGGTCTCCTTCCATCGCTTAAGGCGCACCGGTCGGACCAGAGTCCGCTGTAGACAATCCTTCGGGGTTGTCTATTATTTTAACCTTTTTCCTACACCTCTGTGGTGAGGGGAGGACAGGAGCATTCTGAAGGACAGAGTGGGAAGTGACTCACAGAGAGCGCGTTGGTGGAGCGTTTATTCTCACTCGTCTCGTAAATGCTTTAACAGTTAGTTTGCTGTAAAGGTGTGAGCGTATCGGGTCTTTGCTGCTAGACTGCTGTCTTGCTCGGGATCTGGGGTCTTAGCAATCAACTAGCTGAAGGAACTAAAACTAGTTCCTTCGTCAGGGCTGGATCTTGCTAGATCTTGCTGGATCCCTTGTGTGATGGTAGTATGGAAGACACAGAGAGATTATGTAACTGTATTTTTCAATACGGTTGACATAGCTTAAGGAAAAGGGTATCCCGGTGCGTAGAGCTAGGATGGTCGTCTCCAGGAAGTATCATTAGAGAAACTTGGTTATTGATCATTCTGTTGAGGAAATGCCCCTCAACGAAAGTTCCTCTAAGAACTAGAAGTTCTATTCAGAACTACAGACGACACACCCGTCGCCGGCTCTAAGGACTCGCTGAGGCAGTCCTGGAGCCATCCTTTTATACCTTTTAAATTACATATATCATGTAATAATCCTTGTGATCCATTTCAGGAATCTGGGCTCTTATTGCAGAAGCAATAAACTTCGAAGTTCTTTTCAGAATACGAAGTTAGTATTGTTTAATAAAGTCGCTGGGATTTCCTGGTGACTTTATTCTTTCAGTCCGCGAACATGGGTAATCAGGAGTAGGCTGCTTGCCGGCTGGCAACTGATACTCCTGTGTTCGGGCGAGAGATAGGGACAAATCAGTATATAGGAATAACATAGAAGTTGAGTAGGCGACTCTATGTGTAATTCCGCAGTTAGAAGACATATTAATATAAAGACGATCACATTGTAAATTTCTAAAAGAGTTTGGGTTACTCTCACAACGTAGAAAGGATCTGTTATTAGATGATCAACGGCCAATTTTGATTATTATTTTTAGAGATGAGATGTTCAGTTACAAGCTAGTTTTGTAACAAATAACATTAGGCTATTTAAGTGCACTGCAGATATCCATAACAGAAATGTAAGAAATCCCAATAAATTAGTTTATACTAGTAATCCACGGCTAGTCCTCTACCGTAAATAATGTAGCGCAATGTGTGTTAAAATTTATAATGCTTCACTAAAAGACATCAAGTGTTTACAAAAAAAAAACAATTTAAACGTTGCCTATTGAAATGGCTGAAAGAGAAAAATTTATTATAAAACTTGTGACATTTTTATTAAACATTAATTTTTATTTATGAATATTTTATCCTTTGACATGCTAAGCTTTATTAAATTTCTTTATTTTTTTATATTAATTTCTATCAAATTTTTTTTTTACATACCTATAAATCGTTAAATATCATTGACTTGTATATTTACTAAAAGTGTATTATCTTAACTCTGCTAGTAGACTAAAATTTGCATGCTGTAATAAGTGAGTGAGAACATTATTTAATTTTAAGACCTGTTAGTGAGCATGTTTCATGCAAATAAATATTCATTCATTCATTCATTCATCATCATCATCATCATCATCATCATCGTGTGGGTTGTAAGGTCGGCTACCGACCCGGGTTGTAAGTTCGACAACTGACACTGGTGTCAGTGTTATAGAGCCGCCAGAGGCCACTGACTTGGCTCGTGTAACGACTAGATAGTAGCCGAGAGCACTTCCAAAGCACGGAATCATCTTTCTTTTCCGACAATCAGGTGATTCAGCTTGTAATGTCCTAACCAAACTGGGGTTAGTTTCACAAGGAGATTTTTGCTTGACAGTGTCCCCACCGGGAATTGAATCCGGAACCTCCGTAATAGGCGTCGAAATCTCGACCACTCAGCTACGGAGGCTGTTATTTGTAAGGTGAAACTGTAATAAAAACGAAACGCCTTTGAAACTAAATAACTTTGTACAACGTTTTAAGAAAACTATTTACTGTTCTTACTTTCTTTCATAAGAAATTATCTCATTTTGAGATTTGTATTTGTTTATAATCAAACTTTTTTATGAAGACTGCCGAAAACGAGCACTTAATAAAACTGGAGCTGTTGGGAAAGAATACTGGAAACGCCGTGTAGAAGTCTATAGCACCGACAAATTGCGGGGCTGAGTTTGGTATAGGGCAGGACACTAATTTGACACTGACAAAACGACTGCATTGCTATAATATACAATACTAGTACAATAAATAATAAAACTAACAATAAGTTTATTTATTTATTTTATTTTATTGTATTATTTATTGTACACAATAAAGTAAACAGAAAATGATCACATAGAAAAACGACACAACAGGCCCTGCTTATTTCTAAAGAAATGTCTTACAGCAGACTTTGCAGTTAAGTTTATCTTTTGAGTTACCAATTGCTGGGTATTTGATATCGAGTCTTGTTTCTGTTTTAGCAGATGGTGTTATATTGTAAGTGTCATCAACAGCTCATAGACGTCCCCACCAAGTGTACCTGTTTTTATTATTACCATAATCTTCAGAAACAGAATAAATTATCTGACCTATCTGAGAAAAATAAGCTACATATAAATAACACAGGTGACTCTGCTGTAGTCCTCGCGACTATTTTTAGCTGATTTACGTTTTTTTTTTACATTTTCATCCCTCATAACTCCATAATTTTTTTAAATTTCCGAAATCTGACTATATAAAATAGTTCTATATATTTATCGAACCTGCTCACAAAATTTCACGAGAATCGGTGGAGAAATGCGACCTGTAGAGGAGAACAGACAGACAGATGGACATACAAAAGCAATTTTGGCCAAACTGAAACGAAGACAGCTGATATCAACATCATCAACACCAACGGCCCATCATCAGCTGATATACATTACACAAATAGATAAATACATACTTATATAGATAAACAACAACCAGACACAAGGCAAACACAAGTGTTCATCACACAAATGTTTGCCCTGGGCAGGATTCGAACCCGCGACCCTATGCGTCGGAGGCAGATACACTACCACCTGGGCTACGGAGCCGTCCGTAGCCCAATCCAACATAAATAAAATACAAGCTACAACTGTAAATAACAATATTCTCTTAACAAGTAGTAATGATCAAGTTAGAAATATTTCATCGTATAATCTTTTGGAGAAATATTACAGTTGTAGTTGTACTATTTCATATTATCTAAAAGCTTTGGAAAGCTGCGAGAAAAGCGTTGCTTGCTTTGAAATTAAATTTTATCTTATCACAAATAAGAGCTTTAGATGTCTTTGACTTGTGCTTGGAAGTCTCTAGGTGAACTAAAACTCTAGGTGAACTGGTTGATCTTCAAAATAGAGGTACAGACTCTTCACCATATTTTATGAATTTACCATATTTTATTAATTATTTTTAAAATATAGACTAGTAGTAGATGATTCGCGAAGAAAAAAACAGAATCGGTTGAAAAACGAATTTACATTGTTTTTTTAAAGTTTCAGTATGTCTGTCTCTTTCAAAAACGATTTTTTGTATGGATATTATATGGCGTTACTAACAAATGACGACACAAGTGGGTATGTGCCTCTCTGTCAAATCTTGAATTTCAAACCTTTATAACTCGGTCAATTTTAAAGATAGAGCAAAAATTATTTTAGTGTTTGATATCAGAAACTAAGAAGTTTGGATTTATAAAATAAAAAATAGTAGTCCGATCCCCTATTCTATGTTTTTTTTAACTAAACGCGTTGATGAATTTAACGAACAACGAAATTAGATTATGGTTTTTAGGGTTCCGTAATCAGATAGGAACCCTTATGGAATCGCCATGTCCGTCTGTCTATCTGTCTGTCCGCGGCTTATCTCAGAGACTCTTAGTAGGTACTAGAAAGTTGTAATTTGACATGGATATACATTAATATTAATCATGCCGACAAAGATGAAGAAAAAAATATAAAAAAAATAATTAAATATACATAAGCATAAAATGTATGTCCCCACATATTTACTTATTTATTTAGTAGACAAAACAATACAAATTGTTGCTAAGGTAAACTAGGTTTAGAATGTAATGAAAATCAAAAAACCGTAAAATAAATACGATTTCCAATTTATGAATCAGTATTGCCATACTATAGATAATGTTGACTGTTAGTCGTAAAATTGCTATAAAGTAAATTAAATTCCATCTTTATGTACCTACCATTTTTAACGTTTTCGTCTGGATCGGCTTGTAAAGATGAAGAGTATTCTTATTTTATTATTGGGTAAGATAATTTTTTACTCTTTATAGTTTGAACTAAACATTATTAAGATGAAATAGCTAGCATAAGCGAAAGATTAAAACCTCAATCAGACAATGAAATAAAAATATAAAAATTTGTACGCCTATGTTATGTAACTCAGATCAGAACGCATCATTACATATGGCAACTAAAAACAAAACTCACTTGTCCAAGAGTTAAAATCTTCTTAGCAGTGTCAAGTTCAAGGTTCTGACAAGACTTCCCAGATATTCTCTTAAAATTTTTCATTCTCCTCCCACCACCTTTCCACCTTTAGCTCGAATGGTTAACTTTATAATGACTTTATGTGGAAATTTTCGCAGACTCACTGCTCAATCCTACTAATTATTATAAATGTGAAAGTTTAGATGTTTGGATGTTTGTTGCCGAATCACGCTTGAA
This sequence comes from Carpatolechia fugitivella, assembly GCA_951230895.1. Lineage (NCBI taxonomy): Eukaryota > Metazoa > Arthropoda > Insecta > Lepidoptera > Gelechiidae > Carpatolechia > Carpatolechia fugitivella. Next base: position 14,560,002 of record OX579657.1, read on the forward strand.
CCACTGAAGGGATCGGGATGAAACTTGGCACACATTTAGGTTAGGACCTGGAATAGGATACAGGCTACTTTTTACTGCGGGAAAATACTTTATTCCTACGGGAAAACTCATTAAACGCGGGTGAAACCGCGGGCGAAAAGCTAGTAAAAAAATAAATCTTAATTTTCTTCAAAATGTTGTATAACATTTATTCTACATTTACTTTAGTATACTTTTAAGGTTATTTAACTAGTTCTGATTAATAGTAACAACTTATTATTTACTTGTTTCTGCATGCGGTGCTCACCTGTAATTAGTTACGCAATTAGTTTTATGTGTGTTTTCTACTTATGTATGCCTTGTTGTTGTAACTGTTAAGTGCCTAATAAATAAAATAATAAAATAGATTCAGGAAAATCGTATCATATTGTAATTAAAGTAATCAGCACGTTTAGCTTCATACCTTGACAATGAGACCGTCTTTATTCTGCAGCAGTAAGGAGATGCGGGTTAAATCCCCGCCATGTACGAATGTGTTTTCAAATTTTGAATACATACCTATATACGAACATTCGACGCTCTTACGGTGAAGGAAAACATCGTGATGAAACCTGCACACTCCTGCGAAGAAATTCAAAGGTTGTGCGTGAAGTCGACCAACCCGCACTGGGCCAGCGTGGTCGACTATGGCCTAATCGCCATGCTCCAGGGTAGGGTCGAGCCCCTCGGTGGGGACGTATATGAGCTGTTGATGATGAATCGTAATGCATGTGCTGGCTACTGTACCCGATAAATGGTGATCACGAAAAGTTATATTCGGTCGGCTTAGGTAAAAATACCAGCTATAAAAGCGATAACGCTATAATATTTAGTCTAAAAATAGAACAAAGACAGAACATACTTAGTATGAAAATTATAAGTTATATGTAAAGTTTAGTTTTTTTATATACTCTAGCCAGCATTACTTAGAGGAATACGTTTTAGGTATATTTATTCGGCATTTTAAACTCTTCTTCTTCTTCTTCTCCAACCTTTCTCCACCCAATTCTGAGTCTCTTCCATATTTTACCACATTGTGCGGTCATGTGCTTTCCCCATCTAGTCTCTCCCTGCAGCTTTTTAAACTCTAGCACTTTGCAACTACTGTAACGAGGCATTCGTCCTCTTTCCTGTTTTATGACTGGCAACCTTTCTTGCTGGCAGTTTTACCTTTTATTTTAAATTCATTTTCAAATTTAGATTTCTTACGTTTAGATTTTGTCTTTTTTCTGCTAAATTCTTCACTTCATGTACTGACTGATCTCCGATAGTAATTGTCTCCTAAAGCTTATCTACTATTTTTCCATGTTTTTTATTTAATATATAATATATAAATACCTTTTCTTCGGACTGTGCCCTGGATATTGCCACACTTAATTGTATTTCTATTCTACAACACTCTTTGTGTGGTGTTCAGCAGCTTGTGGCGGCTGCTGGGCCACACTACGATACTTATTAAAGACACTTAGTATTTTGGAGATAACTTGATATGGCTTCTTTAATTGTGCTATGGCGATACGTATAAAAAAATCAAATACCTAATTATTTTTTTATCAATCAACGGAACATGGAACCCAGCATACTTGGAGTCAAACTAACAGACCGAGTACGGAACACAACGCTGCGTTCCCAAACTCAAATCTCAGATGTAGCTCAGAAGGCCGCGTACCTTAAATGGGATTGGGCCGGTCACGTTTCCCGAATGCCGTCCGACCTCTGGGCCAAAGTTACCACCGACTGGGTCCCCGCAAATGCTAGAAGACGTCGAGGTCGTCCAAGGAGGAGATGGTGTGACGAATTAGACGTCTGTAACAACGGATGGCGAGAGATGGCCCAAGACAGGAAGGAATGGAAGAAAGTGAGAAAGGCCTTTGCCCTGCAGTGGGACATTTTGGGCTAAATCTTATCTAATCTAATCAATTTTTTAGCTACAATTGTGACGACACGATTTGTGGAAGCTCATCGCGAACCCAAAGTTTTAGTTTACGAAGTATCGGAAAGAGATGGAGAAGACCCACAAATCCAACTATTAAAAGTTGAAGACTTCGATGAGGCAGTTAAAGAAGATGAAATCTACCAAGATCAAGCTCTCAGCCAATATCAACAGTATAAAAGCCACAACAAAAACAAAAACAGAAATAGACATACATCAAACCGACAGAGTGTTAACTTCGCCGACGAATATGATATTAAAAACTACAAAGATAGTAACAGACACAAATCACACAGTAAAAGTAACCACTTTAAATCGTATCAAAAATACCTCAAACAGAAAGACACCTCTAGAAACCAAAACTTGGAAAATATATTCATAGATTGGACTAAACAACAGAACAACAATGATAACCAAGACCAAATCTATGATTATCTGCAACAAAAACTGCAACAGAATGAAAAACAAAGCGCAAGAAACTCCAAAAAGAAGCAGAAAAACTTTGATGACGATTATTTTGATTTAGGAGATGTCAAAGTAAATAGGCAGGAAGATGTCTTGTTGTCTCAGCTGCTTAAACCTTTGAAGAGACATAAACGAGAAGCTGAAAGATCCAGCATTATTAATAAGTTGAAGCAGTTGTTAAGGCGATTGCAAGAGATAGATGATGATGGTGAAGCCAGAATTGATGGAAAAGTATACATCAATAAACAGAGCGATGCAAATGATTGGAATCAGGACAGCAGTGACTTGTAAGTTAACAGAAATTAAACAAAAAATATTTTAAAGAACCATTTTCATCAACCAACGGCCAGTTACAGTCCACTGCTGGACTATGAGTCTCCTCCACTTAAGTGAAGGGTTTTGCCATAATCTCCACGCTTGGAAGGCGGGTTGGAGATCGTAGATTAAAAGGTTACTGTATCAGAGAGCGGTGCTGCCCGTTCCCTGTTCAATGTGTAGTCCCTAAGTCGCCTCTTACGACACCCACGGGAAGAGTAGGGGTTGGTGACAAATGTATTCTACTCTGCCGTCACCACACGGCTTACCGTTTTCATCTTGTGTTTATTATTATCACAACAAGTTTATTCATTCTTACAGAGAGTACGTAATTCAAACTTGTGCCATCTGTTAGAAAACTTTTGGGCCACGAAAAAATATACACAAGGAATTCAATGTAAAACAATTTCAATGAAAATTTTACATACTTGGCGCCAACTACAAAACGATAGTATTTTTCTTTTTTATAAGCATAATTACGGAGAAAAGGTTCTGGCGGACATTCAGTCTCTACAAATATTATTTGTTAAATCGAGATAATTTTATTTTCATAATTAAAATATTACTGGCTGATAATATTTTTGATACAATTTGTTGAAATAAAAAAATATAAAATACTTTTCTCATTGTATGAATCGATTTAAATATTTTTTATTTACAAAATGTTCCTGGCTGAATTATAATTTTGAAGACCGTAGGAATAAAAAAATAAAAAAATTGCACTAGTACGGCAAAACGCATTTACCGCGCACTTCAATTTTCGAACAAGGTGTATTGAAATAAAATGTTATATATTCCAGAAGACATTCTATCCAAATAAATCAAAGTCCTGCGCTTCGATCAGGAGATCAACTAGATGCAGGTAAGCATAGAATTTTAAAACTAAACTGTACAAACTATTTTGATAGGCAAATTAAATTATAAGGAAGGCGCAGTCAATCAATCCGATTTATCTTTTTGGCGGTTAAGGGTGTACCCTATGTGAACACTAACACCACTTGGATAAAATCATAACTTAGTGAAAACACGAAATATCAAAAATATGAACGATCAAATTGTTTCATTAGTCTTGTTGTATTTTTAGAATTGATAAATTCAGTTATCTATAATTGTTAATTGTAGTAACAGATAGCGAAAGTGCTAATAACGGCCGTTTTTGCACTTTCGCTATCACCTATTACACCGTATAAGATTTTATAAAATTCGGTATTTCTAAAAATATTAAAATACTAAATACTAGAATTTTCTGGATTAGCTGGATTTTTTTACTAAATACTAAATGTAATTTAATAAATGCTGGATTTTTTTTTCGAAATGGCGCTAGTGCGCAGTCAGGTAGCCCCTTAAGTGAAATTGGAACAGCAATGTCAGACAACCAAATCCAAGAGTGCGCCACTTAACTTCGACACTCATTTAGCTACGAATTGCACGGCCACTCACCACTATACGCCATCATTGCCTGTCGAGCTCAGTGCTGCCTAGCGAGACAATCGCGAGGCGATGAAATAGCGTTGGATGCATTTTTTAAGTCTCTAATTGCTGACACAGGTGACATAGCTCAATAAACTTGAAAGTGAAGGATCCGGTCACCTACGGCCACTTCCTTAGACGGCCACCACTCAAATTTCTTGTTCGACCACTTCCCAGTTCAGCCACTCTCTTGAAGGGCCACTTCCCAGTTCGACCATTTCCTTGAACGGCCACCACCCAATTTCCTTGTTCGGCCACTTCCCAGTTAGGCAACTTAGAAGTTAATGTAGTAATATTCGAACTATGATTTAAACACTATCAACCACGATCATTCAAAATAAAACAAAAAAAAATTGTTTGCATCTTTTCAGTAAATTTTCACGCAGTCGGGTTTTTGTTTTTTTAAATATTTTATTTTTATTTTTTACAGATTTCAACTTTGAGGAAGTCTTAGGAGACGACCGGACAATGCCACCGCCCCCAAGGAGTAAATATGACGTTCCTGAGTATTAAGTAGTTAATACACTTATAATAATAAAGCTCTTATTAAGATTTTCTCTTGTAATGTTTCTGCTACAGATACCCTTTTTCTTTTAAACTCCTAAACGCCACGCCCACCCTTTTCCTTGTTTTTTTATTTTCACAGAATATATTTAATCCTTAAATGCACGAGTTTTTATTTTTTAATAATACTTGGTAATTGAGCTTGTTTTTGGTCCAGAAAAATGGGATAAGTATATGAAAACTTTTTTTTGTTCGGTAAATTTTAAAAAATACTGTTAACTGTACTTTTTTTTTTTTTATTTACTTAATACTGTTTTCTTTCAGCTTTTTCTTTTTTTTTTTTAATAAAAAATTATTTTATTCCCTTCTCAATACAGTTTATCAATAGGAGATTTTTAAGTATTTTTTTATTATTATTTAAATTTGGAATTCCATTTCTGACTTCCTTTTGGCGGCAAACTCTACCTGCCTTAAAAAAAATGTTCGATTTTTTTGGTACCTACTCAAGAAGATCACCGAAGCTAATAAAAACAAAATAATAATAATAATAAATAAATATTAGTAAATAATATTTAGATATGATGTAAATTTACATCAGTATGCATTAAAGGGTTAAACCACAAAATAAAAACTGCTTTACCCACTTTGTGCCGTTTGTGCATACACATGGCCAGCTTCTGGCTCCATCCTGAGACCCTGAACATCACGTATATTTAAAGATCTTGTCAAGACAAATCCAACGAACCCAAACACGACGAGGTTGTGTTGTGTGTTTTAGAAGTTCCTATGGCCACCTTCCGGGTCCATCATCAGACCAGCTCGATGGTATCATAATATTGCATTGTCATTGTCACCGAGGTTACATAAGCGTACCAAATTCCAGCACAATCGAATGAAAGCACGTGCTCCAAAAATGAGCTGCAAGATTCTGACCGAACAAACAAACAAACAGACAGACAAGAAAGCGAGTTAATAAAAACGTGTTAAAATGGAGTAGCATTCTAATAATACAAAAAGATAAATATTTAATAAATCGCATTTGGAACGGGAGCACAGAATTAGAAGCCAGGGCTTATTGGGTCCAAAATACAACAGAAATAGAATAAAACAAAAGGCAGGGTCTGTCGTATCGTGTCCCGGTTCGGAGTCACGTATCGTGTCCGATTTCATTACCGTGTCTAACGAACTGGAAGCCCGGAACACTGTCATTGATTTTATGTTGTATTTTACACTCCGGAGCATCGCGTCAGCTTATTGGAAAGCGGACGAGAAATAAATACTGGCTAGAAGATTTTATTGAAATAAAAAAAGAAATATCTTGTTGCAGTATTATTAATTTTATGATTATATCACAGTACTTGGTTTAAAATGTTGTGTGCAGTTTTAAATAGTTTAGGTATGTTGTTTAAAGTACAGTTCAAGAAATCAGTAAAATTTGTACTGTATCAAAATCTGGTATTTAACGTGTGATTCATTCAAATGAATGTGAAAATATTTAAAAACTCGGTAAATGTTGCCTTACACTTCTGACTCTTTAGCAGAGAATATATTTTTCATCCAGGGCCAGAAGTACCCCTGAGTTGTACTCCCAGGTGTACAACTGGGGTAATTAAGCCCTTCTAATACCCCTGTTTCAACAGATATGTTTTCCTATGGCTTTGATTATTTTCGTAGCATTATTTCTTCTAGCATAACGCGACTTAATTCAACTTGATTCATATTGTTGTCCAGATAAAAATGAACTGATGCTATAAATTTGGTCTGAACAAGCATGCTAACTTAAATAGTTTTAATTAAAAACCCTTATGAATCCGGGACAAATGGCGCAATCTCGTGGCGGAGGCCAAAACTCACTGTTGTGGGTCCCTGAGCCGCATTAGTAAGTAAGTAAGTAAGTAAAACATGAATCTCTAGTCGTGCAATTGTGTTATTTGATACTTTCTTTTTCTTTCAATTAAAATAGTCTTTACCTTTGCAGAGTTTTCTCCCGAACACTAGTATTACAACAGCAAATTAATGTGTATCTACCTCATCAACAGCTTATATACGTCTTACGTAATGAAAAGCTTATAAAATACCCTTCCTTTATTCTAACAGAAACTAAAAACGAAGCCAGCACACACCATGTCACTTCGTATCATCAACAGCTCATATACTTCCCCACTGAAGAGCTCGAGCCTACCCTGAATTAGAGAGTGCGGGCTGGTCGATTTCACACACAACCTTTGAATTTCTTCACAGGAGTGTGCAGGTTTCATCACGATGGTTTCCTTCACCGTAAGAGCGTCGAATTCGAAATTCGAAAGCACATTGGTACGTGGTGGGGATCGAACCCGTGTCTCCCGGATGGGAGGCAGCGGCCCTAGCCACGAGAACAAAGACGCTCTCTATGTCACTTCGTATGGGGACGGACAATCAAATTAAAATATGCAGGGCGGCCTGTGAACGAGTGATACGATCTAACGAACTGGACAGTCGGGCCACGACAGCAACTCTAAACTTATTATACCTTACACGCAATAATTTTTTTTATACAGCCTCCAAGGTCCTGACCCCTAGGTCAGATCAGTATTCGGCAAAATTCAAAATTCAAAAATTACTCACTATCACAATGGCGGAATCTGTGGAGAAGAGCTCACCGAAGAAGCGTTCGTTCCGGTGGAGGTTCTGGTTAAATTCCAGTAGAATACTGAAAAAGAGCGTCTGAGGTCTAGTGGCTAGGGCTGCTGCCTCCCGTCCGCGACACTCGATCCCCACCACGTACCAATGTGTTTTCGAATTCAATGTAAGTTTATTCGACGCTCTTACGGTGAAGCAAAACATCGTCATGAAACCTGCACACTCCTGCGAAGAAATTCAAAGGTTGTGTGTGAAGTCAACCAACCCGCACTGGGCCAACGTGGTTGACTTAGGCCTAATCGACCTAATTCTGGATAGGTTCTCGAGCTCCTCTGTGGGGACGCATATGAGCTGTTGATGACTGTAAAAATCGTTTTATAAAACTGTTCTATGTGATTAGGATAGGACATTGTTGGCCAAATTTTCTGTTTGTTCGAAAAGTGCTTCAGTCAAAAAGACAAAAGTCATGATTGTATTTCCTAGAGACCACATAACTACTTTTTTTGGATGACGTCACTATCACAATGGCGGAATCTGCGAGCTCGAAAAACTCTTCAGTCGTCTCATCTTTTTCCTCCCATCTCTCGTCGCATCTTAAGGTAAATGCAAACTATGTCCAAGACAAATACTATTATAGTAATCGTATACGTTAAAGGTACAAAATCCGTCTATTTTGTGGCCCCCGGCTCACCCGGACCGGACCGAACCGTATCAATTAGACCAGACTCAGTAAATAAGGCCCCGATCCTGATTGTGCTCCCTTTTTGTGCAACGCCATTGTTTTATTCTGTTTTTGTTTGGTTTCTTCATTGACTTGACTACGATGTGTTCCGTAGATACTGTTGTGGAGACCTAAGTTCGATTATACACTGGGAGATTTTGTTACGAAGAATGATGACGCAACATAGTATGATATTCGAGTATTCCAGTAATTTCACAAAAAGAAATGTAAAGAACTTAAAACAGAAACAAAAAAGCTACCATTAAAAAAGTTTAGGCTAGTAATTTTCTCCAGGCAATCACAAAATAATGTCAAACAAAAAAACACAATTGCTGTTTATTTTAACCATAATACGTGTTAATTGTTAATTATTTCGATTTTTACATTATTTTTTGTGTGACATACACAAAGACATACCATTGCATTTTACATTTTATTGTTTATTTGTAGCTGCAAAAAAAACATTCTACGGTCATAGCGTACACATGCATGTTCGGAATTCAATACAAGTTTATGCAAGTAATGAATTTTAAAAATTGCAGGCGTGAATATAAAACCGATTTCATGAAGCTACAATTTTCCGGTTACTATTTGATGTACATTGCGTGACCAATAAGCATGATCTGTAAATCTTTAATTTTTCACCGTATCGGCCACGCAAGGAACATCGAAGAGTAACTTGTAATTGTAGCTTCGTGAAACGGGGCCCATGCCATTGCCTTTTTTTTGTTTTGCTGCCTTTCAGATCCCTTCTTTTCAAATTGTAGCTAATGAAATTTGTGCTTTATCAATGTCAATTTATCGGATTATTTGGGTACAAAGGGTCCCGGGTTTCTCATTTGGAGAAAAAAAAGCAGTGTCTTTCTTTGTTCGTAAGTAATTTTATTATGGTCCAGGGTGAATTAGTGACAATTGTTGGAAAAGGTCCAATTTATTGTTTTCGGGGTAAAATGAAGTGACTTTGTTAGAAGAAGTTCACTTTGGAGTATTTTTTAACATTAAGACTGAAATAATCTGAGAAATGGTCACCACACAAGTAAAGGGTTCATGTAAAAATGAATTTCTATAACATGACGACATTGTTACGTGAATAAACAGCACTCCACGTACAACGTACCGTCGTCGTCAAAAGTGCAGTCATACCACGCTCACTTATATTTAATCTTAACTCTTCACAACTTATTAAGAAAACAGTACCTCCTCAAAGAAGAACAGAATAATATCCAACAAAACAAATCAACCTAATTGTTCGAAACTTCCAACTGTTCTACCTAAGCTCACCGAAGTATAAATAAATCAATTTTCGCGTTAATCGAGTAGCTGTCCAAAGTTCCCCCACTTCCCTTGATCGCGTCAAGTTCTAGTTTCTGTACGAGAACTTTTGACGTTAGCGTGTTCTGAGAAAACTCCTTCTATCGTTCGGTTTTACCCCAACGTTCCATACTTCAGCTAATATACGAGTAAGCATTCATGGTTGCTTTTAAATGGAAGTGTATAATTACTATCTATATTGATAAGCAATAAAAGAATTACCTCAAAATATCGATATTTTAGTGAATGTAGAGTGTCGATAGTGAAATGGCTTCTGATCGGGAGGAAGTTCGCGATTCGGACCCCACATAAATAATGTAGTTATCAAAACTTTGATGAATATTTTTGACACTCATGGTAAATTAAAACATCGGGAGTATAAACATTTATAAATTCAAACTAATTTAGCTTAAGTTGATCCCCTTGGTTGGTATTTTAAAGTAAAAAATATAAATTACATTAAAACCAAATTTAAAAAGACTGCTAAAACTCTGGTAGTTAGTGTCATTGTAAATAACACTTGAGCTGGGGGACATAATTGAGCTGATGATGAAATAACACTTATATATATATATATAATAAAACACAGATGAACTGCTTCTCTAAGTCTCTTCTCTTCTCTATAAGAAAGAAACTAAAAACAAAACTTCAGTGCAAAATCCATTATTTGAAAAAAATAGCTTGAATAAACTTCCCACAATAATAGTAGCCAGTGAAGTAAGTGGCTATGTCCGAAAAAGCCTAAGACAGCGGGATAGTGAAATATAGCGAGTAGTTACAGGGAATGTCCTATCATTCTTTTAAAATGGCCCCAATTTTCCCGATACTGCCTATGATCACGCACGGGGTGATAAGGATGTGCCCCATACAGTAACAGTTATTTCATAGTTACACCTATATTATTTCAACTAGTTTCATGCATTCAAATATTAAATAGGTATACCGACTGGTAAATGCAACAGTTTTGAACCAAGCTCAAATAAATTACTTCAGCAGACAAAAAATTTAAAATAATTTAAATTAAGGCATATCAAACTGTGCTAAACAAAAAGGAGGGTACATAGATTTGACAACTATCGAAAACGGGTTAGGACTATAATATGTATGTATGTATGTATGTAAACACTATGTTTTGAGTTCCCTTGGGGATTGATTTGTGAATGGTGAAATCTGTTGGCAATCCAGTTTCAGAAAACGAATTGATGATACTTTAATGGCATGCAGATACTATTATGTACCATTATAGTTTTTTTAAACAAATTGACAGTACATTACATATTGGTCATTCTGACAGCTACAAATACTAGTTACAAAATAACAGCTGCGTAAGTAATTGCTACACCAGAAAGAGCTTCTTCAATATCTGTCGATCTATCGCCAATGCCCTCCAAATCTGGACCTTCCACCTCTAAGATAAGGATTGTTTTCAACTAGTTGGTCAGAGATTAGAAAGAAATCGCGGCCATCTCGGCCCAAATCAAACCCTGCGGGTGTTCCTCTGTTGCTATCAATCTACACCCCATCAACTATAAAGTATGGGGATTTTTTTAGAAAATGATACCTAATTGTGAGGGTATGATTTAAATTGAAAATATCTCTAAAAAAAATGTTTGGGCATCTGAAAAAAATAAGCAAAAATTTCATTATTTAAACCATTGATTAACTATGATCCATCTAACCATAGATTTTTATTCCAAATTCAAATGAAAATAAGTCTATTAAAAAGCATTTTCTTTTGGTTCAACATCAACGGCCCGTTTCCTTTGGTTAATTATATGAAAATTGACATATGTTTTTGCACAAATATATTTTGGCTGTGCTTATTCATAGGTATACCTATAGAGAAGTATTAATATACATATGTAACCTATAAGTACAAAACTATTTAAGAAAATTAGTGTTGAAATCCCCTAATGCTGGAGAAGTCTTTATCTGGAGTGATAGCTGTATCCCTTTTGAGAAGTTTGCTTTGAGAGATCAACACGTATGATAGAGGGGTTTGGAAGGTAAGGCCTAAAATAGAGTTGGACTGTCTGAATATTTCATTAATCTGAGAATATTACGTTTTAATTTAGATGATCAGATGATTTAGCTGCTGCTTTGTCAGAATCAAACTGGGGTAAGTCTCAAAGAGAGATTTTGATCTGTCTCAGACTCAGGCTTTTGGTGTTAAGGCTCTGACCTTAGCGAGATTCGAATCCAGAACCACCGGATGGAGAGCAAAACGCTTTGACTGTAAGACAACGGAGTAAGGTTGAATTTGCAGGTAATTCGTTAGTTACTTTTTTAAATTTTATTTCATGCATTGACATTTTGTTACTCTTAATAGACTAACTTATATAAAATGCTCTTAGCATCTACTTTCTCACTTTAGCTTCTACGACAATCTTAAAGTCAGTGTATCCTCGTTATATTGTCCAAAATATTATATATTTTTACAATTATTGAACTTTTAATGTCAACAGGTGATTAACAGTGAATGTTTGTTTACCTTTTCATACACATAAAAAATAATATTTTTACATTTTATTTAGTTCAGCATACTGACTTCAGGCTAATTTCAGTAGAAAAAACAACACACGATAATTTAGTATAGTTAACACGATAATTTAGTATATCCGTATACTTCGACTTTTGACATGCTCTACTTACACAGAAGCTTAATAAAATGGTGAGGCCCAAGATTGATCAAGATAGAGACGTGTTAGGAACCTCCATAGAGCTTTCGCAGTTGAATCAAGATATCGAATTTTGTGAAGAGAGCACTGATACAAATAAGCTGATTATACGAGAGCATGGTGTAGTATGTAGCCGATAATTTGAAAACTCAAGAAAACAGTAAAATGTATAAAGATATGAAATCTTTTCACACTGGACATCTAATTAGACATGACAATTTATTAACTTCAAGCAATATCTTTGTAGCTTTTCAATGATAAGCACTAATACCAATGAACAAATTTTTAGTTAAACATTAAAATAAGATATTTTTTACCAACTAAAAAAATTGTTGAACAACCTTTTTCTATCATCCAAAAACGAACAACAACTTCAGAATATCATCCAAATAAAACGTGCAATTAAGAAGTAGTTACAAAACTCCCACTACTTTTAAAACCCACTCGACTGTTTTCGACTAATTGGCGCTTATCCCTTCACGGATCCTCTCCGCATTTTTCCTGTATTCCAGGAGGGTAGGATGTAAAAACAGCAGTAATAACGTTGTTAACTCTCTCGTCGCTCAGCCACTCGCAAACAAGTGCCGGCGCGACATTTTAATGATGCGACATGGGTTTTGAAAACACGGATTTAGTGGCTGGTAGAAGGGATATTTTGGACTGCAGAATGGGTTATATTTGTAATAATAAGCTTACCCATATAATACGTTTTATAATATTCAAACTTTATTAGATATAGAAAGAACTATCTATTGATAATCAGGGCTATACCTTGATTTTTAATTCCGTAGAATTCTGACAGTTCTCAGGTCGCTTGTTGCAAACCTTTTTTCAAATGTACATTTCTGTTATTATTATTATAACAAGACAGGCAAATCATAATTTACATACAATGCAATTAAAATAACAATTCCAGTGGCTTGTGCAAACTCTATTTGAATATTGTATTGTTTTCGCTGTGTTTTTTTATCTGTGGCCATACAATACGAAATTAAAGTGAAGTTTGCGTGGATGAATTGTTATTTTAATAGCATTGCTAATATGTTAGATTAAGAAACATTATTTTTTTGGTTCCATGCATTTTTAAAAGCCTTTTTGCATTACAAATAGAAATATTAACCAACTGTTTGCAACCTGTGGTTATTTGGAAATGATACCCGGCCTTAGTAAATATTCTCCCACATTGAATGTAGTAACTTGAACAGATTACAACTTAAAAATATTATAGTCATCGAACAATTGAAAAAATTAAATATAATGAAGGCTGCATAAAGTATGACTTTAAAATAATTCACTGTGCTATTTTTATTCATCAAAATGTGATACCTGTAATTTTGGTAACCGTTTTCTGCCTGGCAATGCTCCATCTGTCAGAATTAAAAATCAAGGTATAGTCAGATTTGTTTTTTCAATTATCGTGTTTATTATTATTTGATAAAAAAAAAACACGGTAAATAGTATCGTTCTCCTACCGAAAACCAAGACCCTCTCTGGGTCGCTGCGCCTGCACATTTGCAAGTCCGCGCCCGCTATATTACCACTCTGGTAGAAATAGCAATAAGTAAGTCCAAAAAAAATGAGTCACTGTGCCAGAGTAGTTAGTATACTTGTATATCTTATGCAAGCATGACAAAATCTTCGGACTAAAAAGATTTACTCACTATTACTGGTCTGATCAACTATATGCAAGGTATACGCGGTGTGCAGAAAAAACATTGGTAGGTGGATGTTTTTTATGTCATCATCTGTATGATTTATTGCATACTTGTGAGCAAGAGCGGTACTTTTATAGCATAAAACAATTTAAGTTCTACGGAGAGAAATAACTAAGCAATATTTTGTTTTTTTTTGTTTATGTATTTTGATTTGTTGTTTTATTTCAGAAAGAACCGATTTCAAACCGTTTCCAGCTACATTATAAACTTGTTAGAAACCACTCGTAAGCCGCAAGTCCTGAGCAGGCTAGTGCCCTCAGCGAGCCGTGTCGCCACATTTTAATGAAGTCCACGCTCTCCAAGCTGGCTCGACTCGTTCACCCAATATTCTCGTCGAGCCTCGGCGGTGTAGGGGGTAGGGTCACTGCTTTCTCTTGAAAAGTTCACTGGTTGAATCACCACTGACTCGTCGCTTTTTTGATGTAGTATATATATTTTTTTTCGAAATGGTTGATTTATAATTTTTTTTTAAGTTTTCAACCTATATAATATTTATCGAACGTGCTCACAAAAGATAGATATGAGAGTGAATGGAAAAGCAGGTAGGGGTAGACCCAGGAAAGTATAGATGGATTGCGTGAAAGATGATATGTGTAAGAAGGGAGTGAATAGTAATGTGACGTCTGACAGAGATGAATGGAAAAAGAAAACATATTGTGCCGACCCCAAATAAAGGGCAGGAGAATGATGATGAACGTGCTCACAAAACTTCAAGAGAATCGGTTTAGAAACTCCTGCAGAGGAGAACAAACAGACAGATTGACATACATAAGCAATTTTGGCCAAGCTGAAACGGAGACGCTTTGCGCTCGCTCAGTCAAAAACCAACATGCATGCACGAAAAGCCACTGACATCGATTCAGTCAGACAAAATTATTTCGATAATCATTTACTTTTCAAACATGTTCAGCTTTCATTCATGATCAAGATTACCAAACAAAAATAACAAATAAGTAGTATATGTAAACAGATTCATTGAATAACCGTAAACATCATTCAAATTAGGTAGTAAACAATAGCCAATTTTGACTTAAGATTTTCATTTGAATTACTCAATCATACGATGGAGACGTCAACTACACTCGTATACTGCATTTGTAAGCGTCTTATAAATTTTTATCAATCGGTGTTTAAATCTTGATAATACTGGTAAAAGTATTATGCGTTGTTGGTTCTTATTCATTCTTGTTAACTTTACAAATATTATATCAGGCAGTGCAAGTGATAAAAAGAGAAACGATGAAGCTTCTGCTGATAAAGCATGTGGAAGAGACATGCCAACACCTTCAACTTTCATGAACACATCTTGTTATAACATAGAAACACCGGATGCTCTGCCTTACGCTGATGGAAGAATATTCTTCTTCCCAGAAAATTCCATATTTTTCTTAGAGACATCATGTAAAGGAGGACTTAGTTTTCGAGAAGCTTGTTCTATAGAATCAGCTGCAAAAACACATCCGGATCGACACATAATCGTTTTATTTACAGGACCAGTACATAAAACCTGTCTTGAGGATGAACCATTCATAAGTCTACAAACATACAAAAAAGTGAAATTCTATAGAATACACTTATACAAGTATGTGGAAGGTACACCATTGGAGAGTATTTTTGTAAGTGAGCGTTTTAATAGGAGTCGTTATCCTGTGTACCATACATCGTCTTTATTGAGATTCTTGACATTATATAAGTACGGTGGGATATATTTGGATCTAGACGTGCTAGTGTTGAGACCATTTGATGAGCTTCCAGAGCCAAAAGATTGGGTTGGGCTGGAAGACAGTCAAGGTCGAGAAGTTGGTGCGTCACTAATCTCAGCTTCTACTGAAGGAGTCGGAAGGTTGCTTATTGACACCGCTTTAAGGTAAGTGATGTAGTATTTTGCTGGTCGAAGGCAGTAATAGGAATTTCATACTACTTGCCTTTCTTCACTTATTTACAATTTGAATAACTATTTCCTTTTTTCAGCATTTTAAAAAAAGAATACAGTAGTATATCATGGATATATGATACAGGAAACGTCATCAAAAATGCTCTTAGAATAGTTTGTTCTACTTCGATATTAACAAAAATGTCCAATGAAACTTGCCAAGGTAAAATATTATGACTGCATTTCGAATGAACTAATCATGTCTGGAAAATAAGAAAGAATCATTGTAAAAAAAATGATTGATAATTATTATGGGCTTCCACAAACTACAGATAATTTGTAGTTCCTCGGAACGGAAGTCAATGCAACTAAATATTTTTCTAAAGTACGGAATGTCCTTTGTAAATGATGAGATTAGTGATTTGATGATTTGACAAAAATATAAAATGCTTCTGTTCTTTCATATATTTAAATTTACCAAATGAATTTCGTACATGCTTAATATTATTATGTTTACTCAACAGGTTTCTCAATTTACCCCGTTGACTATTTTTATCAACTTTATGCCAAACATAAAAGGGAAAGATTTTTTGACCTTGGATATCGATATAATGTTAAAGATGCATTTGCCGTTCATTTGATGCATTCTGTGACATACAAAAACGTGATTTTTGAATACTCTACATTTGGAAATTTAATTCATAAGTTCTGTCCACAAATACATCTAAATACTGCGATAGTATCTAAAAGAAAAATAACAGGTCAAACAACAGAAAGTCTAAATAATAAAAAGAATGTTACTTCTATCTCAAAAATGACTTCGAGTGACATTATAAATCATCCAAAAAAATATATAAATACAACTACTAAACGTTCATATCAATCCACAACAGAACTCGTAGACGGAGCAACAAATGAGGTAAATACGAAAGTTTCACCAGCAGAACTAGAAAAAAACACAAAAATATCTGAAAATTATTTTGCAACTGAAACCGTTCATCTCTCCGTGGATTTAAATACTGTTGAAGGAACAGATTATGATGTTGATGAATTGATAGGACAATCGGATAATTCTTTTCTAATAGGTAAAACACCAGAAGAATTTAATTATTATCATCAGACTTTAGAGACTCCAAATCAGGGTTATTCGGGTCCCCAAATAACAGAACCAATGCGGTATATAAATAAATCAGATATTACTGTTCCAACAAGTCGTACACCCGAAGAATTTCATGATGACAATTTGACTTCTAACTCTTCTACTACCGGTCATCAGGTGACAGAATTAATGTGGTTTAAAAGTCCAAACAAATTCAGAATTAAAACCACCATCTCAATTGATGACAAAGTAGCACAAAGGGAAATCAAAAAATCAAAAAGAAAAGAGACAACTAAAAGGTCTGATAATTTGGATGACTATCAACTCTCTACTGAGAATACAGAAGTCGATTATCGATACAAACAACTACATTGGATCCTAAAATCAAATATATTCAAAAATAAATACATCAGAGATGAAGTAACCAAGGAAAAAAGTAAATCAAGAAGTAGAATGAACAATAAAAATAAGTCAATGAAAACTGTAAAAACAACCATGAAAATATCAGAAACGTCAACTACAAAGTACGAACATTTTTGGAGACAGGAACAATATTCAAGTAAAAGGAAAAGAGCACCAAACGGTTTTCTCACATTATAAGTAGATATGTTCAAGCTTTTGAACGCGCCTTCGATCACATCATCATCAACCAATCAAGACTTTTTATGACGTGATCAACAGCCAATAGAAGGATCACATTTTTTGAATTTTATTTTTGTTTTTTATAACCGAAGGTGACTACGGTCACGACCTTTGTTACTTTTTCTTTCTCTTAACTAAAGATTAGATAATTTTTATAAAATAATTTTTTTTTATAAAATAAAGAACCACGAGCAATAGACGAAATAGGCGCTATAAAGCGCTAACAGATAGCTTTTAAGAAATATAAAGTATTATGTTCTTTTACTAGTTTAGTCAATAAGTTACAAAGTTAAATATCCTACGATTATATATACCTAAAGATCCTATTATTTAACAAAAATTAAAGGAGGTTAATCCATTTTTTTATTGTCTTTTTCTCGAAGTGCTAGTTTTAGAACTTGTGAATGTCTAAATTATAACTCGTGACGCGGTTACTAATAATATTCATGTAAAAATGAAATACCAAACACACAGACCTCCCCCCGATTTAAATAGGTATATCCCTTTTATATCCAAATCCGG
The DNA here is from genome assembly GCA_951230895.1 of Carpatolechia fugitivella. Classification (NCBI taxonomy): domain Eukaryota; kingdom Metazoa; phylum Arthropoda; class Insecta; order Lepidoptera; family Gelechiidae; genus Carpatolechia; species Carpatolechia fugitivella. The sequence continues at coordinate 14,577,887 of OX579657.1, forward strand.
CAGAAATTATGACAATAAAGAAATCCTTGGCTTGCAAACAAAACCAAAAACTCATTTGCAAGTACCCCGGCTTTTAATAAAATCAAACCATGGATATGATAACTGAAGAGGTCTCTGTTTTCTATAATTTGTTTGTTCATCTTCGGCTCGAGTTTTCACGTAGCCCTAATTCCATTACCTAATCACTCATGACATGAAAGGTATGACATGCCTTTTTACATCTCATCTCAAAGTGAAGAATATTAGGCAAGAAAGAACAAAGAGTCTATCAAAAATAAATTCACGTTTTTCAGTTTACATAAATTGAGATGCTACGTCTTATTGAATATTAGATTTCTTTTAATAATCATTAAAAAGTCTCATTGGAGAATACGAGTATTACGTAATCAATGTCGTCATATAAGTTTGCTCAATGTTCTAACAAACAACGACGGTTTACAAACACTAAGCAGTAATTTCAATAGTAAAAAGTTTGAAATACTCGTAAGTGATGCCATCACTTTTTTACTATTCGTACCAATAAAGAGCAAATATATCGTTATTGTTAGTTCAATAAACTTGATTTTAAAAGATATACATGTACAATCAACTATAAACCAAAACTGCAAACACACTCTAAGAATATTTTTTTGACCAAAAATCAATCCTGCATATACCACTATGTATTGTTATGTTGTAGTGTGTAATAAATTGAAAAAATTATAATAGTAACTCTCATTGGCCGCTTTCGCACTTCAGTGTTTGGCTTGGCTAAAACTTAGCTTAGCCTTGTTGGTATATTGTTCCTTGGCAAGCAGAGTCTCCCCCTGGTTAGATGTCCGTCAATAGGATAAATTAATTTTATTCAAATTAGCCCATTCCGTTTGGCGCCTGCATAAATATTTACTTTCTTAATTGAAAAATTATCTCCAGTAATGTCTGCGAATTGTTGATATCTGGGAAACCTTATTTCTGAGAAAACTCACACAAAAACTTACACTTAGGTTTCTAAACCAAATCACATAACTCGTGTACAAGTTCCCAAAGTTATCCACGGCTACCCACGACTATCCTCTGAACATCACTAATATCTATGCGTTAAATTGAAACATATGTAAGTCATTTACTTATGAGATATGAAATAAATAACTGAATAATTAATTAATAGATAGGTAACAATTTGAAGATATTTTCTTGTTTCATGTCATTTAGAGCTCGTTTTTTCCGTAGTTGGGTTTTAGTTTTTAAACTAATTTTTTTGTAGTTAACGTTTAAAGTCAAAGTCAAAATCATTTATTTCCATAGATGTTATCACATCACTTAGATCCGTCATTACATTTTTTTGGGTGAGTTCACTAACACAATGGCGGGATTTAATGTTTTCAATTACGAGGGAAGAGCGGAGTATTCCTGACACAGGCACTCTGATGCTTAAAGTGAAGCTCCAAACCAACTATTGTAAAAAACTTTTTATTAAATTAAATATTTTTGTATTTGTATTTTTGCCTAAACAAATAAAGATGGTTCACAGGTAAAGATCTTATTATAATTGTGTAAATATTTGCAGTAGAAAAAAATTGTATTTGGCTTGGGTATAGACACGACATTTTAATATTATGTTTCACAAATGCTTCCTTGGAGAGGAGGGGTCCTAAAATATTAAATTACAAATCTGTTAAAATTTAAGATCTCGGAAGCATAAAATTATATAATTGGTAAAAAAGACGAAGTTAGTCGTAGTTCTGCTGGAAGATATTTCTTTAGAAATAAGTAGGCCTGTTGTGTAGTTTTTCTTTGTGTTATTGTCATTTTCTTTTTTAATGTGTACAATAAATGGTTAAATAAATAAATAATAAATAAATAAGTTAATCTTAGAATCATACCAACCAACAACAGTCTCTAGAATAAATAAATTATGTCAGTAACGCTATCCTTTAAATAATATATCAAAAGCATTGAATAATTTATTAATAATCTTTGTAAGATAATTGGTAATAAATATCATGGCCGACGATACTTTTCGTTTAACTCAGCAATAACTCTTATTGAACAAAATTTCGAAGTTATTTGTAAATTTATGGCATCACAAAATTTATTTCATTGCTGAAAAGGAAATTGAACCATGGCTAGTAACTTTGTTTGATTTATTTCTTAGCTGTATCCACCCGCGCATCTTGTTGCTATAAAAATCGTAATAATCTTTCAGAAAGATAAAAGGTACTTCAAAGATAAAGTTATTATCGTACACACGGTCAAAGGTCGAATAAAGAATTTAGACAAATCCTGAAAAACAGCAGTTAAAGTTAAAATAAGGTAAGTTTTGTGGTTGTGGTATATTTTTGGTTAGAACCAAACCATATAATACCATTTAAACCATTTATTTTGCCACACACATATAGTTACAAATAATATGTGTAATGTTTCTTAGCCTATCAAACGTCAAGCTTCATAATTTTACAGCTGTATACAATACTTAAGCCGTGTGGTGACGGCAGAGTAGAAAACATTTGTCACCAACCCCTACTCTTCCCGTGGGTGTCGTAAGAGGCGACTTAGGGACACATTGAACAGGGACCAACAACGCTGCAGTTGCTCTCTTACATCACGTGTACAGGGCTTGGAAGGAATCGCAGGATGCTATTGGGGTGTTTTGTGACTTATCTAAAGCTTTCGACTGCGTCGATCACGAGACGCTGCTAATAAAGCTGGGACATTATGGAGTTAGAGACGAGCCCTAAATTTGATCAGTTCTTATCTAGAAAATAGAATTCAAAGAGTTCAAATAAACAGCACGAAGTCACTGAGATCTAAAGTCAAAATCGGCGTGCCACAGGGTTCAATTCTTGGACCGTTCCTATTCTTAGTATATATAAATGACCTGCCTTTTATGGTACAAAACCGATCTAGGATAGTGTTATTTGCTGATGATACTTCTCTAATTTTCAAAGCTAGTAATATTCAAGATATTGACGAAGTAAATGACGCTCTTTCCCAGATCCATGGTTGGTTTACGACAAATAAATTTATGTTGAATCCCAAGAAAACAAAATGTATAAAATTTTCATTGCCTAATGTAAGGAACAATAACTTAGCTATTGTCTTGAATAACGAAAATTTGCAATATGTAAATGAAACAGTTTTCTTGGGGATCACTATCGACGCAAGGTTACAATGGGAATCCGCAAGGCTCAGCTCGGCGGCATACGCAGTCAGAAAGATTCGTCAACTGACTGACGTTGCTACTGCCAGACTTATATATTTCAGCTATTTTCACAGCATTATGTCCTACGGAATTTTATTGTGGGGTCAAGCTGCTAACATAAATAACATCTTTGTGTTACAGAAGAGGGCGATACGTTCCATATATGAATTGCGTGGTCGCGATTCCCTAAAAGAATTGTTTAAAGAAATTGATATCCTCACGGTATCCTCACAGTACATATTTGAAAACATCTTGTAAGTCCGGAAGAACATAATGCTCTTTCCTAAGAATTCTGATATACATAATATAAATACTAGAAATAAAAATAAAATAGCGCACCCAAAGCTTAGACTGTGTAAAGTTAATAACTCATTCATGGGGAACTGTATTCGCTTCTATTATAAAATACCAGATGATATTGTAAATCTGTCCGATAGCCAATTTAAAGCTAAAATTAAAACTATTTTATGTTCTAAGGCCTATTAAACGATAAATGATTACTTAGATGATAAAAACGTCTGGTCAACTGTTGTTCCAAATCAGCGGAGTAGATTGTAATTATGACTCATGTATGATTCTTTGTATATTTAAAAGAAAAGTACTTACAAAAGATACAATTCCTGTGGAGTTTCTTCTGGCCGTTCTTCTCCACAGAGGACGTACACTAGTAGTGAACGTGCCATCCATGATAGCTTTGACGTCGAAAAATGATTTGTAAAAATCTTAATTCGAATAAAAAAAAAATACTTTGACTTTGACTTTGACTTTGACTAACGGGCAGCAGTGCTCTCTGATACAGTAACCTTTTAATCTGTGATCTCCAACCCGCCTGCCAAGCGTGGAGATTATGGCAAAATTCTCCACTAAGTGGAGGAGGCTCATAGTCCAGCAGTGGACTGTAACGGGCCATTGATGTTGATACAATACTTAGGTAGGTACAGCGTGTAGCGAAGATTAGGCTCAGTATAACGCTAGGCAACTACAGTCGCGTAGCACTGGTTTTCAGCCTGGTCCTCTGCTCATATAATGAAAAAACATAGATTAATAAACATATACCTATTAAGTACACTGCACTTCACGAAATAGATCAAGAATGCATGTACCCGTTTCACAGTAATTTAATTGGGCCGTCAGAATTAGTTTTTCTGCACAATAAAAGAATACTCAACAATTGCAATAGTTACTATAGAGTATTCCAAGTCATTAGATTAGCTTTAATATACGACTGATCATAATTTCATATCTCAGTTACTCATTCATTAAAATGAGCGTTCTATATTCAAATTAGAACACTTCTTCCTGCTCTACCTGTTAGGTCAAACTACTTGCAAAAACTAGCAAAGTTTAAAGCCGAATGGGTCGTATTTTACATTCGGACAGCAAAACACATTAAAATGCAAAGGGGAGTAAAGTAGATACTATCTCCGCTAAGACTTGATAAATCTTTTACAACCACGCTTTTATTTACTTTAGGGGAAACGGTGTAAAGTAAGCCGTCCAGGTAGAAAAAAATATAGCCTGTGAAATAAAAATAAGGAGTTCTCTGTTGATACTCTTAAGTTTTTCTTAATGGTGTCAGTGTACAGGCTCTGTGGCGCTACATCTTCTATAAGTAAACGTTCGCCTTTCATGGTGGAGCGTTTTGGATTCGTATCTCTGGTTTTTTCGAATTTCGAAGGTCCCAACGTTGTCAAACAAAAATCGCTTTGTGAGACTCACTAAAATTGTCACAATTTTCGGGTTTGTTACCATATTGTTACCTCGATATTTTGGAACGGTTGCACGCTCCATGGTCACGAGTAGACAGTGACCATGGAGCATCCAGTCTAGTCCAGTCTACCGTGCAACCGTTCCGAAATATCGAGGTAACAATATTAAATATAACCGCGGTAACAAACCCGAAAATTGTGACATTTTTAGTGTAGTGAACAACCACGACATTATAATGTGAAACTCAGTTCGTGAAATACACACTTAAAATATAATGTATGTACATATAATATTACATTATATAAAGATACATGCTGTATTAATAGCTACTATATATAATAGCTGTATTATTGTATTAATTAAGTATGTTAAATTCTAGTACACGTTCTTGTCATCCCACTTTAATTAAGTGTCTCACACAACACATTGGTTGGCTGGATGAGATCTCTCTTTAGAGATGAGCTCGCCTTTGCTACAGCTATTAATAATATAATTTCTGTATAGTGTACTATTGCAATAAAGAATATAATAGCTACTTATTATGTTATAAAATAATATTTGATTAAATGTAATAAATTAGATCTTAAAAATAATAAAAAACAACGAGCTTTAGTTTATAAGAAAATAAGTTCCTATTTTAGTTTCTACATCTTATGTTTTAATGTGAAATAAAAACTAATAATTAAGTTACATTATAAGTATGAAAAGACTACTATGTACTTTTCTTAAGTAATATATGTTCTAAGTTTAAGATTGTTCTTATAAATAATGTCGTGTTTGCTGTGCTCTAACAAGGCGTCATTGTACAATACAGCAATTGTTAGGTATAATGACAAATGCAAATAAATATTTTGAGTTTGAGTTTGAGTTTAAAATACCTGATTTTCTAAAAAGGAAGGCAAGTAAAAGACGTGGGTCTTTTGTCAGCATCTGACAATGGCGGACGTGTCTTTGTTTTAATTTTTTTTACGTTAGTTTATTGAAGTGTTTAGTGTATAATTTCGATAGTGTATTATCCAGTGAATGTTTCGGGACTATAAACTTTAATTGAATCGCTTATACTTTGCTGACATTTTTAGATGATGCCAAGTAGCCTTGTGGTGGCTTCAGTAATTGTACTATCACATTACTGAGCCCAATTCACCGAACAATCATCCAAGGATATATATCTTAAACCTACCTATTACTCGACACTGGCGAAATACGTCTACATAAGATGTGTCGCCATTAGTTAGGAAGAAGAAAAAAAAAGTGAAGACGTGGATCCCACTTAATATCCACAGAAGTTAGGTACACAATACAGTGAACGGCTTTATAACACCACAGTTTGTTTGATACCACCCACACGATGATGAAGAAGTTCAATAGAAAAATATTCCGGAAAAAAGTCCGAAGAAATATGATTCAGATTCATGGTCTGAATACACATGAAGACTCTGTCACTTACACCCAGCATCTTAGGACTCATCAACACCAACGGCCCGTTACAGTCCACTGCTGGACTATGAGCCTCCTCCACTTAAGTGAAGGGTTTTGCCATAATCTCCACGCTTGGCAAGCGGGTTGGAGATCGCAGATTAAAAGGTTACTGTATCAGAGAGCGCTGCTGCCCGTTCCCTGTTCAATGTGTAGTCCCTAAGTCGCCTCTTACGACACCCACGGGAAGAGTAGGGGTTGGTGACAAATGTATTCTACTCTGCCGTCACCACACCTAATCTTGGGACTCACCACCTACAATCTTATATCTGTACAATGATGCTAACCACGCAAGCCGTTTGTCCTACACCACGACCGACAACAAAAACATGTCGTCACACAGCAAATTCGCCGTACATATTTATATTTTCCGACACAATGCCATTACCAGAGCCGCGGGGAGACCGGGGTGTAATGGCGTACCCTCTACTGTATAATATTCGCATTAAACTGCCTTTACTGGCGTTCTATCGACTATCAACCGTTGCTCAGCATCTTTGCAGGACTCCAAATGATACCATTAATGTTTGATGCCCATTTTTTCCCTACCTACTCCCGGGATAGTTGCTCGAATACGGAATAAGTGATATTGATTCTGTAGTTTTGTACCGAATTAGATTGTGTTGGGGTTGAGATTGGGAAGCTAATTCATACTACTGAATGAAATGGACCAATGAGCAGCAGTTGGAACTGTAATGTTTATCAAAGAATTAGCAATTCGAGGCGGCGAATACACACAGTAGAAAGTAGAAAGATTTTCTTCAATCTATTTGCATTAGAATTTGCACATCCAAATATCTTTAAAAAGAGTCAAAGTCTGTTTCTTGGTTAGTTTTAATTCATGAAGCAACAAAATGGGTAAATCTGATTTTTTACGTACCTAGGGAGTTAAAGTTTTTTTTTCTAAGCCTATTTTGTGTCCCACTGCTGGGCAAAGACCTTCCCTCCATCAAAACAATTTTATTTTAGAGTTATTTTTAACTGTGGGAGATAAAATTTATCGTATTGTAAAAAAAGTCTAAATTATCATGGTTTCTGAGTACTATATTTACCTTCTGAACAAACACCAGTGATTTAATAGAAATCTTTATTTATAATTGAGATACATTTATTGTATACATATTTGCTTATTCAAACGACTAAAGCCTGATCAGATAAATTAAGCGCGGATTCTGCCATAAGTTTTTCAGAACAGACGTAATAAGGGAAAGGCAAAGCAAAGAATTGTGATATCAAAATTCAAACTCGGAGACTCGACGCCGACTCACATTTTTATTAAAATATTCTACGAATTATGTATCTGAATGAATAAATTTCAGCTTCCCCTTGTTTTTACGATACGCTCGGGGTTTTAATAAAAAAAAGTATTTTCTTTTTAGTGTGGGAGGTAAAAGTTAAAAAGGCAAGGTCAAGTAAGAAAAATACGCGTAAAAAATACCGCTCTTTAAACTTTATATTTTTAGTTTTGAAAACTTCCTTTTCTTTTGTTTGCAATTACCTTTTACCAACTGTCAGTGGCAAATAAACGTCTTTGAGGTAGCAAAATGGTGAATAGCGGCCAAGAGTGGCGTGGCGAATGGTGAGTTCTTACAAAAAGACGTAGCGTTAACACGTGACGTCATAAATGGACCAACGTCACACCTCAGCCAGGGCCAGGGCTGCGTTGCGTTTTAAAAGCCTATTACTCCATTCAATAGTAAAATGTGCGCAAGAGTGCGCCTCCATAGGTACAACCGTTACGTATTAAATTCCTATTACTCCATTCACTGGTAAAGTGTTTGTGAAGCTTCTAGGGTTATCGTTGCGCGATTTGATCTAAGTTGCGCGCTTAAGATTTATGTGTGTGTAGTACGCTGTTCGACGACTGCGCGCGCTGCACGGCCCTCTATCTCGATACTCCTAAATGGCCTCCGTACTATCAGAAAAGCTATGAGTGCCTGTTAGGAAGCCGCTGGATTTGGGCGCAGCGCCTCTCGTTCCATCCTCTAGCCTATATGGGAGGGTTATATACCTTTAAAACACGTCGTTACAAAGATTTTCACAAGAGGCCTTTGTCCAGCTGTGGACACATGGATCATGATAGCTGTTTATTAAAAAGGTAAAATTACAGAAACAACAAAAATGTATCAGTAAAGTTGAAATATCAATTCAAATTTGTTTTATTTTTCATGTAGTCCATTTTATCAAGCAAACGCAAAATGATCCAGCCACCTCTTAACATTTTTCCCTAACATTTTGCGTGCTTCATAGCTAAAAAAGTTGTACGTATTGAACTGTTCTTGAGAGTATGTAATAAATAAAACTTCTTCAGTAACCTCCATATTATTATTTGTATTAAAACAAATCAAGCTGTATTGTTTGCGAAACAATAATTTTGGTAAAAGAACAGCATTGTTTGCAATTGTTTTTAGTATGAAATGAATGAAATAATACAAATTCCCCTTTTGTCAATAATGCGGGCAGTCACAACCGGTTATTGTGGAGGCTCCCCTTTATCCTGCAGCGGACATTTTCCAGCTAAAAAGCCTACAATTTGATTTATAATTAATCAATTTTTAAGAAATTTAAATTAAAGCGATGCTCACACTGTCACCACGGAGACACTGGGTCAGTGTGTTGTACAGTACTAAGCGTATTAAGTATTTCATAATCATCAACAGCTCATATACGTTCCCACCAAGGGCTTAGGCCCTATCGTGTATTAGGGCGATCAGGCCTTAATCGGCCCAGTGCGGGTTGGTCGACTTCACACACAACCTTTTTATTTATCCGCAGGCTTTCTTATATATACGAGTACAATCTGACAATACGAGAATCAAATCAAATGAAATCAAATTAGCTATTTATGCAACTGTTGCATAATGAGGGGTATTTAACATGAGTGTGGTTTATGAAACGAGCGCAGCGAGTTTCATAAAAGTATACACGAGTGTTAAATACTAATTATGTACAGTTGCATACAATAGTTTATCTACACTCATACAACAAATTTAAATTAAAGACAAAATAAAGTACATAATCATTGTTTATTGTAATAATTATTGACATTACAAACGTTAATGGCGCGAAAATAAATTTGCAGTAATATCGCACCGCGCATGCGCGCCGCCAAGGTTGCGTTCCGAAACACGCTAGTGGGCTCAAATAGCAAGCATCTGCGTAAAAATAAAAAATAAAAAAACTTCATTTTGTTACAACTTTGCGATAACGAAATGAAATTTGTATGGATCCTTAGTCACGGCTCCATCGAAAGGTATATCATTTGCTTAGCGTTTCTGATAAGTAAATGAAGGATTTACGACATGAGTGTAGATAAAAATTTATTTGCTGAGAATGGGGTTATACATAGCTGACAATTATGCGAAAAATAGGTTTCTCCCACTTAGTGCAAAAGCAAAAGTGATTTGAATGGTTACAGAAATTTAACTTTTATTCTATAGTGGAATTTTTGGATAAGTTATATTATAATATAATATTATAATATAACTTATCTAGTTTCGTATCTAGGTCCTTAATATATTGCGGAATTCAATTATAAATTTCTATACACATAAAGTGACAATTTTTCTCAAATCAGGATGTTCTACAAATTGCACCAGTTACTAGTTTATTTGGATGTCTTATATTCGCAGCACAAATATCTCTAGCCTTTTCTATCTATCGAGCTATAGCCACCTGTGCCAGCAGTCATCATCAACTCAGATCGAAGACGTTCACTGCTGAACATGGGCCTCCCCCATAGGTTACCAACGTGAACGGTCCTGCGCTACTTGCATCCACCGACGCGACGACGCCTAGCAACTTTCACCAAGTCATCTGTCAACCTTGTGGGAGGCCGTCCAACACCACGCCTTCCGGCCCGTGGTCGCCATTCGAGAACCTTCCTTCCCCATCGGTTATGGGTTCGTCGAGCTGTATGTACCAGCACTGCAGTAAGGCCAACTAAAAATAAACAAATTTTAAAGAAACTTCATCAAGCAAAATATGATACAAAAAATGTTTTTTATTTATTATTTATTTCTAGATCGATTTGATAAAATTTCCCTTGTTATCCTACTACTAATATTGTAAATGTGAAAGTTTGGATGTTTGTTGCCGAATCACGCTTGAACCATTAAACGGATGGGGATGAAACTTGGCAGACATATAAGTTAAGACCAAAAATAGGACATAGGCTACTTTTTATTACGGGAAAAGGTCTTATTCCCAGGGGAAAATCGTTAATACTGCGGGCGAAGCCGCGGGCGGATCGCTAGTGTCTAATAATTATTAACACAACATAACAATGTTCGTGTATTTTACCTGTATGCGTAAATATGTAATATCTGCTTGTTAATGTGTCTAAATATCAGCATCAAATGAGTAACATTTCATCCCCAACGAAAATGGAGAACATTTAATAACAGAATTATTAAAATACAACATCCTGCACTTTTAGACTCCGTGCTAAAGTAATGTAACAAACAAAATACCGTAAATTAATTCTAGCGGTAAATACGGTAAAATAGGGATTGCATGAATTTAACCGTTTTAGTTTAAATTCGGAGCGCAGCGTTATTTAGTGCCGCACTAAACTAGACGGCAACTTGGAGTACCGGTATTATTTGTTACCGGTATACGGTGGAGCGGTACCGCACTTGATGGTGTAGTCCGTAGGCGCCATGGTAGAGAGGATTAGGTTCAATTCCTTGAGCTCAAATTGCTAATTTATTTTGCATAGAAAACCGTGCTACTATGAAAACCGTCCAATGAAATAATTTCAACATCATCATAATCGTGTGGGTTAAAAGGTGAAAGACATTACAAACAAGGTCCGAATTATTAAAAGGTCTCTGACATGGCTCAGACAACGACTGCTTCCTATTTCGTGGGAGAGCACTTTACGTTTTGGAAAATTTCTAACTAAACTAAAGTTCACAAAGTTAATACATAAAATGCTATCTGAATAATAAAAAACCTCTTGGGGACCTGTGAAACTAAACAATTAAAAACTAAACTAAAGATTCCCTGGAAGAAATTGCTGTGTAATGCCGTCTAACTGTACACTTCTTTTTGTCTTTGTTGTAATTATCTGTATCTTCCGTGCTATGCCTATGCCGTGTGGTGACGGCAGAGTAGAATACATTTGTCACCAACCCCTACTCTTCCTGTGGGTGTCGTAAGAGGCGACTTAGGGACTACACATTGAACAGGGAACGGGCAGCAGCGCTCTCTGATACAGTAACCTTTTAATCTGCGATCTCCAACCCGCCTGCCAAGCGTGGAGATTATGGCAAAACCCTCCACTAAAGTGGAGGAGGCACATAGTCCAGCAGTGGACTGCAATAGGCTGATTGATTGATCTGTATTTTCCCTGTGTGTAATATATTCATTCATTCATTTATTCAATTAATCACTTTTGTCTCAATGCTAGATTTTTTAATACAAATTGACTTTGTATGAATTCCAATTTAGTCCGAAAAGAAATATGATTCCGTGCTTGAGATTCCCGCAAGCAGATGAGCCTTGACCTAGGCCTTTGTTGGCGCCTATAACATTGATAACAGTAAGTAAGGTCATTTGTCAACCTCAGAATAGAATAGAATAGAATATACTTTATTGCACACAAGGATACAGCTTGAAAGTACAAAAGATAGATGAAGGGGTGTACAGATAGGCGGCCTTATTGCTAAACTAGCAATTTCTTCCAGTAAACCTTAGGGTGCAAGAAATTGTGGGACGGTGCACACAACAGAAAAACAGAATAGGATAAGCTATTTAATACTATTAATCAAAGTTACATAAACAAACTACTTATACTTAGGGCATACAAACCTACATAATATACCTACATACATAACCTTTCAATGTTGCTACATAAATAAATAAAACAAATAAATAATATACCATATAAATATTATATGTTTACATAGATATAAACTTGTATACAAAGATAAATAACTACATAAATAAGAAAAGAGAAACATACTGACAGACAATCAAAGCTTACAGAGGAATTTTTAAACAGGGAGGGAAAGGAGATGGGGCCATACGGTACGTTATACTTGGGCGGGGTAATGTGGAAATAGCGCCCATAGTCGCTACTTTAACGATCAAATACTAGCACTTGTACTGATTCTATAAATGTAAAAAAAATATATGCTAACAGAATATATCCTTAATTAAATTTTAAATAGAGTAGAATTTTTAAATACATTATAATAATTTAGATATAAGAAGCAAAAGATTTAAAAAAAAAAGCAGCAAAAAACATTTTTGACGTCCTTGATCTCGTAACTTAAAGCAATAACCATAGTTTTTTCTTCGTTAATATAACTTGCCAATTATTGACTTAGATTTTAATTTAATTATATTTTTTATAAACTCTGCCATTTTCTGTTAATAAGCAAAAGAGTTCAAGAAAAAAGAGTTTTTCGCACTATTCCTGCGCGGCGTCGGACGTTACCACCGTGAAGCATCGCACGCTAATATGAACGTTATTTCAGTAATACGTTGGTTGAACTTTCAACTTAACCGCGTTGAGTTGCTAATTTTTGCAATAACCCGGCCTTAAGACCGAGTGAAGATACCTAAACCAATACACCAGTACAGTCATATCGTTCACGTTTACATACGATTACGATGCATTTGAACGTATACGGGACGTAAACGGAATATTTCGGAAAATACCAATTTATTCTGTACGAATTCTCCTTTGAATTTTAAAAGTTGCTCTTGCGAATTTCGCTGCATCGTATCGCAAACATTTCGCAGTGTGCAGAATTCATGTTTGTAGAAAGCAATTATAATATCATATACAAAAACATATTGGGATTGAACACAATTTAAATTAGCTCACAGAGACTGCTCATGGCTTGCACAAAAAAGAAGTTACTAACGTGCGAATACATCTTCGTTCAGCCAGAAGACGTCTACTGCTGAACGTAAGCCTAGGTTTACAAGTAGGCCCGGTTTCCTCCAAAGCGGAGAAGAGAGGAGATGTGTTTGAATAACCAATCAGATTTCATTATTGAAGCTAAGCGGAGACGAGACGTGGAAATAATGAAATCTGATTGGTTATTCAAACACATCTCCTCTCCTCTCCGCTTTGGTGGAAACCGGGCCTTATAGGTTTCCAAAGTGAGCGGTCCTGCGCTACTTGCATCCACCGGCGCCTACTACCACCGGATACTACCAGAAAAAAAAACTTTATTGTGAATTAAAGATTTCTGACGCGCGTCGCCTATCGTCTTTTGTTCCTCTGAGTTGTGCATTGTGCAGTTTCAGACGAAGTGTGAGTTTTTGTCATTACGTAAATAAAAAAAATCACAGATTGCATGCCTCACACGACTATTGAACACATTGGAAATGAATCTGTGTCGTTCTGACTTTTTGACTTTTTTCAAAAAGGTTAAGCTACAGGGCAAACCAAAAATGGCTGACTCTTTTGTTCCTCTGAGGGCTTAACCCGATCGTCGTTGTTTTAAGACTAAAGAGTCCAAATTTTTGATATCATTCTTCGTTTCCCAAATATCGAGCGCCAAAATAAAAAATTCGGAAAAAAATATTTTTTTTTTCACTATTTCAGCCATAACTTTTTTCGTGTTTAACTTTCTTAAATAGTTTTTTTGCACCTTACAGCTCTCATAAATACGCGTCTTTTGAGCGTTTTTTTTAATATCATATCTTCACAACTCTCCGAGATATAAGGGGATCGCACTTTTTCGTGAAATCGAAGCGCAAACGTAAAGACATTTCCAATGTCAAAATCCCGTTGTGTCTTCGTTGTGCAGAAAAGAAAAACCTAGGGCTCTTTGTAAAAACCTTGCACAAATAATAAACTGAATAATATGAATTTTCTCTTCTATACCCTGTTGGAAAGTTGTACATTACATCGACCAGTAGCGTCAGCAAAGAAGTTACGAGCAAACGAACCAGCTGCGAGTTGTAAAACAATTAAGAGGCGCGGCGAGCGGAGCCGGGGCACGGCATAACTTTGTCGAAGCTTGCAGCCATCAAGGTAGCGAGTTTGATCAAATAAGTTTTAATCACACTAATATTATTATAAATGTGAAAATATATTTGGATGTTTGGTTAGATGTTTGTTCAGCTTTCACGGATTTGGACGAAATTTGGAATAAAGATAGTTTGTACCCTGGAATAACATATAAAATAATTTTTACGGGGGAAAATCTTACATAATGCGAGCATAGTCACCGGCGAATAACTTAGTAATAAATACTTTTTAAACACAAGCTTTGGGGAGTACCCTGAACAAAAAGTTACATGTCCATGCTCTTACCGCTAAAAAGTTCTCTCATGAGTAGATAACCCGGGCTGGGAGACGATCATATTTTGCTATCAAAATTTAACGTTTTTTAAAACCAGTGTGTGGCGGAGGCGGTAGCGGCGCGGCATGGCCTTTCTACTTCTGTACTTCCAGTTCGTCCCCTAATTGCAGGGCGGGGTGAGGAACCGTGTATGGTGGGAGGGGGTGTGTGGCCGCTCTGTGTACGTTGTACTAAATTAATTCTGCAATTCCGTGCAAAAGCTACTCCGAAACCGAACAACTGATGCGCTATATCTTTGACTGGGAATATACATCCTTTTTCCTAGCCCCATCCCCATCAAAGTAGCCGAACACTGTTCATATTAACTCCGGACAGCAATGACAGCTGCAATTTGTTAGCAAACCCTTTGAGCTGCAAATTGCTGCAGTGGACCTTAATTGACGGCCGGTATTAGGAAAATGACGCTTCAACAAATTTTCGCACGAATTGCCAACTTTGCGGTTCTGACGGTGTTGAATTGAGTTATAGTTTTTCGAAGTAGGTAATAGCATAGGGTGAGGGCGATTATGATTAACAGCTCATATACGTCCCCACCAAGGGGCTCGAGCTTACCCTGGAGCGGGGCGATTAGGCTATATAGTCAACCACGCTGGCCCAGTGCGTATTGAACGACTTCACACACAACTATTGAATTTCGTACGAGTGTGGAGGGTTTCTTACGATATTTTTCTTCACCGTCGATCGAATAAACGTACATATTAATTCAAAACTTGAAAACACATTGGTAACAATTCATAGGTTATAAAGTCGACCAACCCGCACTGGGCCAGCGTGGTGGACTAAGGCCTAATCGCCCTAATTCAGGGTAGGATGATGAAGCGGACCCAGTCTACAACTGAAGGTAGGGTCAGTAGTATGGTAGGTCTGCAACTCAGTGTAAAAAAAGACGGTCGCGTGCGAGGCGACGAGCTTTAGAAATCTTTGGTCTAAAAATTGTAACATTAAAAAAATAAAAATAAAATAAAAAAATTGTAAAATTCCTAAAATTGTAACATTGGACGCTTCCTAGGTCAGAATTTGATATTTCACAGCTCTAAAATTGAGATATCTATTTCATGTCCCTTTTTATTTGTCAAAGGACCTTGAATAAAGGATTAGAGCGTAATATTCCAAATTTAAAAACTATTACTTATCAATAAACATTGTAAACATTACTCACTTATACACACATACCCCATTCATCAATACTCTCATAAAATACGTAAGTACATGCACATGTACACGCATAAACTTATTATCATTAATTTTTAAATTATGTATTGGTATAAGACTACTTATAAACTCAGTTTCGTTGTACTAGATTAATGTAATGCGGTGCCTCCTGACACAGGCTATGGCTCAAAAGGAGGCCCCTGCCACTATAAGTTAAGAAACTTGTTAAAGAAAAATACAAATTATTACTTATTATGGGGAAACTTTTATTATAGTAAGCACTCTTGACCACAATCAGGTCCGCGAGGGACGAGATACGGTCGATGATGGAACGAGTTCGCCCAGATAGTGCCTGTTCACTCTAACTTTGAAAATGCTTGGGTTATAAGCAATCGGAAAAACAGAAGCAGGCAAAGAATTCCACTCCTTGGCCGTGCGCATTATAAAAGATGATTGAAAGCGTTTCGTGCGGCAAAGGGGTATTTCGACCCAAGTGCGGATGGTATGCTGCAGTTCGTCTGGACTCCCGATAGTAAAATGGTGATGGCGGAATGAGCTCATGCAGCCCATGTGCACACTCCCCGAAATACAGCCTGTAAAACAATGACAGACATGCAATCTTCCGGCGATGAGCCAAACTGTGAAGCTTGGTTACCACTGGATTCTCATCACCGATAATTCTCTTGGCTCTGCGTTCCACCGAATCAAGTGCAGCAAGTTGATATTTTGCTGAGCCATCCCACAGGTGACTGCAGTACTCCATGCAAGATCGGACTTGCGCTTAAACCTTAAAGGGTAATATTAGGGTAATATTATTATTATTTTGGGGAAACTTCTTTATTTCACAAGGGTAATTTTTACGACGACATCGAACAATGACAAGATGTCGCCGTATTTACAAGGATGTGACAGCGAACGGTTGCCGCGGTATCTATAATAACAGATTTTTGGATTTTGTTCCTGTCATTCACCGTAAGTGACTTAGGATATTATTATTATTATTATTAAAGATTCCAAATTAGCCTCAATAATATTGTTTGAAATTAAACGAAAATTAAATTTTTATTGTAAATATATATGTTGGCTAAATCGGGTGTTGAAATTGTTCCTTTCGTGAAGTAAAATGCAATGGGCTGCTTATATTTCTGATGCAAGCCCTGCAGTATAAAAACAAGAGCATGGTCAGCAACTTCTCCTTTGCGCCCTATCTCTCCTAAATCTTGATATCCTTCGACACAGTCATTTGTTGTATTGAGTATTAATCTAGGCTTAATTGCCATCTCATCAAATAGTAGACTAGATTTATATCTAGGTAACTTTTGCAGATGAACTTGCTAATTGGTTGGAATCTCCAGATCCTACCTTTATTATAGGTGTGTTTACATTAAATACAAATTATTATTAGCTACTTATAGGAAAACTTTCCCTTTCCGTGACGTATTTTCTTCTCTCTCTTTTTATTGACTCCCACAGTCTAATAAGGCACCGATTTCATGGCTTTATTATTTAAGCCATGAAATAAGCAAATAAGAGCTCCGGTCGGCCTCCGGAACTGAGGGAATTATTTGCCATGAAGAAATAACTTTGTACTAACTCTGTGTAGTGATAAAAGCGGAATTTATGTTTGATGATTGTGATTTATTAAACCAATAAAAGGGATAAATAGAACAATAAGAACTTGATGACAGTGAACGTAGATATAGCGGCAAGAATCCATTACTTTATGTTTGATAAATGCCAATGCGATGCTATAGGTATACCTACTAGGTATTGTCAATTCAAGAGTAAATACAATGTTTGAAAAGTTAAAATTTCGTAACGTTTCACAATCTTCTTCGTCATAACGTGTCCTCCGAAGCACGGAATCATCCTTATTTTCGAAATCATCCTAATTTTCAGAATCAGCCTGCAATATCCTAACTAAACTGGAGAAAGTCTCGCAAAACCGGTTCCGAATCCGAAGCCCAAATGAGAACTAAGCAAATGCTCAACCGCTCGGCCACCTAAAAACTTTTCTACGAAACCTTTAAACATTTTCAGCAACACGGACACTTGCACAGAATGAAACAAAATCCTTTGTCTGGAAAATCTAGTTTTATTCGAGTACATAGGTAGAGCGCAGAACGGAACGTGTTGTGCAGATAAGTATTTATTCTAGCGCGGACTACGACGGAGTAAATCGACCATACTTCACACTTTACGCTCGCAAACTTCTGGGTCGAGAGGGACATTTACTATCAACGACCGAAGCGGACAAAATGAAAAGGAAACAGAACTACTATTGTTCGTAGCAGTTCGTAGCAATTTGCTACGGCGTAGCTACTTGTAGCTGTTGTCGTAGAGGGCCGATTATAAATTACGGACTTGCTGTCTAACGTTGGCGGTTCAATCTTGATATGTAGATGCATAACTAGGTACAAGTATATTGCTTTTGTGTGCGTTATCTCAAAATACCTGCAAATTGCAGATTCACGCACATTTTATTATAACAATAAGTGATTTGTAGATAGAATAGAAAAATTGAAAAGCGCAGGTTGGGACTAATCTGCATAGATTGGCTCATAGGTGCAATGTTTTGAATCTTTTAAGAGAATGTTCTTGTGAATTTATAAGTCTTTAAAATTACAATGCATGGTTACGTCGCGCGAATACGCGACAGAGCTTCGCCTTCTTTTTTATAACCATCTGGTTTGAAAGGTCGACAACTAACCTAACAAACCCTAATTTCAGTAATGAAGCTATCAAAGATCTTCATGGCTCACGTACCGACTATTTTTCATAGATAATATTCAAGAATTGTCATGCTTTTTAAAGGAAGGAATCATCTTGCTTTACGGACAAGTAGGTGATTCAGCCTGCAATTAAACCAATCACTTTACCACGTGGCAGCAGAGATTGTTCACGATAAAAACGTTGTCTGACGCATCGTACGACGTAAATATGTCATACCTTATGTAACCAACATATATGGTCGGGTATTGTAAAGCAACAAGCCATATCCCTTGGATTAAAGTGGCGTAATGAGGTGTAAAACCCTTGTTTAGTGAACCAGTTTGAACCAGTTCGGAGTCCATATTCAGAACACGAGACCGCGTCGTATAAAGCCAGCCACTTAACCTACTCGGCTTTATACGCTTGGAAGAGTTAGCTTAAACATACTTACGGTAGTTTACGTTTTCGGTAGCTAAAAGGATTTGAACATTCGATTGCTAATTGACTAAGCGAGCGCGAGCAAAGCGTCTCCGTTACAGCTTGGCCAAAATTGCTTTTGTATGTCTATCTGTCGATCAATTTATTCTCATCTACAGATCGCGTTTCTCAACCAATTATCGTAAAATTTTGTGAGCAAGTTTGGTAAATTAATAG
Organism: Carpatolechia fugitivella; assembly: GCA_951230895.1. Classification (NCBI taxonomy): domain Eukaryota; kingdom Metazoa; phylum Arthropoda; class Insecta; order Lepidoptera; family Gelechiidae; genus Carpatolechia; species Carpatolechia fugitivella. Next base: position 14,597,102 of record OX579657.1, read on the forward strand.
AATTCTTTATCGAGTCAGCTTTTGGAAATTTTAAAAAATTACGGAGTTATAAGGATTGAAATGAAAAACAAAAATCTGCTATTTAACTAAGTCTACTACTCACAGAGCTACTAATTAATAAGTTTGTTTATTTGACGTTCTTATAGTGAAATACATTCTAAGAAAACATGCAGTCACTTACTAATAAATACAAAGGTTGTGTGCGAAGTCGACCAACCCGTATTGGTTCAAAATGGTGAATTGAGCCCTTTTTATGTAGAGTAGCTTCAAACCCCACCGTGGGAATTTGCAATACTTAACAATAAACAAATATGGCAAGAATATACGTCACGGTTACAAAATATTCACTGAACTTGTTTCATATATAAATAGGCTTAACAAAAAGGTCGAAACAACGTCTTTGAGGTAAATGCTGACACTACATTCATGAAATCCCCAACTCAGCGGAGCCCAAATCAATGAACCCTATATTTATAAAATATACTTATAAATTATGTTATTATGTCAGCATATTCACTCCGTGTAAGGGAAATTGTATTATGATGTACTACCTACCAAATTGTATGGTCGCGGACAGAAAGTGTTTACCACCTTAAGTATTACAATTGCCTGCACACATTTGAGTCATAAGGCCGAAATGTCTATTTCATATCAATTTGATTGACCATAGATTATTATTTTTCTAATAATATGAGAATCGGTCGCTCTACGAGGTGGACTGACTACTATCAAGGTTTGATATATAGAGCAATTATTTTGAAAAAAAAAAACTAATTTTAGTTTCGTAGTGACATCTGTGCTACCAATATAGATGCTCGCAGTGGAAAACTAAGGAAGGCAACTGACCAATCACGATGCGCTGCCTGAAACGCGCTAATGAAGTAAGGACAACACCACCTCTTTGGACCTCGTTGGACCTCGGTCTCCTGGCTATACCACCCGGCCAAGCGGGTGGTAACCCTTTTCCCACAACATCTTGTTCCGCCTACCTATAGGTCTATAGGCCTATAGGCGTCAAACTATCCTTCGCCAAAGTTTTTAACTAAGAATATGAAGAAATAATAAAATAGAAACTCAAAAAATCTTTATTTAATATCTAGTATAACCTTCCCCCAGCAGCTATGACGGCACGTAGTCTATCTCCACTATCTCTCATTGATGCGACAAGGCGTGCGCATAGATCATTCCCTCTAGTCTGATATCATCCCATACCCGAGCACAGTCTTATCTAAAAGCATGATTGTTTCTTTCCATTCCATGAGGGTTTCTTTCATTTTGACAGTCCCAGCGTTGAACCATTAACCTCCATAAATTTTCAATTGGGTTTAAATCAGCAGACCGAGCGGGCCGTTGAATGAGTCGAATGTCACGGTGCAGGTTGAACCACGCCATAGTAGCACGGGCCGTGTGTATCCATGCATTATTTTGAACGTAGGCAATGTGTAGGAATTCTGTTGCAGGATACACTACGCGCACAGTAGGCAGCATCATTTCGTCCAAAAGCGACACATAATTAATCGCAGTAGCCTTATTGTCCACCTTCGAAGAGAAATATTATTTCAGCTTTTTGCTCCTGGGTTAAACTTGCCATTTTATTTCGTTATAAAAATAGGCATCTTTCTTAAAATTTCACTCTTGTCCAAACGACATTCAAACAATCATATTTTTTAATAAATGTCATTTCAAAAGTAAAGAAATGAGTTTCGTCATCAAAAAGTGATCAATAAATCTCTTTGTTGTTAATCAGTGCGTCATATTGAATAATAACTTTAAAAGGTATTAAGTAACTTGATATGGCATTTTAGACTAGTCAAAACAGTGTGATATGGAATCTAATTTGAAAACTGGTAAACATTTTCTGACCCCGACCGTACTAACTACCAAATACTACCTCTTTTTTAAACCTAATTAATTACTAGGCTTAAAAATACAATGTCAAATTTAAAACAAAAATACAATGTCAGAAAAAAAATATTAAAACAATAACAAAAACAATAAAAAAAAATACCCCTATATTTATATTTATATATACATAGAGTATATATTTTGAGAGCGTCGTCGGTGGTCTAGTAGATAAGGTCGCTGTGGTCCGTCCGGGAGACGTGGGTTCGATCCCCACTACGTACCAATGTGTGTTCAAATTTCGAATTCATTATGTAAGCACGTTTATTCGACGCTCTTACGGTGAAAGAAAACAACGTAATGAAACCGGCACACTCCTGCGAAGAAATTCAAAGGGCCAACCCGCACTGGGCCAGCGTGGTCGACTAAGGCTTAATCGCCCTAATTCAGCGCAGGCTCGAGCCCCTCGGTGGGGACGTATGTGAGCTGTTGATGAATGAGATAGTCTTATTTTCAGCAGGGAAACCCACGGCTTGTTCCTTTAGCAATAAAACCGTTTAATAATCACACCGATACCCCAATAGACCTAAAACAATTCCACGGGCTTGTAGCCGTTAAACCTTTACAGCGGTACTAAAACTTTGTACTGAAGCGAGTTTAAAGACTGCCTATAAACGCCGCGAACAAAATCCGAACATTACAGCGGCCCATAAACGGCACGGAGACGGCAAAATCGCGCGCACCCAAACCTATAATTATGCAGAAGCACAAACGTGCCTCAACAGGTCCCGTACTGCTTTTATGGCTATTCGACGTGCGTATAATGAAAAGTTGTAAATGTAAATCGGGATATTCGTGTGCGTTTTTTATCGTGCACTCTCAGTCTTTATATTAGTACACTGTACTGAAAGCTGATTTAACAAAAAAGGAAGAAGATAAAGTGTAGATGAACCATCATAATAACTTTTACCAATTTGAATTAAGCATGTCATCAATACATCCGCGACACAAAACAGAAAAAAAGTTAAAAGTGATATCAACTCTTCGAATTCTATCCCTGAAGGAGCAACATGAATTATTTCCAAAAACAAACCTCACCCATATAGTCTGTGTCATTACAAATAACTAATTTTAAGGCAGTTTTTAATACTCGTTAAACAAAATAAGTCGGCATAAATATTATTTTCAATACACCTTGCTCGAAAATTTAACTTACGACGGCAGTAAACTGTGCGGTAAATGCGTTTTACCGCACAAGTGCGATTTAACTCCAATTTTTTTTTTCAATTTCTATGGTCTTCAAAATTATTATTCAGCCAGGCTCATTTTGACAATAAAAAATATTTAAATCTATTCAAACAAAGAGAATAGTATTTTATATTTTTTTATTTCAACAAATTCTGACAAAAATATTATCAGCCAGTACATAATATTTTAATTATCAAAAATAAAATTATCACGATTTAACTAAGAATCAATTCGTAGAGGCTAAATGTCCGCCAGAGCCTTTTCTCCATAATTATGCTTCTAAAAAAGAAACAATAATATCATCGTTTTGTAGTTGGCGCCAAGTTTGTAAAATTTTCATATAATTATTTTACATTGAATGTTGTTTTATGAGTTAAGTGTTGATATTACAGTAACGTTTACGCCGTGTGGTGACGGCAGAGTAGAATACATTTGTCACCAACCCTTACTCTCTCTCGGTCTTCTCAATCGCCACCTGTGGGCGACGGGAGCCAGCATCAGCCTTTCGGCTCTGGCTGGGGCTGTCCTCGCGGTCCTCTACTGAGGACCGGGCACGGGGTTGGGCTTAAAAGCCGTTGCCATCTTTGGATGGTGGATCTGTGGCCATCTTTGGGTTGTGGTGCTCAGATCTGGGATGCGGTGCTCTCCTCCTCGGCGCTTCTCGCCAGTAGAAGCTCCCTGGGGAGAGCCTTCGACCTTGTGTCCGGTGGGCGTCCATGTTAGTGGGGCAATCCCGCGAATATGTTCGAACGAGGACTGGTCCGCTCGTTCGAATATTGTGGTTGCCAGGCGAGCGATTAAGGCGTCCAGGTTCTCGTGCTCCAGGTCCCGCAGGATGGTGGAGTTGCGCACGAAGTATGGGGCGCCGGTGATCATGCGCAGGCTCTTGTGTTCTTGGGCTCTGAGTCGTTTCCTGGTCGGCTCCGGGACCAGGGCGTACCAAGCCGCCGCGGCATAGGTGAGCCGCGTTCGGAGGTATATCCTGTAAATCCCCAGCTTCGTGCGCAGGGGAAGGCGGGAATCGAGGACTGGACGCAGCTTCGCTCTGGCAGACTTCACTTGCCCCACCACATTGGACACGTGTCTCCGCATCGTCAGATTCTTGTCGATGGTCACACCTAGGTACTTCACCGAGGGTGACCAATCGACAGGCTGTCCCATCAGCCGGACCCTTTCTGGGAGGCGGCTGAGCCCGGTAATCATCGCCTGGGTCTTCTGGACGTTCACTGACAACCTCCATCTGGAGAGCCAGTCGGGCAGCAGGTCGAGGGTCCGCTGGATTTTCGCGACGGCGTGGTGCGGTTTGTATGACGTGCACAAGTAGGCTAAGTCGTCGGCGAAAAGAGCCAGCTTGGCGTCATCCAGTAGTGGAATGTCATCAGTGTAGCAGGCGTAGCAAAAGGGGGACAGCCTACTCCCCTGGGGTACTCCGGCGAGAATCGGGCGCGGCGTCGACAGGGCGTCCTCCACAGCTACCTGGAAGTTCCGCCCTTCCAGGAAGCTCGCCACAATCTTCACCAGGCATCGAGGTGCGGTGGTCTGCGAGAGCTTGAACACTAGGCCCTCGTGCCAAACTCTGTCGAACGCCTTCTCCATATTCAGCATTACGGCGACGGTCTGCTCTCTCTTGTTGAGGCCCATCGCCATGAAGTGCAGGACACGGGCCAGCTGGAGGGTCGTCGAGTGCTCCGCGCGGAAGCCGAACTGTTCCGGTCTGGGCACGACGTGGGGTTTCAGCAGCAGGAGGAAGAGGTCTTCGAACACCTTGATGATGTTGAAGAGCAGCGTGATCGGGCGGTGGCTCTCTGGGCGCTTGATGTTCTTGCCGGGTTTAGGAAGCATAATAACCCGGCCGAGCTTCCAAGCGGTGGGAAAGTGACCCAAGCGTAATATCCCGTTGAACAGCCGTGTCACCGCGACGACAGCGCGTCGCGGGAGGTGACGGAGAGCGGCGTTCGGGATCCTGTCCGCGCCCGGGGCTTTCTTGGTCTTCGCGCGTTGGAGAGCTCGCTGCACCTGGCTCGGCGTGAAGAAGAGGCCATCCTCTTCCACCCCGATCGGCGCCGCAAAGTACTCCCTCAGGTGTTGCTCGACTGCTGCTACGTGCCCCACGTCTTCCGTAGGGTTCGGCTTAAACTGGTTCTCCAGGCTGTCGGCGAAGATTTCGGCCCTCTCTTCTGCCTTATAGCGGGTCCGGCCTTGTGCGTCCAGCAGCGGACGGACGGGTGCAGGCGTGGAGGACAGCTGACGGCAGAGGCGGTGGACAGAGGGGGCCTCTTCCTCTTCCATTTCCCTCAGATGCCGGTCCCAGCTATCGGCTGCGTGTGCGGTGAGCTCTTCCCTCACTCTCTTGACTAACTCGTTGAGCTTCCTCTTGAGAGGAGGGAACCGAGTATGCTGCCATCTTCTCCGGGTTTCTCGCTTCTCCTTGATCAGGTCCTGGATCCGGGCAGGTAGGGGCGTGAGCCGTTCTCCTGCCGGAACGGTGGTGGAGGCGGTGTCAAGCGAGGCCCGGATGGACGACGACAGCTTCTCTGCGGCTGCGTCTACGTCGGCGCTCGTGTTCACTGGCTTCAGTCGGATGCGCTCATCGAGCTCCTCGGCGAAGGCGTCCCAGTTGGTGCAGATTCTGGGTGCGGGTAGTGCGACGCGGGTTGGCAAGTCGTGGAAGACCAGCAGTACTGGTCGGTGATCCGAGGGTAGGTCCACCAGGACTTCCTGAAGGGGCGGGCAGCGGATGCCTTTGGTGACTACGATGTCTAGTACGTCATCGTAGAGGGGGCTCCTGGGGTCGTGGCGAGTGGCCTCCGGTGGCCCAAAGACATCGTAGTCGTGGTCCAAGGAGTCTTGGTGGAGTAAGCGCCCGGCGTCAGTGATTATGCTCATCGAAGCCTGGCGTGGAAAGAAGGGCGCGCCGCAGTGCCACCGCTGCCAGGGCTTCAGGCACTCGTCCCAGAACTGCCACCGTCCCATCCGCTGCGTGAAGTGCCCACGGTCACGGACGGACCCGCCTACCTGCGCCAACTGCAAAGGGGACCACACGGCCAACAACACCAAGTGCCCCGTGTTTGCCCGTGAGAGCCGTAATAAGAAGGCCGGCATCGCCCCTTGCACCGGGATGGGGAAGCCAAGAGCGGTGGACCCCGCCACCGTAAAGGAGACGGCCACAAACACGCTCATGGCCCCAGCCAATGACGCCCCTCCCCGTGGCTCCAGCACTGGGGGGAAGAAGAAGAACGGAAAAAGGAAGGCGAAGGCCCCGCCCTCCTCCGCACCATCTCAGGCACCAGCACCTGCTGCATTACCATCAGCAGACTCCGACCTACGTGCTACGTTGGAGCTGCTACAGCAGGTGCTCTCCGCCGCGCTCTCCGGCGGCGCCATAAACACCACGGCCCTCAGGACAGCCATCTCACCACCGGTCACCAATGGCTGACAAACTGAGGGTCATTTACTGGAACGCCGAAGGCCTGCGCACCAAGATCAGGCTGCTGCGCACGTTCCTCCGGGAGCAGAACGTGGACGTGGCGCTGATTAGCGAGACGCATCTGCGGCCCACCGATTCGCTGAAAGCGCCTAACTATGTGTGCTACCGGAGGGACCAGATCTCACCACAAGGAGTCGCATACCGGGGGATTGTCGTCCTGGTGAAGAGACGGCTAGTACACCAGGAGATCGACGACGTCCAGCTGTCGTCGTTGCTCGCCCTCGGTATAGAGACCCACTACGGCGGGAGGGACCTGCGCCTCTTCGCCGTTTATCGACCGCCAGCTGATAGGTTCCATGCCGAAGACGTCCGCACTCTACTTCGTGACCCCGCTCCAACCATCTTGGTGGGGGACTTCAACGCGAAGCACACGGCATGGAACAGCACCAACCCTTACTCTTCCCGTGGGTGACGTAAGAAGCGACTTAGGGACTACACATTGAACAGGGAACGGGCAGCAGCGCTCTCTGATAAAGTAACCTTTTAATCTGCGATCTCCAACCCGCCTACCAAGCGTGGAGATTATAGCAAAACCCTCCACTTAAGTTGAGGAGGCTCATAGTCCAGCAGTGGACTGTAACGGGCCGTTGATGAAGTGTTGATATTTAATGATAAATGTGAATAGTAAGGATACTCAAACTGCGCGCGATATAATAAGGGTTAGTTTTTACAACTATTACATGATTAATTTTACCTGTAGTATCATAGCTTTTGTAGGGTACTTTTACTATGTACCTTTCTTAACCATTTCAATTTAATTATTTACTATCAATTTTCTCACAAGTGTATTGAAAAACGTCGTACAACACACGGATCTTAGGTTTTATAACATACGGCTCGGCCCGGGCTTACAAAAGTCAGCTCGTTTGTAATTTGCCACCTACGATCCTTGTATCGTAATGTACTATTACGAGTTTATTGCCTCTTTATAATATACGGCAACAAGTCTAAAACAGCAGCCGGTCAGGCCATGAATGGGCCGCTGTAATACTAAAACGCGCGTCAGTTTGAGAGCTCTATTAGCCCAGCTGACAAACGTAAAAATTTCATTGGCCCTTTAAATTCCAGCATTATTCTTGATTTGCAGCCTTGTTCGCAAACGGCACTCTTGACACGAGTTGGTGAAACGGAAAAACGTATGAGACTTTTTTATGAATGGGAGGTAATTTGGAAGTTATAATATAACTTCACATATTATGTTGAAGGTTAGATGTAGGCCTTTTTTGTGTGAGACATGTTTTGAAGTTTCTTAGTTTTTAAGGGGCGCAATCACAATCGTTTTGCATTGTATTTGTTGTATGTATGTATACAACAAATTCTGACAAAAATATTATCAGCCAGTAATATATTAATTACAAAAAATAAAATTATCACGATTTAACTAAGAATCAATTCGTAGAGGCTAAATGTCCGCCAGAGCCTTTTCTCCGTAATTATGCTTATAAAAAAGAAACATAGTAATATTATCGTTTTGGAGTTGGCGCCAAGTTTGTAAAATTTTCATATAATTATTTTACATTGAATGTTGTTTTATGAGTTAAGTGTTGATATTACCGTAAGTATGTTTACGCCGTGTGGTGACGGCAGAGTAGAATACATTTGTCATCAACCCCTACTCTTCCCGTGGGTGTCGAACGGGCAGAAGCGCTCTCTGATACAATAACCTTTAATCTACGATGTCCAACCCGCCTGCCAAGCGTGGAGATTATGGCAAAACCCTCCACTTAAGTGGAGGAGGCTCATAGTCCAGCAGTGGAGCAGTGGTGATGATGATACCTCACAATAACTCTGGTGTCAGTTGTGGAAGGAGTCACCAAAGGCCTCTCACATGGCTAATAGCCCAAAAGCCCGCGGCTCCCAGACCTTCGTTAGAGGCTGAAATTTTTTCTATGCATGTCTACAATACAGGTATAAACGTACCCTGACTATGGAGCTTGCGTCGCGGTGGCTTCGGCAGGTAACAGGTGGTGAAGGTGAGTAAAATGGTGTCTCAAATTCGACAATTTATTTTTGATAATCTCCAGGACACGTGTCGATAAGTGCGTCGGTGGTCTAGTGGCTAGGGTCACTGCCTTCCATCCAGGAAGCATGAGTTCGATACCCACCGCGTACCAATGTGTTTTCGAGTTTTGAATTCATTTATACGTTTATTCGACGCTCTTACGGTGAAGGAAATCATCGTGATGAAACCTGCACATTCCAGCGTTAAATTGAAAGTTTATGTGCTCGAGCCCTTCGGTTAAATGAGCAGTTGATGACGAATCTCTAGGATAGCTGCTCTGCTCATGCCATTCGAAACACGGAATTATCTAACTTTTATAAAAATTAAGCACAATGACCTGTGAGAACAATGGAGGATTTTCCGACAGCCAATTAAAAAAAATAGTTCATAAAACTTCGGTAGATGACGTTGACGATTCGTGGATCCGAAAAAGGATTAAAAAAGAATAATCCACGAAAAACACCTGGCGCCATCTATCGTCTTAATTATAACTTTTTTTTTTAAGAGCTGTCAGAAAATCCCTCATTACAAACCAACTACAGTCGTCGTACACGGAAATCATTATAAAATCACAATATCCAACTCGAAACTTAGGATTAGTGAACTTCTCACCAAGCATGAACAGTTTCTATAGGACGTAACTACCAACTCTCGCGAACACCTAAACGCGGAACTTTCTCGAACAAAACAACTGTCAGCGAAATAGAACTTATAGTAGACAAACTTAGAAAGTACTTCACAAGCGAAAATAGATCTTATGATACAGGCTTAAGGGAGATATTGGATAGCGAAGGGTGGTTTGGACGTCTAACTCAATATTTCATAGTGACGTAGCAAGAGAAGTGGTACTAAGGGTTCTCGATTTCTTGAGATTTTACTTGAGAATGATTGACGAGAATGATTGACGAGAATGACTTGAGACTTAGAAGGAATGATGAGTAGCTCTTCCAAGGATCGCAGGTCTGATTTATCACAGAATAAAATAATATTAGAAGATTTTTCTGTGATTTGTTTATCTGGTTTTTTCCTTTTTCGCGGATTATTATTGTATTGTTTTTGATTTCGCCAGAAATGTGAGTGCTTTTTATATTTTTATGCTATAAAGTTTATATTTATAATAGAATTTGTTAGGTAATTAAACAAACAACAGTTTATTAGGGGTAGTATAATTATTGTATTATATATCAAAATTTTCTCAGAGGAAATAAAAGACGATCGCTTAAGCGCGAGGAGACGCGCGTCAGAAATGTTTGCAAATTTTTATGTTATGACGTCACACCTGCCAAATGATCTACAACTGAGTAAAAATCGAGTTCGAAAAAATATGTAGGCTTGACTGAAGCTAATTTGATAAACATGACATAGTTAACAACAAAAATGATCTTGTAAATAAAAATATAGTTATGGGTAACGTTTTAGTGTCCAGAGTCATAAAAAATAACCTGTAGGTACCTTTCATCGTTCAAAATGGAACATTACTGCAGAACCTAAAAAAATTAGAGATCCGCAGTCACATAACATTTCCACATTATACCGCCAACGACCGGCATGTATCTCTTTGATGTCGTCCATCAATTCCTTTTGACAACCCTACCCGTTATTAGTGACAGTACCACTCGAAAACAGACATAACTCAAATATCGCTAACCATCGCTCTTTTAAAACGAAACAAGAGGATAATTATTGACGCCAAGCAGCAATGAACGTTGAACTCAGTTATTTTGTTAGCAGCTAGATGACATTACGAATTCAGAGTAAACCACCTCGGAATGACCGAAAAATGTAAATCGAACAAAAATAAATGTGAAAATTACGTGAAACGGAATCGACTTGTAAAAACTTTGGATTTGTTTTCTACCTATCATTATTTTCTGAATTTATATTCCAGTTCGAACTAGTTCGAATAGTGAAATGAAAATGCAAGCAGGCATGCATGCTTACAAAATCCAAAAAATATTTTATAACTAGTGGCTCTGTGAGCTGTAGACATCGCGGTTTTTTATTTTTTGAAATGTTTGAAATTGTTTTGTTATTACGTTTTTAAACCATCTCTGCCATTTTTAAAAATTCTGAAAATCTGAATCGACAAAAAATCTATATAATTATTGAATCTGCTCACAAAGATTCATGGGAATCGGTTGAAAAAGGCAACCTGTAGATGAGAACAGCCGGACACCCGCCGGACATATGAAAGCATTTTTGCCCAAGCTGAAACAGAGACGCTACGGTCGCGCTTTGCGCTTGCTCAGTCAGTAAAGCCTTTAGAAATAATTTAAACGATTTATCCTTGCTTAAAACATAATTCTAATAATAAATAATGCTGGTTAGCATCGGTTGCAAATCCTAGGTAATTTTTTCTTTGATTTTACTTTATATATTTCAATCGATCCCGCGTCGTTAAAATACCTGTTTATAATTTTGTTCTTCGTTTTAATTAAAAATAAAATTCGATATAATTAATATTAAAATCACCTATGAAGTTTTTATGTAAGTATCCAAACTTCGCCTTGAAACATTTCTTACCACTTAGTAGGGGCCGGCAAGTCAAACTTGTAAAGTTATAATTCCACCATAAATCCTTTAGGGCATTAAATTTATAAGTTAGGCAGGAGCGGAATCGGAAAGATAAGCGACTGCATTCATGATGAACTTGGGCACTGAACACTGAACACTTGAGTGAAATAACAAAATTCTACAACTTTATAGAAGTTTCTAGAACAATTGTCGCTGCTACCGGCACGGCGGCAGCGCGGCGACAACTCAGAGAAACAAGAGAAGATCGCTTCCGACGGGCGGCGTCTAATTTCTTGGGGCAACAGTGATTTGAATTTCTTGGCTTGGCTGTGTCAAATCCGTCCTGCCTAAGTCTTGAACTCTTCGAATCCTGGTTGGGATCTCGGGACACTGTCAAACGAAAATCTCTTGGATTTTACCCAGTTGTATTTGAACATTGCGGGCTAAATCATTTGATTGTCCGATAAGAAAGATAATTCCGTTTCTTGGAAGGCATGGCGTGGGTGCTGTCTGCCTTCTCAGAGAGTAGTCACTAGATGGGCCATGGCAGGTGTCTCCTGGTAGCTCTATAAAACTGACATCAAGGTTGACTGAGATCGGTTGTTGACCTTACAATCTACATGAGGAAGAAGAAGAATCCCTAATGGCCAAAAAGTAAAAGTAGTACACAGTTATTATAATTATTAAATACTTACAAAAACAGGCGTTAATTGAATGAAAAAAAAAATTTACTAATGTGTTCAAATAACTTTCCTACTTTATTTTTATATATTTTTTACTTTAGACGAACGACGTTTGATTGAGTGAATGAATGAGTAAAATAAACTTTTTCTTATATTTTTTGTGATATTGAAATATTATCATCATGTCGGCCGACAGACGTCCACTGCTGGAAAAAGCCTCCACTTAAGATCATCACAACAAGCGATCTTTATTATCAACAGCTCCGTATATGAGCTCTCCACCGAAAGGCTCGAGCCTACCCTGAATTAGAGCGATTAGGTCTTAGTCGATCACGATGGCCCAGTGCGGGTTGGTCAACTTAACACACAACCTTTGATTTTCTTCGCAGGAGTGTGCAGGTTTCATCACGATGTTTTCCTTCACCGTAAGTGCGTCGAATAAACGTACATATGAATGAATTCGAAATTCGAAAACAAAACACATTGGTACGTGGTGAGACTCCCGGATGGACCACCGATTGACGCTCTCTTCTAAGAAGAAGCGATCTTTATACAAAAAATTATGTAAAAATATAAAATGTGACATTATTTCGAGAATAACATAATTGTTTTCTGCGGAATAATAATGTAGTTATAAACACGTCGTTACATTAGAATATAATATGATCAAAGAAAAGGTAATCTTTATTATATGTATTTTACTTGTTAACATTAGAAGCAAAATTTCAATTAAGATTTTGCAATTAAAATTTCCATAGAAATAAATAACGTCTTACAATAGATTTTAATTAAATACATTTCCGTTTTACTATTTAGAACGATGACTAAATAATATATATTCACGTATAATGTATATGTATTTCTAAGCTTATCTTTGAAGGTTTTTTTTATTTATTTTTACAATGACTCGCAGGACAAGGAAACTTAGAAGATAAATTATTATACCCAATTTTAAGAACGAATAAAATAAATAAAAATCTCATTTTTTATCGAAGTAAAGTAATCCAAAAACCAAAAGTAGTTATCGCTTCTTATTTCATAACTGCCCTAGCCATTAAACGAGCCGTTTCAGATATTACAAAATTATCTCTTAGCTTAACAAACGACATTAGGGGACGAAACCGGGTTGCGATAAACTAAGGCTATATTTCAAAGCAAGCGGTTGTTGGGTTAAGTTTCAACCCCTTACCCTTTTAGGGTTGATACAAGTCTTAAGATGGAAGAGGGTTCAAGAAAGCAGATATCGCGCGCGTATCTGCGTACAACCACCAAAGATATCTAATATGAATGCTTCCGTCGAAAATTGCCGGAATGCCATCCGAAGCATGGAACCAATTTACTTTTTATACAAGATAATCTGATAAAGGCTTAAGGCGTCGTGTCGATGCGAAAGGATTTCCATACTTTGCGTATGTTTTGTAAAGGCAAACCGTCGATCGCCGTCGATCAGTGTGGCCGGACCCTAACGATCTACAAGAAATACGTATTCCACATTGTAGCACGCTCTTGGCGTAGCCGTCCGTAGCAAAAGCTACGAGAATAGGAGATAAAACTAAACATACTGGCCGAAAATAAAAATAATATATCAAATCAAATCAACGGCCCATTACAGTCCACTGCTGGACTATGAGCCTCCTCCGCTTAAGTGGAGGGGTTTGCCATAATCTCCACGCTTGGCAGACGGGTTGGAGATCGCAGATTAAAAGGTTACTGTGTCAGAGAGCGCTGCTGCCCGTTCCCTGTTCAATGTGTAGTCCCTAAGTTGCCTCTTACGACACCCACGGGAAGAATAATAATATATACCTATAAATAATCTTCTGAGAAAACTTCGAAATTCGAGCGGCCTGTACAACTATTTCCTTTGCAGACTGTTTATTTAAGCAACAATTTATTTTATAAGTGATCATTCTTCAAATCGAATTAGGTAGGTTTCTGAATTAAAATTTGTACTTCCATTTTTTTAAATATCTTTGACATTACACAGCGGTTGGTCTGATTTTCAAGTACTTTTAAATTATAACTACTAACTATAAGATTGTTTGATTGATTGTTTGTTGTTGTATAACAACCATTTAAGAACTAAAGGTCTATCCGCTAGAACCTCACCTCTTCCGCCGCATCGCCAAGTTTTTGGCATCGCCTGGGTACTTGAAGGGCCACGAATTTGTAACTCCGAACGAACGCGTGTAGTTTGTTGAGTCCCGGTGAAACTCACACTCTGTCTGAACACACCCTTTAAAAACAAATATTGTTTATGTTTATTTGACCACTATTCCAAAGTCAACATGTTTATGTAGAATCAAAGGCTCGATTGTTAGCATCCGTCATTGGCGGTCAGGCTTTCGTTTTAATTTTAGTTTTTTAGTTTATTTGATTGTTTAGTGTATAATTTTGATAGTGTTTTATCCAGTGAATGACTCAGAATAATAAACTTTAATAGGACAATTGAAACTTTCATTTTGCCGTCATTTATTGATGACTTGCAACGGCCACGTGGTGGCTTCAGTAATGCTGCTATCATGCATATTACTGGAGTCCTTCACCGTACACAGCACCCTAGTCTTAGGATTAGGGCTGTCTGTGTATCTCATGCTTACTTAGCAAAACCACTTGATACTGGCGAAATACTACAAGTGAAACGCCATTAATAAAAATTAGAATTAGAATCAGTTAGATTCGTCATTATATTTTTTTGGGTAAGTTTACTGCGGAATTTTTGGAGATGAGCTCACGAAAGAAACTCCGTGTCGTCGTATGTTTTGAGTGAAATTATAACGGAAACGCCATACCTTCATACATCAACATCAACATCAACGGCCCGTTACAGTCCACTGCTGGACTATGAGCCTCCTCCACTTAAGTGGAGGAGGCTCATAGTCCAGCAGTGGACTGTAACGGGCCGTTGATTTGATTTTTTATGTACACCACTACATACATACTACGTATATTATTATAATCGTAACGTATATAAGCCTTTTGAAATTCAGTAGCTGATTTATATAAAGGGATTTTAACCAGCACCTCCCGTTCAGAAGCAACGACAGTAGCCAACACTACTGTAAAAACATAAATCAAGTTTATTTATTCACGGATACAGAATAAACTACGAGGCTCAAACCTTTCCAATATTTTAATGTCGATACTACGGAAAGGCGGGACAAAAACATTACAACTGACAAATTTCAATTTATTGCCCAGTACCGCTGTAACTGTACTGCTGTAACTGAAAAACACGTAAATACCGAGATCGAGTCTGTGGTTGACATTGTACAATAGGGGATCGGACTACTTTTTTTATTATATAAATCCAAACTTCTTAGTTTCTGCTATCGAACACTAAAATGATTTTTGCTCTATCTTTAAAATTGACCGAGTTATAATGGTTTGAAATTCAAGATAAGACAGAGAGGCACATACCCACTTGTGACGTCATTTGTTAGTAACGCCATATAATCTCCATACAAAAAATCGTTTTTCAAAGAGACAGACATATTGAAACTTTAAAAAATCACTTAAAATTAGTTTTTCAACCGATTCTGTTTTTTTCTTCGCGAATCGTCTGCTACTGATCTATATTTTTTTTTTTTTATAAAATATGGTTAATTTAGGAACAGTCCGATCCCCTATTGTGGTGCTTATGCTAACTCAATAGCCTTTTTGTACAGTTTCAGTGTAAATTTTTATATGCGGGCAAAAGCTAAGTCGTGTCGTGTCGTGTCTTACATTTGATGTGGGCATTGTGGATGTCCAATGGAAGACGATAAAAAGAAGCTGATTTGATTCATCTTTTTTTTATTTATGTCAAAACTATGAGAGATCAATCTGTGAAATGTAAGGCGGCGTTAGTAGTAAGATGGTATTCTGTCCAATCACAACAATTCTGAATGTTGACATTTCCATGGTAATGGTTGTAGTTCCAATTTTGGCCATTTCACAGGTACGATGGTAAGTCTGTGGTTGGGAAGCGATCGGATCGGATCGGATTGGATTACCACTGCGCATGTTTACGCTCGTTTGTGTCTGTTAATTACGTATATGTTTGATTTTTGTTTCATGTTTTATACTGTGTGCTGTAAATAAATGTATTCTTATTCAATCAAGGCAAATAGCAAGGCATGACGTCACGCCGAGCTATAATAAGTCAGAAACGATGTAATATTGACAGGGTAAACACTGTTTATGTGATGAGCATTTATGTTTGCCTTGTGTCTGGATGTTTCTAATGTAGCATCAGATTTCTCGGCCTAGTTTGGAATCAGATGGCCATATTGTATGCGTGGTCTCAAATATTGATTTTATCCTTTATTTGTTGACGACTCTATTTGCTAGATATAGATAATGTAAAGTAATTCAATTTAAATATAAGCAACTAGCTATTTCCACCTAAATTTCAACTCTAACACCTTATATTGATCCCACATTTGATCTCAGTGTAAAATGTGGGTCCATTTACATTTATAATTCATTCGTAACGGGTCCGATTTCCCCTTTTTACCTCCCAACCCATCAGCTTAGTAAAATATGAACGTTTCTTATGAAGGTTGCCTTACAGCAACAGATGTATTAAAGCGAATAGTTAATAAAAACGCAGCGGTTTTGCGATGACCGACCCTACAAACCCTGGTGTCAGAATTATGGCGCCACCGGTGGCTACTGATAATAAAATTGTTGTTGTTTATTGTTTGTTTTGTTTTTGTTAAAAATTGTTTGTTTTTGTTTGTAAATTGACTGTATTTATTTAATTACTTGTTTTGGTTTTTTAGTTTTATTTTTGTTTATTGTTTTGTTTGTTTTTGTTTAGGTAGCTTGCCTATTGTTGTAAATCAATGCTTTAGGCTGAAATGACCACTACCACATTTACACACACAATGTTTTTGTTTTAGGTTTTTTATTTGACCATGATGTAGGCATACAGGTCGTAGTTCACGTAACAGTCGACGCTCCCACACAGATGAAGTGTCGTTGTTAGTATTGCACTCGCACATCTTAAACAACTAAATAAGTATTGGGGCGCGTCATTTCAAACAAGACAAGCTCTAACTACTATTTTAGTTGATACTAACTAGCGGCTCTGTGAGCTGTAGACCGCGCGAGTATTTTTTTTTTCGAAATGGTTGAATTATGTTTTTTTTACGTTTTCAACACTATTAACTCGTATTTTTTTTAATTACCAAAAGCTGAATCGACAAAAAAATCTATATACATATCGATCCTGCTCACAAAAAACCACAAGAATCGGTTGAGAAACGCAACCTGTAGAGTGGAACAAACAGACAGACAGATGGACATACAAAAGCAATTTTGGCTAAGCTGAAACGGAGACACTTCGCTCGCGTTCCGCGCTCGCTCGGATAACATCCAGACCAAAGGTTTAACGTACCTTCCGAAGAACGGAATCATCTTACTCAGCCTGCAATGTCCGAACTTAACTGAAAACAGTCTCACAAAGTAATTTTTGTTTGATCACATTATACCCAAAAGTTGTGTGTAAAGTCGCCCAACCCGCACTGGGCCAGCGTGGTCGAGGCCTAATCGCGAGGACGTAATATGAGCTGTTGATGTTGATGATACTATCTAAGGAAGTAGTCAATGTCAGATTCTTAAAAAAAAAATAGTTGTAATAACCTAAATAAAAACGACACGGTATAATGGCATATCTAAGAACGACGCCGCTGTCAGTGATTACAAATAATTAATGGTAATGAAATAGGGCTCGGACCCACATTTATCATTCTGCGGCGAGGCCCCAACTGCCCACGGAGATCACAAATTAAGGGATTTAAAACGGATCCTTAATGAGAGTATTTATAATCATAGTAAATTATATTCACGGACAGTAACAGTGGACTGTAACGGGCCGTTGATGTTGAAATTATATTATATACAGGATGGAAACGTTGAGTATACTCACTCGATTTATCGAGAAACGGATTTTTTATATATATTAACGGGTCTAATCACAATAAAATGTGAAAAAAAAAATTTAAAAAAAAACGTAAACGTTACGTTCATAATGTGTGTAAATGTGAATATTGTGTAAAAATCGCTAGAGTATAAAATGTTATTTTGAGAAACGGATTATCGATACTAAAAGTGTTCCATGAACTCTATCAAATGGCATTACTAACTTTTTGAAAAAATAATGGGATATGTATAGAAAAAATTTTTTTTGCTGCATCCATACATTTTGGAACGAAGGTGGAGGTGGTCTTTTTAACTTAAAGATAGATATTTCGAGAGATGTTTTTTATTTTCTTTTTCGAGGATCTTTACACACGCGCAGTCTAACCTAGAATCAGCACTCTTTTTTCCAAGTCAAAACTTATATTCCAAATTCAAATACATCCAAATGTTTACGGCCAGCAACAGCCAAAGAGGCAAAGAGGTATATAGGTATGTACACATACCTAACACATTTACTATGGAATTAAAACAACAGTTTCTAGGAACAATGAGTAAAAGTTATTATAAAACCACTAAATTGATACCAATAACAATTCATGATTCAACTCAATTCAAATAATTTATTTCGGATTGATACTGACATTTTATAAAGAAGCAAAGAAAAAGATTGTGTGTGAAGTCAACCAACCCGCACTGGGCCAGCGTGGTCGACTAAGGCCTAATCGCCCTCGGTGAGGACGTATTCTGTTGCTAATGATTGCTAAAAAGTCACATTATCATCATCAACAGCTCATATACGGCCCCACCGAGGGGCAAAGACTATAAATGCCTAAGTATATAAAACCGCAATAAGGTAAATAACAAAGTACCTAACTACTTTTCCAAAACTAATTTAGCTGGTCTCAATACCTCGAAAGAATTTACTTCAGTCAGATTGCAGAACCCTGTTCACTCAAGAGCAGGAAGTTGAACCACAGAGCAGAAAACTAGGGAGATATGCCAACGTGGCATGGCTCTCAGCACTGTTAATGAGCAAAAAATTACGTAATAAGTTAATTTAAATTGGTTCAGTTTAAGCAGTTTTCTTTTCATAATATTCTCTTCTCTTCTTCTCCAATTACCTACTATTTTTTAAAAAGGAAGCAAGCATGTCTAAGTTACTAATTTATAAAAATCTAAGCAAACACATCTAAACAATAAACATTGTGGCATTTGGAGTCCAAAGATAAAACATTGTTTTTAGCATTATAATATTTTTTTACCTTATTTAAGAGACTTATTTCCGACACTTTGAGTAAAATTACTGGCCACAGCACTTTGGCTGCTAATAAAAAAAAGAGAAATAATACAGCCATGCGCATTGCGCACCCGCACCCGCCTCGGTAAGTGCGCCGAATACGTTCGAGGAATTTATAGGGGCCGCGCAGTCACATTAGGAAATTATTGCACAGTTTTTCAGTAGGTAACTGTTAGTTAAGTTTAGTAGCCGTGTGGTGACGGCAGAGTAGAATACATTTGGCACCAACCCCTACTCTTCCCGTGGGTGTCGTAAGAGGTGACTTAGGGACTACGCATTGAACAGGGAACGGGCAGCAGCGCTCTCTGATACAGTAACCTTTTAATCTGCGATCTCCAACCCGCCTGCCAAGCGTGGAGTTTATGGCAAAACTCTCCACTTAAGTGGAGGAGGCTCATAGTCCAGCAGTGGACTGTAACTGGCCGTTGATGAACTGTTAGTTTAACATAAACCAAAACGTTGGGTATTTCTTCTAATTCTTTTATCTATAGCAGGAGCAAACGCTAACTTTTACAAGAATTCCATGGCTCTACTCACTAACCGAATAAATCATTTGACGAATAACATCTCGTACGTTATCTATTTCTCTTTCGCGTAAGCAACATTTACTAGATTTTGGAAGAAAATCGGCAATGGACTGCGTTGTTGAAATTTCGCCGATACGTTTGTATGAAAACTAGGTGCATGATTTATTCCTCAGCCTCGGTCTAGTTGGGAACTTTCAGGTTTGTTTATTAAAAAAAGTTCGAAGGCTTAATTAAATAGCGAAGTTTGAGTGACGGACAAACATACGGCCGTAAGTAATTAGTCTTTATTGCGTCCCGAAAGTTTTAGAGATTTAACTACTACAAAAAACAAAAAATAGCCATTAATTTTTTAAATTATTATTAATTTTTTTTATTAGCTACTAGCTGACCAACCTTGCCAGGTGGACTGATGACCTGAGAAAGGTCGCTGGTGGTGGCTGGATGATGAAAAAGCGGGTGATCGTGCGCTTTGGCGTGCCCTTGGGGAGGCCTACGTCCAGCAGTGGACTGCAAATTGATTGATTGAGTTGACCAACCATGGCTACGCTTGAATTTCCTCGCAGGAGTGTGCAGGTTTCCTCACTATGTTTTATTTAGTTTATAACCTAGTTATAGTATGATACCTAATTCTGAAGTCCACTCAGACCAAATCGCTAGCATTTCTGCTCTAGGATAAAAAAGGTCTATTGTTAGCATCCGTTATTGGCGATCGGGCTTTCGTTTTAGTTTTCGTGTTTTAGTATTTGAGCGTTTAATGTGTAATTTTGATAGTGTATTTATCCAGTGAATGACTCGGAGTAATAAACTTTAATAAGACAATTGAAACACTTGCATTTTGCCGTCATTTATTGATGACTTGCAGCGGCCACGTGGTGACTTCAGTAATGCTGCTATCATATTACTGGAGTCCTTCACCGTACACAGCACCCTAGTATTAGGCCCGGTTTCCACCAAAGCGGAGAGGAGGGAGATGTGTTTGAATAACCAATCAGATTTCGTTATTTCCACATCTCCTCTCCGCTTAGCTTCAATTCAATAACGAAATCTGATTGGTTATTCAAACATATCTCCTCTCCTCTCCGCTTTGGTGGAAACCGGGCCTTAGGATTAGGGCTATCTGTGTAGTATCTCATGCTTCTTACTTAGTAAAACCACTGGCGAAATACTACAAGAGAAACGCTATAAATAAAAATTTGAATTATGATTTTTTTTTAAAGTCAAGAAAATCTAACGACGAAATGCTTCCTGGATTCCTAAAAACAATGAAACTTTTCAATTAACAGATTAAACTTTTAAAAATGGGGAACTAATCCTCCAGAGAGTCCGTTCTTCCTGTAATCTCAAATGTTGGGGCCGAGTTCCACAGCCGTCTATCTTAATTAAACTTGCCCAACTAGCTTCTTTCCATCTGGATGAGTTGATGAGTTTTCTAAGTCCTCTGGGATGTGAAGATGTGACCGGTTTATTACTAAGTTATATTATAAGGATTTCCAAGTTAGGTAATAAAATTACGATGTGTTTTAGTTAGACTTCATGAGTTACTAAATGTCTTCAGTACTTTAGTAATCTTTCCTTAATATTAGCTGAAAAATATATTTTTGATTATTCACGGGTTTCGTAAGCGATAAAATCAGCAATTTAGATTATTTAAAAAAATCTGGTGGATATTCTAAATTCCATAAACCGAAAATTCTCAATTTGTCTTCCAGATCCTATGTCTATGTCACCGTAAGATTGTGAACGCCGTTAGTTTATAATCTTACTCGCGATATTATAAACTTACAGCTCTTCTCCACAGATTCCGCCATTGTGTTAGTGAACTCACCCAAAAAAAATGTAATGACGGATCTAAGTGATGTAATAACATCCTATGGAAATAAATTATTTTGACTTTGACTTTGACTTTGACTTTGACTTTACGGAAAATTGTTAACTGAAACCAACCATTTACAATTCAACGTATTATTTCTTGTTATTTTATAATCTTACGATGTCAAACCGTCAAATTGTGAACAAAGGTGCAGAGTTCATAATCTGTCGGGTCTTATCACCCGTAAATTTGTCATCTATAGAACATTACTATAAGTTTTCAGGGTAAAATATTAATATAAAAAATATTTTATAACATAATACGTTTTAAACGCACTAAAAAGTATAAAATAATTTTAATCGTAGTTTTTATTGCTGTAGTACCTACACTTATAGGAATAGGACTTGAAAGGAAAACATGGGGTGCATAAAATAGATATTCTAAGTAGTAAGTAGTAGAGAATGAGGTTGTTGCGGCCCACACTTTAGGCCCACCGCTGGGCATTAGTTTTGTATAAAATAAATATTTTGCTTATTATTTTAATTATTATTTCATAGTGCCTGTCTATTTTAAATGTTTTGCTTGTTTGTTGCATCAGGCGTTTAGATTTATATAAATACCGGCGCGAGCTACATGTCTTTCTTTCTCATTCACTACTTCATACGATGCACTCGCATCTAGGTCATTTAATTAATTAAGAGATTAAATGTAGAACCAAATCTTTAATTTTGATATGTTCCTCCTGAACAGAGGTGATTATACACACTGATGTTAGAAAATAGCAAACTAAACCTTTATCTACTTTATCAAGTGCTCTTCTTGAGTTGTAACTTTTGGATTCAGCGGGGTTGGAAAGATGACTTATGAGCTTTCCCCCCGAGGCTGAGCTCGCGTTGTGTAAGAATTTTCCCGTAGGAATGATTTTTTTTTCCGTAAAAAGTATCTCATGTGTTAATCCAGGTTAAAACCTATCTCCATTGTAAATTTCATCCAAATCCGTTGAGTACTTTAATCGTGAAGGCGGAACAAACATCCAAATATACTTTCACATTTATAATATTAGTGTGAAGTGTGATGGATGTGATTCCTAAAACTTCACTTTTCATACTTCGAGTACTAACTAAAATAAGGAACCAATCGTCCAATCCCGAAAGAGATCACGTGATTTCCAAACCAATCAGAGCAGTGGATAATTAAACGCCACACCCGTTCGATATCTGTAAAAACCCGCCAAGTCCCGCAGAATGGTACCAGATTGAATTTCTGATCAGTGGGGAGCCGTGGAAATTATTATGTCGCTTGCAGTCGCCGCCATCTTCATCCCAGACGATTGCTCAATTTATCAATACAGTGCTCGTTGGGTAGAGTAAGAATACAATTTCCGCAGACTCGACACTTTAATACGTATCTACTGGAAATGTATGATTTGCTGCCTGACTATTGAAACAAAAGCTTGAGTCATGAACGGCAATAAAATACTTTCGCTTGCACTTGACTGTCTACGATATCTTTTGATATTGCCAATCCAGAAGATGGTGGAGCAAATATCTTATTCCCTTCAAAATGACTAAACTGGCTTAAAAAAACAAGTATTCATGGTAATATTTAGTTCACAATGCACTTTTTTGTGTAAAGTATTAATGAGCTATTTAATTCAAAAATGAAAATTGGTCTCTGAGATTGCAGGATCGCCGTAAAATCGATGCATTGGAGATGTGGTGCTGGAGACGCCTCCTAAAGATCCCGTGGACGGAATTTCGCACCAATGTATCCATCCTCAAAGAGCTTTGTGTTAAAGAGAGATTATCGTCAACTGTGCAACTACGAATACTGAAGTTTTTTGGTCACGTCTCTAGAAATGAGAATTCGATGGAGAGACTGGTAGTTCAGGGCCAGGTGGAAGGCAAGAGAGCACGCGGTCGATCGCCAACCCGTTGGATAGACGCCATCACAAAGGCTACTGAGTCCACCATGGTCCAGTGTATTCGCGACGCCTCTAATCGTCAGAAATGGAAGCACATAGCCAGGAGAGCTACCCTCGGAAAAGATATCGACCCACCGAACACTCCACCGTGTACCTCGTCAGCGCAACCACGACCACTCTGACAAGAGTGTCCGACTAAGAATATTTAGACATGCTTCTCGTACTGGTATTATTGCATTCGAGTAAAACACTAGAACTGCATCAAGTCCGTTATTTAGCAGCTAAATGCAAATATTCTATGTAGTGCTAAGTAATTTATTATGTTATTAGTATTTAGTTTATTATATTTTTAACCACCAACCCGCTTCGATGTGTTCCTGCTTTCTAAGGTTGCCTGGAAGAGATTACTACCCTAGTAATAAGGTCACCTGTTGAACTTCATGGTTTCATCTGTATGTTTAACGTTTTTGGTGTCAATAAAATGTATTTGTATTGTATGCTCTTCGAGCCGTGTGATGACGGCAGGGTAGAATACATTTGTCACCAACCCCTACTCTTCCCGGGAGTGTCGTAAGAGGTGACTTAGGGACTACACATTGAACAGGGAACGGGCAGCAGCGCTCTCTGATACAGTAAGCTTTTAATCTGCGATCTCCAACCCGCCTGCCAAGCGTGGAGATTATGGCAAAACCCTCCACTTAAATGGAGGAGGTGGACTGTATAGTCCAGCAGTGGACTGTAACGGGCCGTTTATGTTCATGCTTTTCAATACTGTAGTCTATGAGGACCATAAAAAAAAACATTTCTACCTAACGACCTATCTACAGTATAGGTACTGTAGATAATCACCGAAGGGTGACGCCAGCCGGCCGTCGATTTATATCAACCGGCTGTATCACTTACGTAAGTTTCGCCGGTGCCGAGCGGTGAACTCTGAAGATATTGCCTCCAGAACTAGCTGGATTACTGATTTGGCGCAGGCCATAGATTTTGTCTTTCTAATAATTGAAGGATTTGACAGCCAACCTGATGAAAAGTGGCGATGCGGAGCGGGATAATATACATAACCAGAAGATGCCAAGTTTCTTGCCTTAGGAAGTCGCTGCTGAAACAGAACCGGCTTGAGAATAAAAGATTCCTTCCTTCATCGTGTAGGTCGTAAGGTCAACAACCAACCACACACACTTTTTTATCTACCTCCATATTATGGCATTATTGTATAAAGATATCATGCACGACGACACACACCACTGACCCTCATCACACAGGTATTCACCTAGCTTGAGTCAGGGTGGTACCATACCCTATTAGTCGTAGTGAAATTATATTATGTACTTATATTATCTTCTTCTTTTCGAGTCGATGGTTTTATATTTTGGTGGACCAGTAGGCAGCCACCCGGCGAGCATTGTCGGTCGCCTCCCACAGGTCTCGTACCGTGCAGGTGTCAGGGCACGAGGGGCATGTCAATAAATGAGCCATTGTTTGTGGAGTGGCCCACACTGGCATGACTGCTTTTAGTGTAACCCCATCGGCAGAGGTTGTCCTTACAGCGGCCAACTTGGGACCGTAGCCGGTTCAGAGACTTCCATATTGGCCACTGCAAGTCGTCACCCGGAGGAAGGGCTTCTTTTTGGGGAATAAAGCTTTCCATAACGGGGTACGCCCTCTTCCATAGACTTGATTTCCTTGATTAGACCATACTTCAATAAAGAAAATTCATACGTCAAGAAAGCTCTTTCAAGCTTCAAATAGTCGTCTACTTTACAATCTTGAAGGATCAGAATTGAAAAGTGTACCTACGGATACAAATACATTTATTATTTTAATATTATACTGATACTTATAGCAAATGCCATTAAATATAATATGTAAAAAAATATTCTAAAATTTTAATGCCGACCGCAGCATATTTTGTAACTGCCGGGATACCACCGGGATAACAAAAAGTCTAAGGTCAACTTAAAATATTTTTACTTTCATTAAATGCTTGTTGATCGCGGAAATAAATAGGTATTTGTGATACTGATGTGATTTTTGCAAAAAATATTTTTAGTTTTGCAGGACTATATGTAATTTTAAGCCGTGTGGTGACGGCAGAGTAAAATACATTTGTCACCAACCCCTACTCTTCCCGTGGGTGTCGTAAGAGGCAACTTAGGGACTACATATTGAACAGGGAACGGGCAGCAGCGCTCTCTGATACAGTAACCTTTTAATCTGCGATCTCCAACCCGTCTGCCAAGCGTGGAGATTATGGCAAAACCCTCAACTTAATTGGAGGAGGCTCATAGTCCAGCAGTGGACTGTAACGCACCGTTTATATTATGTTTATGTTATATGTAATTTTACAATGTAATATTGTTTAAATAATAAAAATAATAATAATAATCTCGATTTCTTTCAACCGGCTGTATGACTTACGTAAGATTCGCCGGTGCCAAGCGGTGAACCCTGAAGATATTGCCTTCAGAACTAGCTGGATGGTCGAGATTTCGACGCCCATTACGGAGGTTCCGGGTTCGATTCTCGGTGGCGATACTGTCATCCAAAAATCTCTTTGTGAGACTTTCCCCAGTTTGATTAGGATATTGCAGGCTGAATCACCTGATTGTCCGAAAAGAAAGATGATTCCGTGCTTCGGAAGACACGTTAAGCTGTTGGTCCCGGCTACTATCTAGTCGTTACACGAGCCAAGTCAGTGGCCTTTGGGGGCTCTATAACACTGACACCAGGGTTTGTAAGGTCGGTTGTCGATCCTACAACCCACACGATGATGATGATGACAACTTTTTAACAAAAATAGCTGTTTGTATACATGTTTATTTTAAATGCGTTTAATATTAAATACCACAGTCACTTGAAATCTGTCAGTCATACACCCAGTTGATTCAAATTGGAAAACATCTTTTTTATGTTTCTTGAAATCTTCAGAGACAAATTCCTACGAAGGTCTTTATATATTTTATAGAATGGTGCTGATCCGTTACCATCCTGAATCAATTGCACTGTATCATTGTCTAGCATTGCTTTGCTTTTAGTATCGAAGTAGATCCAGAATAAACTTTTGACGCCTTTAGGTACCACACCGATCTTCCTAGCCAGAATGCCTGTGACGTAGACATCGTCTATTCTGAAGAACGGCGTCGTTCTAGATTCTTCTAGAAGACGATACACAACATCCTTAGAGTAGATTATAACTGGACCTTGAAACAAATTATGAAAAAATATGTATTCAATGGTGTAATTTGATGATTAAAGAAAAATCGAAGTTTAATCTTTAATAAGTACTAATTTCACTATTATTATTTCAGCCGAAAAAGGTCCACTGCTGAAGACCTCCACCATGACTGGTTCTACGCTGCCTGTATCCAAATGTTTATTTGTAATTTCACTGAGGTGTTCTATAATGGTGACGTCATAACTTCATAGAAAACAAGCAAGAACGAATTTCGGTGCTGCCACTATGCCCTCCATGTTGTCGTGGGTTCAAGTCCCGCCGGAAGGCTTACATTTTTGTTTGTTTTCTATGAGTTTAAGATATTTAATTTATGTAACTCACCGTTACAGTAGTCAGGATAATTATCATTAGCATATTCTTCTTTAGAAACTGCCCATTTCGAGCTTTCTCTTATAACGCTCTTATTACTGTGCACCTTACAAGCAATCAAACCCGTTTTCTTCCAGAATTTCGACTTAAGCTTCTCGCGCAATATTTGCATATCAATAGTAACATCGTCGTCCACTTTTATAACATATTTCGCTTGACTACAGTAATACGAAACCCATTTAAAATCCATTATGTGTTTATATGTAAGATTTGAGTATGAATCTATGAAATTCCCTTGAACGATGTCATCTTTCTCTGCGCTTTCAATCTTAATATCAGACATGATAGTTTCGTTGTCTGTAATTCCGACTAGAAACACTAAATGCACGCAATCAGCTGCGTCCCAAACTTGCCGGATTTCGTTTCTTCTTTTTTTATTACCGAGGCTTGAAAATACAGTAACTGCAACTAAGAAGCCATCATAACATGTGAAACATAATGAATTTTCTAGAAACTTGAAATCTTTAATGTCAAAGAGTTCATTGTACACATCTTGCAGTGAGTCTTGATTGATGTTTGGAATTATTTTAAATTTTGAACGTAGATACATTATTTCAATCAAATTAAAGCAATATAGCACAAACACTGAAGTTATAAGAAAAATTTTTAACGTAGCTAGTTTATTCATTTATTATTATTATTATTATTATTATTATTATTATTCATAAGTGCTTGGGTTGCATTTATGGTGATTTTATACTGAATTTTAATCTCATACTAAGTTGAATACTCGTAGCATAAATAATGTTAGTGGTTCCACTTAATTTAAGAAACAATAAAAAGTAGTTTTAATTTTAAGGTTTATCGCATAGAAATGAATACTTACTTATCTTAAGTCAAAAAAAAGAAAGACAAAAAATAATTTATATTTAATATAAGTATAAAAAAGTTTGTATGTATGGATGTTTGTTACTCCTTCACGAAAAACTACAGAACTGATTAGGGTGAAATTTGAAATAGAGATAGTTTGTATCCTGGATTAACACATAGGATACCTTTTACGGGAAAAAGTCTTATTCCCACGAGAAAATCTTACACAACGCAAGCGTGGCCGCGGGCGGATTGCTAGTAAATATTATTAAAACCATCTTAAAACTGTGCTGAGTCATCAAAACTTGTAGCAGTCATAAATAAAATATGTTTACGTACGTACGTGCTGTTGTTGTACGTATGAGTATATTTAGGTAGGTATATTTGTTCTAAAACTAATCAGTTCACAATGTTGTCTTTGCATTAAATTTAAAGATGTCAACACTTTTGAAAATAATTTAGGTAAGAAAATAATTTACTTGCTTGCATTCGTACCCATAATTTTAGCATGTATTTTTATCATTCCATTAAACTTGGTTTGAAGTAAAAATTACCGCTATCGCAATACGTCTTTCAATCCATCTGTTATCGTTGCAAACTTGGAGTTGTAGAGCGTCTGATTGCGACTATATGCGACTGGTGAAATACATTCTTATCAATCAGCCTATTGCAGTCCACTGCTGGACTGCTGCCTCCCCAAGGGCACGCCAAAGCGCACGATCACCCGCTTTCATCATCCAGCCACCACCAGCGACCTTCCTCAGGTCATCAGTCCACCTGGCAAGGGGGCGTCCCACACTACGTTGCCCGAGACGTGGTCTCGAGAACCCGTCTGCTCCAACGCTCATCGGTTCTGCGACAGACGTGGCCAGCCCACTGCCACTTCAGCTTGCTACACTTCTGGACGATATCAACCACCTTGGTCCTCTGCCGGATGATTTCGTTTCGCTTTTCATCCCGTAGCGAAATACCAAGCATAGGAAGCATAGAAACACAATCTTATTGAGTTCTAATTTCTAAGAATAGAAAAGTTTATAAGCTATTTATTAAGACTAGTCCATTGTTAGCATATACGTTAATGGTGGTCGTGCTTTCATTTTATTTCCTTATTTTAGTTTATTTGAGTGTTTTGTTTAGTGTATAATTTTGATTAGCCGTGTGGTGACGGCAGAGTAGAATACATGTTTTAAGATTTTCGTGGTTGTTCACTACACTAACATTCTCACAATTCACGGGTTTGATACCGCGGTAATATTTAATATACCGTGGTCAAACCCGCGAATTGTGAGAATGTTAGAGTAGAATACATTTGTCACAAATCCCTACTCTTCCCGTAGGTGTCGTAAGAGGCGACTTAAGGACTACACATGAACAGGGAACGGGCAGCAGTGCTCTCTGATCAGTAACCTTTTAATCTGCGATCTCCAACCCGCCTGCCAAGCGTGGAGATTATGGCAAAACCCTCCACTTAAGTGCAGGAGGCTCATAGTCCACCAGTGGACTGTAACGGGCCGTTGATTTGATAATTTTGATAGTGTATCATCCAGTGAATGACTCTGATCTACACATGCATCCACGCATACATAAAATCACGCCCTTTTCCCGGAAGGGTACGCAAAGGTAACGTCTTTCCATTTACTACGTTGGATCGTACGTCGATAAGAGAAAACATGTACTTTTAGGTTCAGAACAGGATCAAAAACAAAAAAAAAACAAATACAAAAGAAAATCTTAACCTTAATCTTTTATTTGCAATTTAGAAACACATTCAAAACATACCTCGAGTAAAGCAACACGTCACAAATCCACACACTTGATCACAATTTCAAAAATTAATAAGCACAAATTATCAAAAGAAATGGCTCACGTGACACGTAGCACAAAAATAACATGCCACGAGGGCGTCACGAGTGTGCCGCTTTATATAGTCTCGCTGGCCACTTGGGTACGGAATCCGGGGAAATTGCTCTTAGTATTATTAAATTGAATAAACGGTTATATACATACAGACTTCTTTTGATTCATCCACAGGGTGCTAAAATTAATTTTCTAATTTCAGAAAAATAATAGTACACTCTTGCAATTTAATGAAAATCATCATTTTTGTTTTTACTTTTAGATTTAAGAAAAAAAATTGAGACGAACTCTCTGACTTCCAAGATACAGGTAATAACCTAGTTTGGAAGGCAGTGATTTACTAGCTATGTAATAGTACCTACTATGTAAGTTAAACCATTTATGACATTGTTAAACAATTTTGTGAAATAAATGATTGGGGAAACTTCTTAAGTTATATTATTATTATTGCTTTTTCAAATCGCTATGTTAATAATATCGTATACACGATACTTAAAAGTTTCTAAATTTAAATCGAAATGCGAATTATCCACCAATAGGAGACAGAAACTGCTCTACTCCATTCCGCCCACTAACCTCTTTCATATTAGTATGCTACTGCACAGAGACTGCTACTGTACTAAGTGACCGTCAGAAATAATATTTACTTTAAGAGATTGTGTAGTCATCAACAGCTCATATAACGCCCCCAGTCCCCACCGAGGAACTCGAGCCTACCCTGAATTAGGGCAATTAGGCCTTAGTCGATCATGCTGGCCCATCACGGGTTGGTCGACTTCACACTCAACCTTTGAATTTCTTTGCAGTTGTGTTCCGGTTTCATCACGATGATTTCCTCACCGTAAGAGCGTGGAATAAACGTACATAATTATGAATAATACAAAATTCGTCTAGTAAACTAGTATAACAGAGGTCAATGACTCCACCCCACTCCAGCAAACGGACCGCAAATGGACTGCGAAATTGGAAATTGTGAACAAATCTAAGAGCTTCGGAAACAACAACGCCACCGCGGTCCCTCCCTTCCCTAATGACCCCCGTCCTGGCGTATTTTAAGAGCACTTATACTACCGGTGGCTACTTAAATCTATTGTTTGTTGACTACCTCTCATTTAACAAGAAATTTGAGTTGCTGGAATAGTGGCCACGGTTGCTGTCGGAGAGGAGGTAGTGGTTCAAAGGTTCTTAAATCATAATTTGTAATGAGATTAAAATAACAATAGGATGGGCTCGTGGAAAACTTTACACGAATCTGGTATAGTCTACATCTACCAGTGAGTTGTAATAACTACGTATAGCCATACTATAAAGCGAAGCTATACCAAACAAAAAACGTGTCGCATCCATTGAACCATTATTGACCGAGCGAGCGAAGCGTCTCTGTTTCAGCTTGGCCAAATTTGCTTTTGTATGTCCATCTGTTTGTTTGTTTGTTTCACTCTACAGGTCGCGTTTCTCAACCTATTTTCGTGAAATTTTGTGAGCAGGCTCGATAAATTAATTGAATTTTTTTATCGAGTCAGTTTTTGGAATTTTTTAAACATGAGGGAGTTATGGGGGTTGTCAGCTTACAAGGTCTACCGCTGAGGCTGTTTTCCTCTACATGTTACATTTCTTAACTAATAAAAAAAAATATACAATACAATAAAATAAAATAAAATAAAAAAATCAAGGGGTCGGGAATGTTTGTGGAAAAAAAATAAAAATAAATATGATCTACGAGGTCTACAGCTCACAGAGCTACTAGTAGTAATTACATACAACTCACTGGGGGCCGTTTCACGAAGCTACAAGTTACAAATTACAAGTACAATCCGACGTACATTGCGTAGACGATTAGATAAAACGATAATGGAGCACAGTTTAGGTGAGTTGGCTACGCAATGTATATCAAATTGTAACTTGTTACTTGTAAATTGTTGCTTCGTGAAACGGGGCCCTGGTCGTGATGACGACGGGGGGCGGCCTGCGAGGAGGGAGCGCGGCGTAAACTGCGGTCTGTGCTGCAGCGCTAAACCTAGAGACTGTTGTCTAAACAAACTATTAAAACATGCAGCACAATGCCGCTTAGAGATTACATTTGTAAAGCGTTAGGCGAGTGACTAAACCAGTTGTTGCCAATTGGCAACAACGCACGGCGCAAAAACTGGTTCGTTGCGTCGTCGGTTCCATACAAACCTAACCTAAAAAAGAGAGAACCGTGATTAGGGTTCTACGTATGTATATTATGCAATTCCTTTAATCTACCATAACTTCATGCCTGAACAGATGTGGATGTATAGGGTATCGCTAGCGCAGTTTTAAATTCAAGTATTTATGTGTAATGATGACCAGTTCACATTGGGCCCATTTTGTTGACTAACAACTCTGGTATTTGAGCTGATACTAAAAACGTTTTCTGTTCTCTAATTCATCGACAAGATTTTAAATTAAATAAGTCCTTTAATTTTTGAAATTTAAAAGCTTCTGAAACATTCTAGTTTTGCAAACAAGACTTTTACAGCAGTCTACATTAAATTCTTTTATAATCTACTTCTATTTTTTAAAGATAAAGTATAATCCTCACTGGCAGGAGCAAGAAGTCATAATTACAAGTCAATTTCACACAAGATCAAAGATATTGTCATTTCAAACTAATAATATTGTCAGACAAAGGATCTAAAACCAATCTCGCAGCAAAAATTTACTTTTCTGTCTTGTGAATAAAAGCAGCAACTTCATTTTCTATGAAAGTAATTCTTTCTAGGTATCGAATGACAAACAGAAAATTAAAATACATTTTCTGGATAATATATTGTTTCCTGATCTCAAATCATTTTAAAGCAACCCACAAACGCTTTTCATTTTACATGTTGAATTTCGTGTAATCCTAAACTCCCTTCAAACATTCATAAAAGTAAAGATTATAAAGTATCCCTGTAATCTCTTCCCCAAACAGAAAGTATAGGTTCCTTTTACCTCCCTAAGCCGCAAATCCCTTCAGACCAAGGGCCCAGGCCCTTTCAAACCAGGGTAAATATACTCAAACCAGTCACGGCCATTTTAATACAGAAGAAGGGATAACTTCTTATTTTGAAGAGAATTTAAAGTCAAAATCGTTAGAATATAATTTGTTGCACACAAGAAATACACAAAAGAATTGTTTTAATAATAGAATATGAACGAGCGGCCTTTTCCTTATAAATTTATGGCTTACAAAAACCGCTATTTGGTTGTTTAAATTAGCATATCTTTGGAATGTTTCTTCATAATGAACAAATTTTATTTTATCAGCAAATGTGATGGAATACAATGCACTCGATTATTCAGTAGATTTATTTATATTAGATTCTATATAGTGTAGCGTTGTGTTACGCTTCGGTGTTTGAAACTTTTTTCGTGTTCTTCTCAGTATTTTTCTTTTTCAAATTTTTAATTTTTAATTTGATTTTGAAAGGCTTTTGGTTGGTTTTGTTTTTTTGGCATTGAATTTCTCGTCTCGTTATCGAGCTGTAGTGTTTGTGCTGCACCTTTTTTTTTTATTTTGTGCAAATCCAATAAAATATTATAATAAGTATTATATTATCATAAATATAAAATATTGTAATAAATTGAGTGAAAAAGTTTAAGCCGCTTGTTTAAGCCGCTCCTTGGAGCAAACCGATTGAGGATAACCGATAGCCTTGTGGACAGGGCATCAGGCTCGAACGCGTACGCGCGTGAGCGAATAGACCTAGCCGAGTCGTCGGAGTCTGGTGGTCGCACGAGTGACCGTTCCCGGCTGCAGACCCGCCACTACTTCGGAACCTGAGCTTGCAGCAGCTCGGGGATTGCAGCAGTTGCACGTGCGGACTGGAAGTTTAGTTATAGCTTTAAGTGTACCTTTTTTTTAAAAAAACGAACATTTAAAGCTAAGCATGTAAAGCATTTAAAGCTATAACTTTAAAGTTAAAAACGAACACAACAAAACGATCAACCAGTTGTGAACCATCCCTTAAATTGGTACGTCGCAGGTTTGGTTTGTTTTTTCCTAAATTCAAACCGGCTGTCCACGCCACCGTTAACCACTCCTGGCAAAGACTTTTGGTACAGAACGTTTCACCTTACTTAGTCTATAGATTTGTTGCGCAACGATTCCTTAGACAGGTAGGGGCATTATTTACTCTTCAATCTCCTACACTTGTTGAACCTCCACTAATTTTGGGGAAGTCTTTAATTCCAAATTATTATTATTATTGCCGTGTTACCGTTCTTTGTTTTCTGTTTTTGTTTGTGTTCTATATTTTGCTTTTTTTGGTAAGTAGCTTTTTATCGAATCTTGGCCTTTTTACCCTTTTTAAAAATCTAAATGATATATGTATTGAGTAGTACTTTTCGGTTTTTATTTTTAACACTACAATAGGTACTCTTTTTTTTTAGCTTTAGATACTTGATTGAATTAATTTGCATAAGATGATATTATTTATCTTATAAAATAACAGAAAAGGTCAAAAGGGGTAACAAGGTTGGGCAAGATCCGGAATGAATATATTCGTGGTAGCTTCAGGGTGACTTCTGTAGCAGAAAAAATCACAGAGCCGTTTGAGATGGTACAGTCACGTTAGGCCCGGTTTCCACCAAAGCGGAGAGGAGAGGAGATGTGTTTGAATAACTAATCAGATTTCGTTATTGAAGCTAAGCGGAGAGGAGATGTGGAAATAACGAAATATGATTGGTTATTCAAACACATCTCCTCTCCTCTCCGTTTTGATGGAAACCGGGCTTTATGCGAAGAGACGAAGATCATGTTGTGAAAAAAGCGCTAAGCCTCCTGGAGAACAAAAGGGACCGAGGACGACCTCCATCTACCTGGTGGACTAGCATGACCAAAACCCTACACAAAAATAATCTACCCGAACCGACAACCCAGGACAGAGTGACCTGGCGCAGAAATATTAGGAGATCCGACCCCACCTAAAGTGGGAATGAGCAAAGAAGAAGAGGATAAAAGAACAAAAAATATTAACAAAAACAAATTAATACAAATCAAATCAACGGCCCGTTACAGTCCACTGCTGGACTATGAGCCTCCTCTACTTAAGTGAAGGGTTTTGCCATAATCTCCACGCTTGGCAAGGGGGTTGGAGATCGCAGATTAAAAGGCTACTGTATCAGAGAGCGCTGCTGCCCGTTCCCTATTCAATGTGTAGTCCCTAAGTCGCCTCTTACAACTATACAATTAAATAAATATAAAATATTTCCTCCGTCCCCTCGAGGCATGGTTCCCAAAATAATAGCAGCGGTTCCTCTCTGAATAGCCAGGCTAATTCGTTAGGAGAGAAAGCTGCCAGCCCTTCGGTCACCAGTAGCCTCGTTGAGACGCACCGATAGCTCCACGATAGCTCGGTTAAAAACTTTTTTCATTACATACTTTTATTTTTATTTTGTAGTTCGTCCTTTCTGGACAGGTGAAGGGATCTAAGCCCATACTGCCTTCATTACATACTTGTTTCATTCATTTATTCATTCAGTATAGTTAATTAATAACCTTCACAATCATACGAAATTCGATGACAAAGCGTACAAAATACCTACTTGAGGAAACTTACTAATAATACTAATAATGACGGCTCCGTAGCCCAGGTGATAGTGCCTCCGACGCACAGGGTCGCGGCGGGTTCGAATTCCGCCCAGGGCAAACATTCGTGTTATGAGCGCTGGTGTTTGCCTTGTGTCTGGTTGTTGTTTATCTATATATATATAATATTTATTTATCTATTTATGTAACTTACATAATGTAAGGTATATCAGCTGTCTGGTACCCATAGTACAAGCTCTGCTTAGTTTGGGATCAGATGGCCGTGTGTAAAGATGTTCCCACATATTTAATTATTTATTTATTTATAATAAACCAACCCGACTCGAGTCGAGAACAAAGCTAATTTACATGATTGCCCTAAAATAATTGAAAAAAAAAAGTATTTCTATATAATTATAGAAATACTTTTATATAATTATATTTCCCATAAAAATATGAAGCTAGTACTAAAATATTCATTGACATACATAAGGTGAGGTAATGTGGGCATATTTCCACATTTCTCGGGCTAAATTTGTTGCCCGACAAATTACGTAAATTTTTTATCACTAGGCTTCCTAAGTATCACGTAAAACGTACGTTTTTGGGTTTCTTAATCTAGAAAGATGAGTTTTTTATAACATTTATCGGCATGTTTTTGGCCTATTTATAATTCCGGAAGTGTACTTAGGTGTTGAATATAAACAATCGACAGTATTATACGAGTTACATTCTTGTCGAGCCACGGTAAAAGAAGGAAGAGTAGGTTATATATATATATATTATTCGAACCCACAGAAACTATACTATCTCAGCATTTACGCAGTTTTTAACTCATTGGCACATGGTTCAAATTTTTTGAAGAATGTCTAGACTTAAAATAATATTATATAGAGATATATGATTATAGAGATATATATATAGAGATTATATAGAGTCAATAATATTATTGACTCCGCAGACAATGGCCCACCTTTTATCGTATCCTGCTTGTCCTGACTCGTGCTCCCTGGAGGAGCTCATGGAGGCCTCAGATGGAGCAATCAGGGAGGCGGCATACTGGGCAAATAAAATATAAAATCTTTGACGAGCCATCGACTCGAAAGAAGAAGAATTAATATTAACTTAAAAGTATAGTATAAATAATCAGATAGATGTCCTACTTACCATTTTGTTCTATGTTATTTCTTTCATGTTCGTAGGGGTGCGTAGGTACGGGCAGGAATAATGTGGGAAGTTCCCTAAGCTTTAAAGGGAAGCCGAACAACTTTTTACGCGCCTACAGTTTTCTTCGGTGTAAGCCATGGGAAACAGCGACTTGTGCTGAATCAAAATTTAATTAAACACTTATTTCTTTATTGGCTCTGTACCCTAGTTGGTAATTAGTGTTGTCGCCCAGCAGCCACCACAAGCTGCTGCACCACACGATGAATGTTGTAGCGGATTGATATGTGGCAATATCCAGGGCACAGTCCGAAGAAAAAGTTATTTATATATTATATAACTAACATGGAAAAATTATAATTCTTTCTAGGAGTTTACTGTCGGAGATCAGGACATGAAGTCAAGGATTTAGCAGAAATAAGACAAAATCGAAACGTAAGAAATCTAAATTTGAAAATGAATTTAAAATGAAAGATAAAACTGCCAGCAAGAAAGGTTGCCAGTCATAAAACAGGAAAGAGGACGAATTCCTCGTTACAGTGTGATGGCCGATGTTTGTGAATGTTGTCTATTGATATAAGTAAGTATTCATCTGCTGTGCGATACCTTTGTATAGCCACTAAGCTTAACCATCTGAGGCGATCAATTACACATACCCTAATGATGGTTTAGGTTTAGGTTTAGGTTTGGGTTAGGCTAGGTTAGGTTAGATTAGGATAGGTTTAGGTTTTGGTTAGGTTCTTGCCCGTGATGTGCGAGGACTCATAAAATAGGCTTATACGTGCTTCGTAGATCACATTTAAGCACATCAGCAGTCAGTCAGTCTGCGTGGCGGGAATTGTTTAGGAGCTCATAATCATCATAGGCACTCTCTAGCTTGGGATAGCTTTGTTTGAGTGAGATATTCACCATACATTAATTTTTTTCATTGTGTTTCATTATTTAGATATCTTGTCTTTGCACCTTGGTTTATTTCTTTCTGGAATTTATCTTATGTAAAGAGTAGAAAAAATAGTGCCTCCCGTCCGGGAGACGCGGGTTCGATCCCCACCACGTACCAACGTGTTTTCGAATTTCAAATTCATATTACGTTTATTCGACGCTCTTACGGTGAAGGAAAACATCGTGATGAAACCTGCACATTCCTGCGAAGAAATTCAAAGGTTGTGGTCGACTAAGGCCTAATTGCCCTAATTCAGGGTGGGCTCGAGCCCCTCGGGGGGTTATATGAGCTGTTGATGATGATGAAAGAGTAGAAAAAATTGTAAAGATATAAAATCCTTGACAAAACAATGCTTTCATCGCTACACTCGCTAAAGTTTCTCACTTGAACCACACTGCTTCAAATATTTGCACGAACTGATGGGAACAGAGCCGACTTCCATTGTTTACTTCACCATTATATTATTGAGTAAGTTTGCTTAAAAACTTCGCTAACTCCTGGCATAGGAATTTCAGTGAATGGTAATATCGCCACACTCTTGACGATGATATTTGAAGTACATCGGCGGTTTGACTATGGCTCCCCGCTAACGGACGGAAGCTGCTGATGACGGAGTAATGCTCCATTTACACCGTAATGTTTTGAATTTCGAATTCACCTTGATGTCTACCTCCACGCCGCGCCGCTGCCGCCACCCGGGCTATTGAGATTTCGATTCTCCAGGATCGGGGATCGAGTCCCGGTGGGCACACTGTCAAACAACAATCTCTTTCTGATTCATCTATTTGCTTAGGGCATTGTCGACTGTAACACTTGATTGTTCTGAAAGAAAGAAATCAAAATCAAAAAATATTTATTTCCACAGGATGTTATTACATCACTTAGATCCGTCATTACATTTTTTTGGGTGAATTCACTAACACAATGGCGGAATCTGTGGAGAAGAGCTCACCGAAGGAACTCTACAGTCGTCGCATCTTTTGCGTTTCCTTTTTTAATAAATAAAATATTGTCAACTACAAAATTAATGCTAATTAAATATCGAAGAAAGAATGTACCCTGCTTCGGAAAGCACGTTAAAGGCGTGAGTTCCTTCGAAAATAGTCGTTACGCAAGCTATATCAGTGGCTTTAATAACCCACACGATAAAGAAAATTACTTGATGCTTTGGCTATGGCCGTTACCAAGTCATCAACAGCTTACGTCCCACATAGGGGCTCGAGCCTACCCTGAATTAGCGCGTTTAAGCCTTAGTCGACCACGCTGGCCCAGTGCGGGTTGGTTGACTTCACACGCAACCTTTGAATTACTTCGCAGGAGTGTGCAGGTTTCATCACGATGTTTTCATTCACCGTAAGAGCGTCAAATAAAACTTTTTGTTTTTTATTAGCCTATTTTGTGTCCCACTGCTGGGCAAAGGCCTCTCCTCTGTCAGCCAGGCATCTCGATCGCAAGCTAATATAAACAAAAACATAAAAAACAAACATAAAACATATGAATTCAAAATTCGAAAACACATTGGTACGTGGTGGGGATCGAACCCACGATTCCCGGACGGAACCTAACCACTAGACCGCCGACGCTCGTTACCAAGTGCGTCAATGTATAATGAATGTCTCCTAACACGTTTGGTTTCCTCCTCACATTTGTAAATACAATTCCGGAGAAGGAACTCAAGTTTGATCTTGTTCTTCTTAAGTCCTTGTAAAAGCTGTTGAAGGAATCTTACGTGTTTCGAAAGTTCATTACGAATACACAGTACATGTACGCGTATTTTAACCGGAATTGTTTGCAGTAAGCTGAAAAGAAACGGTAACTATCTCGTTTTCAACCACATTTTAAAAAGTCAAAGGTACAGTACATAGGTAGAACCGCAGAACGGTAGAACTATAAACGTATTTGTAATCTTCTCATCAAAAAAATCGAAACACCTTGCAATTCATGTTTTGTAAAGAATAACAGAAAAACATGTATATTTAGTTTAGGAATATAATATGTCAAATGTCGTTAGTGAGTAATGAATGATCACATAGGATTTGAAATCCTCATATTACTTACTATTAAACGAAATTTGTTTGACATATATTCCTAAATATACATATTATTCTGTTATTCCTTACAAAACATACAAAACATAAACTTGCAAGGTGTTTTTTTTTTTATTAAAATTGTATTTTTAACAATCGCGTTTCTTTGCGTTATGTGGTAAGCGCAAGTCGCAAGTCTTTGACGCGCTCAAATCAATCCGTATTACAGAAATGAAATTAGCACGGATGACCCTATAACCCGTCCATGGACCACACCTGTTCCCTACGGCGCCATGTACGTTGAGATACAAGGCGCAATACACGCTCGCTCATCAATTATTTCACACACTTAATGCTCGGCTTACAAACTGGCAGGCGCTTGATAAATAATGAACAGCTACACATAGTCCGAGATAAGAACTAGAGTCGACCTTCACCCATCTGTTTACCTGATAAAAAATATATTTAATCAAGACAAAAAATATAGTCGCGAACTACTTTAAGTTATTTTTTTTATTGTTACAATCTTTTTGCCTGACTAGTTAAATATAAGAAACTGTGTTTTTTTATCAATCAGTTTTTATTTGCGATTGGTATCAAATTCATCCGGCAAAAAAGTTAGTGAATTATTGAAGAAAAAATCATCAAGCCGTTTACAGAAAAATATTTTTTTACGGTTATCAGATAAGTGAAAACGACTCTTCTCTATCTGGTCCAGCATAACTAAAATCCCAAATTAAAGTACCGACAGCCCAGGACAGATTTTCGTGATGCAAAATGATTAAACTTTCTTTTGAACACTGATTTTGTATACTGTCTGAGGTACCTGATTTTGTGACTATATTGTACATTTTATCTGGAATCTGTATCTGTATTTATTTTTTTTCTGGGTTGTTAATTTGTTGTTTTTCTAATATTGTTCCTTTTAGTTTTTTATTGTTAACTTACTGGTACTAGCGACTAGAATACAAGGTGATGTCTGAAAAGCAGCCTAGCTGAGACATACCCTTTTCATCCGAACAGATTTTGAACATCATCTGTAAACAGTTTTTCCATTTTTTTAAGCATGTGTGGATGAATAAATGTATTTTTATTTATTTTATTTATTTATTTAAAACCGACCCCACATAAAGGAAGAATGAGCAAAAAAGAAGAAGATAAACAAACAGTTGTGTGTAAGTCGACCTTAGTTCGGATCTTAGACCAACACCTGATGTTTTACAGCGGTAACAACAAACTTGCAACGCTTAAATTACGCTTTTAAAATGACCACGGTAACGTTTTAGAACCATATAAAATTATTGCTGTGTTTGTAATTTGTGTTGGTAAAATATTGTAGGTTACAACTTTGTTATACGGCCTGAACCACACAGAAACGCAAATGATGTCATGAAACAGACTAGGTTTAAACGTTATAGGCACAGGTTGTTGAAAGTAGCAAAAATTCAAATGATGATGGATGATTGTTTCCTTAGTTAATTTAAGTTTCGCCATTTACGTCTGTCTGTCTGTCCGTCTGCGGCTTAGCTCAGATACTCTTAGTACTAGAAGGCTGTAATTTGGCATGGATATTTATAATATTAATCATGCCGACAAAGCTGAAGAATAAAATGTATAAGAAAATTTTTTTAGGGTTCCTCTGGTACACTTGAAGTGGGGGTTATTTTTTTATTCACGACTACCTCATAGAGTGAGGCATCGTTGGATAGGTTTTATAAAAATAATGGGGGTTTGATGAAACCATTTATTGTACACAATAGATGACAAAAATACAATTACATTTTAAACCACGACACAACAGGCCTGCTTATTTCTAAAGAAATATCTTCCAGCAAACCTACGGAAGAGAAAAGAGATAGTAAGACGCAGATAAAACGTGCACAACTTTATAAAACACAAAAGAACAGGACAATCACAAGAATTACTTATATAAATAAACTAACACAATATGATATTAAAATATATACCCAAATATATATATATATATATACCCATCTTTCGACGCTAGTGTACGTTTCAGAAATATTTCGATTTAAAGTGCTTATTTTTGCTAGATTCAAGTATCCCCCCCCCCTACCACCGAAACCGTTGTATTTGGGAAAATATTCACAGTAGTAGTGTATAATAAGGAAAACTATCGATATTAAGTAGGCTTTACAGGTTTTTGAATGACCAACTTATAAAATGTACTTGTACAAGTAAAAAATTTCAAAATATTTTGATGAATGCTAACTGTCTTAAACAGATACCTAAGTAATATTGGATAACTACGGAAGACTACACTTTGCGTGGCCCGACACGTGCTTGGCCGGTATTGGTTATTTTCTGTTGGATGTATCTAAACCTTATTCAGGGTAGGCTCGAGCCTGCTACCTAACTGGGCAGTGCAGGACCAACGTTGTCGAAAAGGCTGATATGATTTTTCTAAATAAAATTTTGAAGAATTTTAATGTTTGTTGATATGAGTATCACCTGTGTGTTGACTATACCTACAAGAGTCTTCAACGATCACAAATCATAAAGTCAAGTCTACAAAACAAAACAATAATGAATACAACAAGTACAATAATTCTAGTCTAAAATAAGTTTCTTACATTTCTGTACATCAATATCTACTTAGGCATTGCCGTGTGGTGACGGCAGGGTAGAATACATTTGCCACCAACCCCTACTCTTCCCGTGGGTGTCGTAAGAGGCGACTTAGGGACTACACATTGAACAGGGAACGGGCAGCAGCGCTGGCTGATACAGTAACCTTTTAATCTGCGATTTCCAACCCGCCTGCCAAGCGTGGAGATTATGGCAAAACCCTCTACTTAAGTGGAGGAGGCTCATAGTCCAGCAGTGGACTGTAACGGACCGTTCATTTGATTTGATAGTTAGGTTTAATTCGTAGCCTGAAACAATGGTTTCAGAATCTTTATTACAATATTCTTACCCAGATGTCGATGTTAAATTAACACTTTGTATAAGTTGTTTTTACTTGCGTTGTTATGTTAAGAACATCTTCCTCGTTTATTACAAGTTGTAATTTGCTTGTTTTAACTTTGTCATAGGAATAACAAGTTACACTCATTTGTTATGTAACACGCTTTCGTCAAGTTACACGGAAATTTAGAGATTGTGTTACGGATTTTATATAAAAATTTTACCATTTAAGTTTATTATTATTCTAGGTACTTTATAAATGGAGATGGTTACTGTCTCTTAGATAAACACTTCATTATTTAAGTCAATCATGCTAAAATATTCTTCGAATCTGTGGTCGATGGCAAATCATATTGTGTGACCGTCCCCAGATTGATAAGAATATTGCAGGCTGATTTATTGCCCGAAAAGTATGATAATTCAATCTAAGAAAAATTGAGCCACATCAGATGCTTTTTGCGTCTCAAAGGATTAAAAACTTGATTTAATGACGAATACGAGTAGAATAGAATATAGGTATACTTTTCTTCCAACTATACGATAATTTGGTTATTATGAGCCTAAAGTGTGCAAGTATGAAATGAAATCCAATATTGCACTACTTTTTAACTTTACTGCATCGTTTTCCCACTAAAGTAGCCAGTCATAAGTGATCATCCATGGCCATCTGGTTTTATATCAACTTCACTTTCTGCTCGATGCAACAATCTACTATTATTGCACACAAAGAAACACAGAGAAAAAATAAATACAGTTCAAAATATTTGTGGTAGGTGGCCTGCTAAAGACTTCAGATTCCTTTTTTTTTACTTTGATATAATAAGTCACAAAACACTATTGAGGCTAAGAATACGTTTCTGATGACCCTCCACACCCTGGTCATCGTGCCCCTGTTATGTAACCGGGTCATTTCCCGCTGGATTTAATAAAGCTGGGATAGAGAGCACATTCCTCCACGACTAACTCCGCAATGCTCTCCGACATTCCTTCGATTCCATTTAATTTTTCGCTCGAAAGAATTAGAATTTCAAATGTAATCGAATTTGGATTTACAATTCCCTTTTTTATTGATCAAAGAGTAATATTCGTACCTATATGTACCTTTGGTACTCGAACTCTGTAACTTGTTAATAAGTCGGAAAAATCGAATTGATATTACTGTAATCAATTGTAATCAATTCATTCACATCATCTCAGCTGAAGGTCATTTACTGCTGGACAAAAGCTTCCCTCAATATTCAAATCAAATCAACAGCCCGTTACAGTCCACTGCTGGACTATGAGCCTCCTCCACTTAAGTGGAGGGTTTTGCCATAATCTGCACGCTTGGCAGGCGGGTTGGAGGTCGCAGATTAAAAGGTTAC
This sequence comes from Carpatolechia fugitivella, assembly GCA_951230895.1. Taxonomy (NCBI): domain Eukaryota; kingdom Metazoa; phylum Arthropoda; class Insecta; order Lepidoptera; family Gelechiidae; genus Carpatolechia; species Carpatolechia fugitivella. The sequence continues at coordinate 14,640,579 of OX579657.1, forward strand.
TGTATCAGAGAGCGCTTCTGCCCGTTCCCTGTTCAATGTTTAGTCCCTAAGTCGCCTCTTACGACACCCACGGGAAGAGTAGGGGTTGGTGACAAATTCTACTCTGCCGTCACCACACGGCCCTCAATATTACTAAATTAAAATAAGAATAAAAAACTTTTGTAATATTATTCAACGATCATCATCATCATCATCATATTCAGCCCGCATCCACCTACTGCTGGGTATAGGCCTCTTCTCGACTGCGCCACTCCTCACGGTCCTGTGCCATGCGCATCCAGCCTGATCCTGCCAGTTTGGCAATGTCAACGATAAACTATTTTATTTAAAAGAAGTACTATTTCAAAAGAATAGATGCCTGACAAAGTATGAATTGATTGACGCTCCAAATATTTACAAACTTTCTCTATTCTTTCGATTTTAAAAAATATTTTCTGCTCACACACAAAATCACTAATAATTTATTACAAAGTCAAAGTCAAAATTTTTTATTCGAATTAAGATTTTTACAAATCATTTTTCGACGTCAAAGCTATCATGGATGGCACGTTTACTACCAGTGTACGCCCTCTGTGGAGAAGAACGGCCAGAAGAAACTCTTAGAAATAAACACGTTTGGGATGATAAGAAATTTGTATTTCTTTATCTATCAGGTAGATTTTTAAAAAGTATAGCACACGTATTTTTTTATTTTTTCACGTAATCAAAAAATTACTCAGAAATTAAGTTTAAATAGCGTATGACGTCACGCTTAAGTCAATTTTATACCTAGTTGTGACGTAGGGAGCCCCCACTCTCCAACGCGGGGGCTCACTACGTCACAATTGTCTTTAAATAATTGGTTGGAGATGTTTAAGTCGCTAACCAAAAAAGCGTTTTGTAAAAATTTTACAAATTTTAATTTTGGATTTCTTTTATTTGTTTTGTATTCCGGAACTTTAGATTTAGATTTACGTATGTATTTGTGTCTCTTTCTGTTTATAATTTATTTGTTTAAACTTAAAGTAATTTAGGCTTGAGTTTAGGGCTCGTCTACCATTTCTTTTTATTATATGTGGTGTTTACCTTCAATAGAATGTACATTTAATTTTAGTTTAGTCTGTTTATTTAAGCATGTATAATAATGTATCATTCCCTGGTAATCCTAAATAAATAAATAAAATAAATCAAAAATATAATAAATCAAAAATACGTGCCGAATATTTTTGTATTACCTGGCTGTCGGACAAAACAGAATTTCGTTTTCTTTACCCATGCGTCATCCCTAAATTTCTATAAAAAGTTAAAAAGGCGAAATACACAAAATAAGTCCCGAATTCGCTGAACACGAGACCGTATTATTACAACCATTGTTTGACAGATTCATTTCACGCTGATTGATCCCCCCCACCCCCTCCTCTCTTTGCCCCACCCTGCATTGTATCGCAATAATTCGCTTTATATTGGCTACTACAAAACACCCGAATTATCTGAGCCAGGCGAAACAAATCGTTTTTCAGTTGCCTACTTTTTAAGTCATAAGCGAATGCACGTACCCTTCGCAAATAGTATATTAATTCTAACTCTTAAGTATGGTAAAATAAGCCTTGCGAATGTTCAAAGAAACTGGAGACAATTTTGTTGTTCTTTTGCAGAATTATTGCAATTGACAGTCGCAACAATAGGGAATCGAACTACTTTATTTTTATTTTATAAATCCAAACTTCTTAGTTTCAGCTATCGAACACTAAAATAATTTTTGCTCTATCTTTAAAATTCACCGAGTTATAAAGGTTTGAAATTCAAGATTAGACAGAGAGGCACATATCCACTTGTGACGTCATTTGTTAGTAGCGCCATATAATCTCCATACAAAAAATCGTTTTTGAAAGAGACAGATATATTAAACTTTAAAAAATCATTGTTAATTCGTTTTTCAACCGATTCTGTGTTATTCTTCGCGAATCGTCCGCTACTAATCTATATTTTAAAAATAATACATAAATTATGGTAAGTTTAGGAAAAGTCCTATCTCCTATTCAACTTTTTCTTTATCTCAACGATAAGGATCGGTATCCCGTACGATCTCAAAAATAAATCCTTAAAATTTAATTGTCTGACTGTCATATCCATCCATATAATACCAGTTGTAAAGAGCTAACAATTTCCCTCCTCCGTCATATCTTCGCCACAGCTCTGTGTCTTGAGCCACTGAAACAGCATGACACACTGCTTCCATGGTTTTGCTCTCGAAGTTCCGAGTTCAAAATGCGTTAGGGACACCATCAAACAAAATCAATTTCTGAGATTGTCTGCCAGTTAGTAAGGATATTGCAGGATGAATCACCCAAATTGTTTGAAAAGTAAAATGATTCTGTACTTTAAAATTTGAAGGCGTTCAGGATGTGATGATGATACTGGAGTATTTCAGCCAATCTCTGGATCCCATGACTCGTTCCGTGCACACCGGACCGTTATTAAATTCGGAGCATAGCTGTCCCTCAGATGCTCCTGATCGTCATTTATCATTCCCCGTACAAACACTCTGTACTGTCGGCAAAAAATATGAAAAATAGCCGTCGGCTGCCTACGGCGAATGTTTTATCGAAGTTTCTGATACAAATTATTATTGTGTCAAGAAATGGCAAGATTTATGTTGTCTTTATGTGAAGACGGGGTTGACAGTTGAATGAAAATAGAAATGATCTAATTTGTCTGTCTGATCAATAAATCTCACAAATTAGATTCTTACAGATATTCTGATAGATATTGATTGATTATTGTAAACAAAAAAAAAACAAAAAGTACAGAAGATGCTAATCCTGTGGAGTTTCTTCCCACCGTTCTTCTCCACAGTGAGCGTACACTTGCAGTAGTGAACGGGCCATCTTGCTTTGACGTCGAAAAATTATTTTGTTAAATTTTACGTCGAATAAAGAAATTTGCCTTGTGGTGAGCCGTGTGGTGACGGCAGAGTAGAATACATTTGCCACCAACCCCTACTCTTCCCGTGGGTGTCGTAAGAGGCGACTTAGGGACTACACATTGACCAGGGAACGGGCAGCAGCGTTCTCTGATACAGTAACCTTTTAATCTGCGATCTCCAACCCGCCTGCCAAGCGTGGAGATTATGGCAAAACCCTCCACTTGAGTGGAGGAGGCTCATAGTCCAGCAGTGGACTGTACCAAATTATTTATCTTTTATCTTTATTTTATAGTAGTACAATATGACTTGTTATCATCGAAACAAATAATTTTACACTACAACATCTTATCTTTCATACAATCAACGGCCCGTTACAGTCAGACAATTGACTCGCAATTTGTATTAAAGTTCTTTTTTTTTGTATGTATTTTCATCCAAACATCCAAATATATTTTCACATTTATATACTCGTACTAGTGTGACGTGATACTCGTAACACTTAATAGTTTCATATTTTCATTAAATCGCAACATTCTCTGATTCCCATTACTTTGACAATCAAACACCTCATTTATCCCCATTTGTATAGAAAATTAATTTCTCTTATCGCACTATATTATTACTGTTATTCAACCTCCAGCATTATCCCCCGAGATTCGTTCAGAAATACAAATCTCAATTTGTACACGAGACGAGCTAACACCCTGTGATTTATGTACAAACTAATTTCCAACTTCAATTAAATTGTGATCAATCCCAGAACAAGGATTATGAACGCTACCAGCTTTATATTTCGTGTTTTGGGTCGTTTAAAAAAATACATTAGAAAATTTAAAAGAACTGATATTAAAATGTGGTTTAGAGATTGGTCACTAGCTTGTTGCCCGCGGTTTTGTCATCATTAAAAATATATTCATCTATTACACCAAAGCGGAGAGGAGTGGAGATGGTTTTGAATAATCAATCAGATTTGGTTATTGAAGCTAAGCGGAGAGGAGATGTGGAAATAACGAAATCTGATTGGTTATTCAAAACCATCTCCTCTCCTCTCCGCTTTGGTGGAAACCGGGCCTTAGGCAGACTTCCATGGGCTGGCAGCTGACAGCAGACTGCTGACGACAGGCAAAGATGACCGTCGATAGCCGACGACAGACGAAGTCGGCGTGAGTCTCCTGTGCCAGAGTCAAAGTCAAAGTCAAAATTATTTAATAGGATGTTATTACATCACTTAGATTCGTCATTCATTACATTTTTTTGGGTGAGTTCATTAACACAATGGCGGAATCTGTGGAGAAGAGCTCACCGAAGAAACTCCACTGTCGTCGCATCTTTTGCCTTTTTAAAAAATTAAATAAAATATTGTCAATTACAAAGTTAATGCTTATTATATATCGAAAAAGCCTGCTACTCAAACAATCTATTCCCATGGATTTTTAATGTCCTCTATGTAATCAGATATGTTATAGTAACCTTTTTTATACAATTTCTGTTTTATAATTATTTTAAACCTGTCTAAAGGATAGTTTTTAATATCAGTAGGGAGCTTATTGTAATATATACAATTGCCTTTAAAGGAATAACAAATTTTATGTAGTCGGCTGACATAAGCAACCAACTTGTCTTTATTTCTAGTATTAAAATGGTGTATATTACTGTGCTTTTGAAAATTACTTATATTTCGTTTACGCGCGCAGTCACTTAAAACGAAAGTTAACTTATACACATATGATCAGTTATGGAATTCGCAAATTACCACGTTAGCAGAGAACCAATCACGCACATGATCTGATTGTCAGCTCAGACTGACAGAAATCTCCTTATAATAAAATGCTCATGAAAATAAATTATTATTATTGAGCCATTGCAGGGCAAAGGGTTATAAATAAGAATAAAAAATTATGAATGAATGAATGAGATATACTTTATTGCACACAGACAGAAACATACAGTAATTACAGAAGTAAAAATAGTACAATTGGCGGCCTTATTGCTAAGGTAGCAATTTCTTCCAGGCAACAATTTTTTACAAATATTAGAAAGAACGTTCCTTTGAATCCTTATTCTTTGTTTATCATAAATAATTCTAAAACACAACTCTTATCTCTTCTAAAAACAAGCACTCCTTAAAAAATAAAATCCAATTTTGTGATCTCGCTTACAACGAACTAACCTCGATTTTTTTTACGACGCTCGAGTTTTGTATAAAGTTGCTTTTTCACTGCTGGAAAATACTCGGCACAGATAGAATCTGTGCTAGTTAGAATATCCTTACTATTATAAAACGCGAAAGTTTGTGGGTATGTATGCATGTATGGATGGATGTTTGTTACTCTTTCACGCAAAAACTACTGAACGGATTGGGATGAAATTTGGAATAGAGATAGTTTGTACCCTAGATTAACACATAGGATACTTTTTACGGGAAAAAGTCTTTACCTTTAAAGCGGCATTTAAAGTACATTTACTTTAATGTTGTATGTTGTATTTTTTGTGTGCTATATTGTATAAATAAATATCAAGCCCGTAATCCAACATAAGGCACGCATAACCTAAAATGCAGTTACGATAATTTCAGTCGTCAGATGTCCACTGCTAGACAAAGGCTTCCCCTAAAGAACTCCACGATCCCTTCTAAGAACATGAGCTCGGAAACCTTATAATTTTCTTCTAAAATATGGATGAAACATCAACTATCGCTTACCGCTTACTAGGTATGAAATGAACACTTTGTTTACCACATAATTCAAAATAGGCAGGAAGATAAAAATCTTCTTCCTTGATCTTGATAATGATAAACTCGTATCTCTTCCAAAACAAGCACTCCAAAATATAACAGCATTATAATAGAAGTCATGTTGCAAAGTCCACTTTGCTGGCTCGTCCGCCTCTGTTGGAAAGACTGCCTTAAAAAAATGTAAATAACACCCAACCCGGAACATCCTGTATGAATAAATGAGACGGACAGTGATTGTATGTGAATTATTCACGGGGTGATGTTTTTTGCGAATTCCCGGGAAATTCGCTATTCAATGTTGTAATCCTTTCCCGGATTTCAACGGAGTTTTTGTGTTTATTTGAGCTGGGTTAGTTTGGAACGAGACAAGTACAATAGAGAAGGTATTCCTGAGTTTTATAAAAGGATTGTATGAGTACAATACTATCTGTCTAAAACTGAAAAGCTATTTGAATAGCGGCATATTTATAACTAGTATGAATAACCATACTTATAATTTAATTTAATTTTTAGTAATGTGGCGATTTTACTATTTTCGATTATCATGTTTTAATTCAACTGCTTCGTGTTACAAAATTTGTAGCAAAATTTTATACGCACGTTTCAACTCAGTATTTTAAGCATATTAAATCTCAACACACAATGTTTTCAAATATATTATTTTTCTTACAATCATCATCATTGCCGCCAAAGGCCACTGACTTGGCTCATGTAACGACTAGATAGTAGCCGGGATCAACGGCTTAACGTGCCTTCCGAAGCACGGAATCATCTTTATTTTCGGATAATCAGGTGATTCAGCCTGCAATGTCCTAACCAAACTGGGAAAAGTCACACAAAGAGATTTTTACTTGACAGTTGCCCACCGGGAATCGAACTCGGAACCTCCGTAATGGGTGTTGAAACCTCGACCACTGGGCCACGGAGACTATTGTAACAATTTACATCTGTTACGAAATATCTAACTCGAGGAAATGCAGGTTCGAGCCCTGTCTAAGATCGTCAAAAAAATTATCCCTTTATAATTTACTAGCGGTCCACCCGCGGCTACGCTCGCGTTATGTAAGATTTTCCCGTGGGAATAAGACTTTTTCCGGTAAAAAGTATCCTATGTGTTAATCCAGGGCACAAACTATCTTTGGTTCAAATTTCATATCAATCCGTTCAGTAGTTTTTTCGTGAAAGAGTAACAAGTAAAACCGAATCCTTACTTAATATTATAAACGTGAAAGTTTGTATGCCATCCATACATCCATACTTACAAACTTTCGCGTTTATAATATATGTAAGGATTCGGTTTTACTTTTATCATTAATTGTATTAATTAAAAAAAACTATAAATTGAAGCAATGGAATCAATGGAACAGCAATGGCAGAAGGAGTGGTCCTTCTGTGACCCTTTTTATATTTTGTGGTTTTGATAACTGTCTGCCATTGCTGTTGAAATGGCGAGAGTGGTCTCGCCTTCGCCATTGCGCCACGTCCCCCAAACGATGGAGCATTTGATGTCGTGCCCTGCGAGCCCCAACAGCTGCACGCGGGAGGATTTGATTTATCCCACTGACAGCGCAACTCTTTTGGCCAATTTTTAGGCTGAGACAGTCTAGGTTTACCACCGACTCGAAAAGAAGAAGAATACTCTCTCTCTCTCTCTCTCTCTCACACTCTCCGCCTTTTTCAAAAATTATCACGTCATCTTGCCAGGCTCACTAGGGTTCGTTGCTACTATATTGTTTCTCAGTTTTGGCAAAAAGTTGTGAGAATGGTACATAACAAACATACATAGATCGATTCATCATGAAGGCGTACACTTGCAGTGAACGAGCCATCTCGCTTTGACGTCGAAAAATGATTTTGTTAAATCTTACTTCGAATAAATCAACATCATCAACGGCCCGTTACAGTCCACTGCTGGACTATGCGCCTCCTCCACTTAAGTGTTTGGTTTTGCCATAATCTCCACGCTTGGCAGGCGGGTTGGAGATCGCAGATTAAAAGGTTACTGTATCAGAGAGCGCTGCTGCCCGTTCCCTGTTCAATGTGTAGTCCCTAAGTCGCCTCTTACGACACCCACGGGAAGAGTAGGGGTTGGTGACAAATAGTATATTCTACTCTGCCGTCACCACATGGAATAAAGACACTTTTATCTTTATCTTTATGTTATCATGCTAACATGCCTTACAGTGTAGACAGATAGCGTGCTTTACCTACTTTGTCTTTTCACAAACATAAAGGCATTCGTACACAGTAGGTATGTTCTGTGATAAACCAATATAAATTAATAATTAATGAAACCAGCAATCTCAGAGTTACCTACGTATATAGAAACACGGCATTGTCTGAATATTATATTACAGGATTATGTAAGGAGAAGGATCCAACCTGCTTTAGCGTAATAGGTACGATACAGAAACTGGTCATAATAAAATAAAATAATTGTATAAAGGTTTACAACAATCGATAAACCATCATTAACGTTTACAATTATTTTCGCTCTAAAATACAATGAACGTTTGACTGAAATGGTGATGAGTTGACAAATTAGCTTCTTTATATTAAAAGTCAAAAGAGAGCACCCTGTTGTCCGGCGTATATGAGTAATTAATGATGATACAAATTAATATCAACAAGGTTACCGCTAAAATATAGGTATAATAATTTTAACTGCGAAAAAAAAAAAAAAGCCTTTAATTAGATCGCCCTGAATCTAACACTCCTTGTGATTGTACTTTTACTGTCGAAACAAAAATCTGTCGAAATAAAAATCTGTCAAAACGGAAAAATACGGATATTATACATCCCCACCGAGGGGCTTGAGCCTACCTTGAATAAGGGCGATCAGGACTTAATCGACTTTGCTGGCCCAGTGTAGGTTTGTCGATTTCACACACAACCTTTGTATTTCCTCACAGAAGTGCACAGGTTTCATCAAATTCGGTCACCTAAGGCCACTTCCCATGAATGGCCACACCATAAACAGCCATTTCCCTGAACGGCCACTTCCCATAAAAAAAAGATATAAAAATCATAAAAAATAATATTCTGGGTGCACACACAATTCTCCGCCCGAGTATGATCAATTGAGCAGGTTTTTTTTTCTTGCTTAGTCATATTTTATATTCTAAGCTTGAAATATGAACAGGCTGTGTAGGATATTCGAATCGCAACCAATATCTAATCTAATATGTAGTTTGTCGTCGCAAAGGGCTTATTGTAACTGTAATTAAATTCTATGATTTATGCAATATACATTACATACGTCTATGGTATATAGATCTATAAATTAAACATCTGACTGTATTTAATTGATGTATCTTACTTGATGGCTAGGCCGAATATTATCGTAATAATATGTATAGATTTATTAAGAAAACTTACGCACGTCGCGGTCGGCGTTCGAAAAGCAATTTTTAATACCAATTCAACATCCTCCTCTACATCATCCAATATTTAGTTCAGCGACTCTATCAGGCCTGATCTCTGACGATATTGACCCAATAGCGATTTTCTTGAAAAACGTTTTCCGTGCTTCGAAATAATTTATATAGCTTATTATCTATTATTGCAGTTAAAGATTGTTAAACCAAGTAAGAGGCCATTTTGCGGCATAAAAACTCACATAAATAAAATTATAATATGATTTTCATGGGGCTCGCCTACTTTGGATGCCTAAGTAGCGGTTTCCTAAACGGCCGAAGCGACCTATCCATAAAATTCCCACTTCATCCATATCAGAATTCCCCGCCAAACCCACCCTCCTCGTAAATTTTAAACTTTCCTCCTTCAAAGTATTCGAACAGTTTCAAAAAGATGGTAAAAATAAGTTTCCCGGCCACATGCAAACTGGGACCCAATAACTCTTACGACCCATTCTCACTTTCCGCGAGCGAGTGGCGTGTGAAACTCCACGATTTATGCCCTACGGTTAGTGTGAAGTCGCCTTTTGTGCGGGCGCGCATATTTCACTCAATTTTGTTCCTCTATTTAATGTGGACGTATTGGGGGGAAAGATTTAGGGCCTTGGAAGAAAGAAACGTTATTTATGCGGTTATTGTTGGCAGGGTTAGATCATAATCATACTGTAACTATATTTTTAAAAAGTTTCAATTACAAGACTTCTTCATATAGTGCCTCTCCATCTAGTGAAGGTTGGCCGTCGGTTCAGCAAACTTCTGTCTGTCATTCGCGAGGTGAAACAGCTCAACGGCGTTGTTGATGCCGGTCCACTCGCAAATATTGCCCAGCCACGACTTTCTTCTTCGGCCCACTGATCTTCTCCAAGCTATTTTGCCCATCATTATAAGTTGCAGCAGTCGGTAAATATCCCGTTTGTAATCATAATAAAATCTTGAATGGTGTTGGGGACCATGGGCCGGAAGGCGTCGTGTTAGACGGCCTCCGAGACAGATGACTTGGTGAAGGTTGCTGAGCGCCGGTGGATGCAAGTCCTGACCGTTCACGTTGTTAACTTATGGGAAGGCTCATGTTCAGCAATGGACGTCTTTCAGCTGAGATGATAATGATGACGGTAATGGGTTCTGATGGTGATTAGAACCTCACAAATCTTATGGGGCCTAAGATCTTTGAAATAATTTATTTTATTTTTTGTTAAAGTCAAAGCCTAGCATTTCCTACAGCTACTAGTATCACTTGCCGATAGCCTAGTATATATTTGGCCTCTGTGATTTAGTACAAATGGGCATTAAGTGACGCCTTCGGCTATATGAGTACCTATCTTCTAATATCTGTGGCTACGCTCGCGTTGTGTAAGATTTTTCCGTGGGATTAAAACTTCTTCCCGTAAAAAGTATCCTATGTGTTAATCCAGGGTACAAACTATCTCTATTCTAATTCTCATCTCAATCCGCTTAGTAGTTTTTGCGTGAAAGAGTAACAAAAATCCGTACATACAAACTTTCGCGTTTATAATATTAGTAAGGATTTTCTTATAGCTTTTGCGAACTTTTGTAGTACTTATATACTAGGTGAAGATAACCCAGCCCTCCCACGTTTTTAATAAGAGAATGCTATCCCGCGGGAATCAACTGGAAAAGATGGAAGAGAAATTTTTTTCCATTCAGTATTTTATTCAAGTTCCTTTTTCATATTCCTCGCAATCGCTTCGGGATTTTAAATGGAATGGCGTAATAACTACGGAGAATATTACAAATGAAATAAGTTTTTTAATGATTGTGTGACACAATTTCATATTTTACTGTTCACTTCCAACCAAGCTTTGTACTGAAGAGGATTGAAACACATTCACCACATCAATGTGTACGAATTTTAAATGTGTATAATTTTACGCTATACGGGTGAAAAAAACATAGTACAGTGAAGAAACTAAGAGAGATTATTATACCTAATATGACCAACCCGAAACATATTCCTGTAAAGAAAGCCATAGCTAAATAAAAGATGTGTGTGAAGTTAACCAAATCTAATAGTTGACCAAGGCCTAAAACAAGAAATCATCTTACTTACACAAGGTGATTTAACCTTGAATGAACTTTTCATTATCATCGTGTGGCAACTAATAGTGAGGTTTATAACTAACTCAACTAAGTATGCTTCATTATTTAACATTAAAAAAGTCTTTCATAGGATACGTTTCCAGACCCAATAAGTCAATCTCAATTAGCTGACAAGTGTCAATCACGAATAACCTTTTTTATGCCATACATATTTTTTGTATTTTTTCCAATGTTAAAAAAAGTAAAGGGGCATTTACACAAAGTGGAATCGAACCCAGAACCTCTAAAATGTGAGTCAGGCGCTGGACCGTTCCACGGAGGCTGTACGTGCATTTTGCACTGCGAAAAGCATATACAGAGAAAATATTAAAAGAATCATTATACTAACTCCGGAGCTTCATAATAATATATTATATCGATGCCCCCGAGTGTAGGTAAATGTGCTCTACTCCGATGGGTATTTCTATTATTTCATCTGGAATGCGAGGAGCTCGCGGCGACTGTGAATTTTTACTACCTATGGGTTTACAGTGCTTCTACGTGACTTAGCGGGCTGGCTCAGGCTACGTTCATGAGTGTAAGGTTATTATTAAATTTTATAATAAGAACTTTAAGTTTTTTTAAATGCTTCATTCTCTCTTTTAGCTCTTAGAATTTTCAAACTAGAGAACGCCACTTCTCTACGTCTATTGTATTTTATGGATAATCTATTGAATGAATTGGAAGAACCAAATCAAAAATCAAATCAACGGCCCGTTACAGTCCACTGCTGGACTATGAGCCTCCTCCACTTAAGTGCAGGCAGGCGGGTTGGATATCGCAGATTAAAAGGTTACTGTATCAGAGACCGCAGCTGCCCGTTCCCTGTTCAATGTGTAGTCCCTAAGTCGCCTCTTACGACACCCACGGGAAGAGTAGGAGTTGGTGACAAACGTATTCTACTCTGCCGTCACCACACGGCAATTGGAAGAATAAATTTATAAATTAGTTATGCACTTACTTGCTGACCACCCCGGGGCTATATAATAGGAAACACTTTGATATTCCCGCAAAAAAACCTAATCCCTTTTTGACCTTCACTACCTGTCCTAATTGGAAACAAAAAACTACTTGATCCGTAGGTCGACCAAACACACTTTCTTATTTATATTAGTATGATTTATCTACTTTCCATTATATATGCATCCTTACACTTTACACTCGGGAAAGGTGCGCTTTCAAGCAGCATTTTATGTTCTCTATTGAGTTTCTAGGAAATGATATTTATTTCATACATCTGACCTTTACATGTTTCACTCAAATATTGCCTTTTTATGCCAAAAGTGTTCGTACAATAATAAAGGACCTATTTCTCGTGAACAAATTTATAAATCCCCGAATCCCGCTCGCTCGTAACAGTATAGTTATTATTTGTTTTTAAAACTCTTATTTGTAAGTAAGGCTTTTTCATTTTATTAGTTCATCAACGGCCCGTTACAGTCCACTGCTGGACTATGAGCCTCCTCCACTTAAGTGGAGGATTTTGCCATAACCTCCACGCTTGGCAGGCGGGTTGGAGATCGCAGATTAAAAGGTTACTGTATCAGAGAGCGCTGCTGCCCGTTCCCTGTTCAATGTGTAGTCCCTAAGTCGCCTCTTACGACACCCACGGGAAGAGTAGGGGTTGGTGACAAATGTATTCTACTCTGCCGTCACCACACGGCTCCATTTTATTAGTTAGTTATTTTTTATTATGTGTAAGCTAGTGACTAAGAAGACTAACTAAAGATCAACGTATTCACCCCTGACTTCACCCTGATCCCAACATGGAGGTCTAAAGTTTAAGGGGCACTAAACTGAAGTGTTAATAAGCAGGCAAAGTGTTAATGTTATGGCAAGGAGTTTATGAAACGAACGGCCACTTTAACGCAAGGGTACATTATCTTGGGTGTAAAGTACAGGATTCTTGAACTATTGTTTACCTCATTATTTTGGATTTCAAAATAAACAAATAGTACTTACTAGTAAAACTAGTAGTAGTCACTTAATAGTAAAAAAAAAAGAAATGGTTTGTTTGTTTGTCAGTTGTTTTAGTTTAAGTTTTTTTGGTTATTTTGGTATTGACGCGCTACATACATATTCATCAACAGCTTATATACGAGCCTACCCTGAATTAGGGCGATAGGCCCTAGTTGACACTATTAGCCATTACACCACCGACGACGCTCTACCCGACATAATATTATATTATGTATACAATCACGATTCTATCCTCAAAAGGGTGAGCACAGCTTTAGTGGGCTACCAACTTAAATTACACACTTAAACCACGATTAGCAATGTTTTTTTATTTAAAAAAATTATATAAAGTAACGTTATTTCTAATTCGTGTTCAAAGATTAACGCGCAAATATAACTGTATCAAAAATCGATGCTCTAGTACTCAAACAAATAACTTGAACATACCTAAAAGATCGATGTTCGTAAGTTAACCAACGAGGCGTAGCAAATCTGTAGACAGCTATGCTGCTGGTTACGGCGGCGTAGCGGTGTGCTACGAGCTCACAGCAAAATACGGTCAACCGGACCCTGATATATACTCGTGCAATGATAACTTGAACTATACTGTGACAGAAATGTTCTGTATATTCTGGAAGTTAAGCTAACATTGTTTGTAAACCTAGGCTTCATAAATAAAGGGGCCCCTATGAACTAAAGTATAGCTAACAACAAGGCAAATTAGTTTTTGAGTTGAATACAGTTGTATATAATATTAATTTCCATTGCTGCACGAATAGAGTGCTGATTCACGTGTTGGTTTACATTTCGACTCAGAATCCTAACAATTTTCAAATGTTTTAGATTAAAATGTACTTAATCTTCAATATGTAATTCATCTTCCGTCTATTTATAATTATAAATAACAACTAATTACTACACATGTGATACATATACTTAACTAGCGGCCCGCCTGCGGCTACGCCCGCGTTATGTAAGATTTTCCCGTGGGAATAGGATTTTTCCCGTAAAAAGTATCCTATGTGTTAATCCAGGTTACAAACTATCTTCATTCCAAATTTCATCCAAATTCATTGAGGACTTTAAGCGTGAAGGCGGAACAAACATCTAAACATCCAAATATATTTTCATATTTATTATATTAATGTGATGTGAATCATCACATGTCTCATGTCATGTGTCATCAGTCTGTGTTTCATCAGAAACATGCCTTAAAAAGGGAACAACCGATTTCACTGATTTTTTTTTCGTTGTGTTAGTAATAATCAGGAAAAGGTTATAATGAAAATGAATTTTCGAAAAACCACCGGAAAAGTTGAAAATCTACCCGTGCAAAGCCCGGGGCCGCTAGAATTTTCAAAAATAACAAAAAAACGTAGAATTCAAAGTAGAAATGAAGCAAAAATCAAACTAAAAGTTCCTACGAAATATCCTGTATCAAGATAGACCCAATATGATGACGAGAGAAATTCCTATGAATCCCATTCATTCCTTCAATTCTTACGCAAATTGAATACTTTTGTATGAATTCCCAGTTCATATTCCTCCATCACAATATTAGGGCAAAAGCGAGGAAAAACCGAGTGGTTTGCAAACAAAAAGTTATTCCCGGACTTTCGCTTTTCCGACCATGCATGAAATATGAGGTGATCGAAAAAAAGTTGAAGACGAGTTTTATACATTTTTTTTCAAGCTACATTGAACCTCGAGGGCAGGGGGTAAGTTAGGAAAGCGAGATATGAAAGCAATGTACGGTAACGCTTGGGTATTCAACCCCAATTCAGGAGATGATTTTCGGGAGAAGGGTACAGAGCCGAATTCAGATGTGGCTTCACTTTTTAGGTATTCTTTTTTAACTTAGTGTGTTCATATTAATGAAATGACTAGGAAATCTAAATCCATATAATTAATTACCACAATGTTGAATCATTCAATCATTATTCAGGGCTTCTGTCATCTTCAGAAAAGCTACGAAAAAATCCGTTGTTTTGTAAACATTTGTTTCTTGATCCACATAGTGTGGGATAATCCCGAATTTTCAAAAGGTGATACAAGCAGTGATAGTAACAATTTATTTTATTTTTTAAAAGCATGGCGACGCTTAATAATCAAATCAAAACAATCAACGGCCTGTTACAGTCCACTGCTGGACTATGAGCCTCCTCCACTTAAGTGGAGGGTTTTACCATAATCTCCACGCTTGGCAGGCGGGTTGGAGATCGCAGATTAAAAGGTTACTGTATCAGAGAGCGCTGCTGCCCGTTTCCTGTTCAATGTGTAGTATTGTGTAGTCCCTAAGTCGCCTCTTACGACACCCACGGGAAGAGTAGGGGTTGGTGACAAATGTATTCTACTCTGCCGTCACCACATTCAGCTCTGTTTATTACGCCCAATAATAAACAGCACTGAATCTAGGTTTTATGAGCGCAGTTTATTATTATATAACGATCTTTGACAGCTCCATTATTCTGGCACCAGACATTATGAATTCCCCACACGATATGATGACAAAGACTGGCTTGTTGTTCCCCGATTTTCCAACCTGGTTCCGCCCCTGTGTATATTGCCCAATCGAACTCGCGTACCGCTCTAGAAGATCGTTTCTCTGAATTGATTAGTGTTCGGCCGGCTCGACCCTAACTGTGGGTTGGCTATCGACTATCCCGGTCGAATGCCGAATCAGCCATTTTGGAATATTTAAACTTATCTGTTTACTTCTATCTTTGCCTTTTAAATAACAAATTAAAGTCATTCAAATTTTCTGACGTAACTCATAATTACAACGGATTAACCTAAATTACGCAAAACGTCTTGGGTGTTTTTTTTTCAGTACCTACGTCATTTTTTTTTAAATGTTCTAAATCATTTCCGAAACCTCAAATAAAATTTTTGTGGAACATTTATCGATATACCTCATTATTTTTGATTGGTTTTTATATTCAAACATTTTACACCACCCAAAACATTATTATGGCTTTCTATTGTGTAAAATTATGATCAAATAAATATCATCAATCAGCCTATTGCAGTCCACTGCTGGACGTAGGCCTCCCCAAGGGTGGCGTACCCTAAGCGCACGATCACCCGCTTTCCTCATCCAGCCACTACCAGCGACCTTCCTCAGGTCATCAGTCCACCTGGCAGGGGGGCGTCGCACACTACGTTTCCCGAGACCAACGTAGACACCGCTAGACTAGTCTACTTCAGTTACTTTCATAGTCTAAGGACCTATGGTATTTTATTGTGGAGTCACGCTGCGAATGCTAATAGTATATTTATTTTGCAGAAACGGGCTGTTCGTGCAATTTATAGATTTGGGCCTAGAGTGTCACGGAGGGAAAAGTTTAAAGAAATCAATATTCTGACATTTGTGTCTCAATATATCTATGACAATCTTGTGTATGTAAAACGAAATGTAAATAATTTTCAGAAGCACAGTGATATACACAATTTTAATACTAGAAATAAAGACAAGTTTGTTGCTTGTGTCAGCCGACTACATAAAATTTGTAATTCTTTTAAAGGCAATTGTATACGCTATTACAATAAGGTCCCTACTGATATTAAAAACTTGCCTAGACAAGTTTAAAATTATTATAAAACAGAAATTGTATAAAAAAGGTTATATCAAATAAATATAAGTATATCAAAACGGAAACACGCAATGAAAATACAAAGTAAATCAAAGTGATACGAGTATAAGAAAGTAACACTGGATATTACACGAAAATAACTTCTCCGTTTATATCTTAGAAGGGAAACGGAGATATACGTCACAAAAGTAATATACTAAGTGATTCCAAGTTTGGAAGCTTTCTAATAATATTGCCATTCTGAGGATCATGAAAATCATAAAATGCACCTACTCTTGTTCAAGACACAAACGAGCAAAAATAACCTAAGATACTGTCTTGTTTTTCTATTATTGAACATTGATTATACTATTAAAATATATTTTTTTAATAGGAAGACAACTACGTCGTTTTAGATTGACTGAAAGAGATCTCTAGTGATATGCAAATACAAGCCTTTACAAAACATGATGAATATTAATAAAATATTATTTTGGGAAATGTGTATTTTCCTAATTATCTAGTTTCTACTGTCAAGCTCAAAGAGTTTCTCCATTAAACATATTAGTTACTAGCTTTCCGCCCGCGGCTACGCTCGCGTCATGTATGATTTTCCCGTGGGAATAAGACTTTTTCCCGTATAAATTATTCTATGTGTTAATCCACTGTAAAAACTATCTCCATTTCAAATTTCATTCAAATCCGTTCTGTAGTTAAAACGTAAAAGCGGAACAAACATCTAAACATCCAAATATATTTTCACATTTATAATATAAGTGTGATTCTAGAGCAGGATTGCTAGAGTACCACATTAAAGGTATAATTTTGTTTATAGCTACATCATTACAAGTCGTTATACTTTAAATTTAAATATTATTTGTCATACGTCTGGCAACCCTATTCTGCAGATCCTGCAATGAGGACCTTTACATTAAAATGACCTTTTTAGTCTTAATGATCCTTCTCTTATGGCAGGGTATTTTAAATGGTAATCTGTACCATAACAAAGGATGGTTTTAAAGTAATAGTCAACAATTTTCTTAAGAAATCCAGCGCATGTAAATATCTTGCTTAGTATAATGATGTCGTATTAGTTGGTTTACTTAAGAGATTAGACAACTGCAGGATGAACAAGAGATTGTTAATAGGAGTGTTTACAGACATCATTAACAAATCATATATGGTACCCACACCGAGGGGCTCAAGCTTACCCTTGATTAGGGTAATCAAGACTTAGTCGATCACGCTGGCCCAGTGCGGGTCGGTTGAACTCACAAACAATCTTTAAATTTCTTCGCAGGAGTGTGCCGGTTTCCTCATGATGCCTTCCTTCACCGTAAGAGAGTCGATTACCTGTAGTACAGGATTAATAAAAATAAGATAATAGGATAATACTCGAAGATATTGATGCTTTTAGTTGTATTTGTGATAATTATAGGAATAGCGCATCATATAAAAGTGAAAATACATTTAGATGTTTGGATGTTTGTTCCGCCTTCACGCTTAAATTATTCAACGGATTAGAATGAAATTGGGAATGGAGATAGTTTGTAACATAGGATTTACGGGATTTACGGGAAATAGTCTTATTCCCACGGGAAAATCTTACATAACACGAACGTAGCCGCGGGCGGACAGCTAGTATAAAATATTTGTATCACCTTTTTTATTCGTAATCCAGTTTTTGAATGGCAAACTTGCGCAAATACGAAGCAGTATGACTTATATTTGCGCAGTTAAAACGCCGTATAACAAACTTCTAAAAAATTAAGTTCATACAAATAAGAACAAGTTTAAAATGTAAATGAACAGTATAATCCGCCAGCGGTAATGGTCTTTACAAACGGACTGCGTAGAAACTGCAAAATGGCTGTTTGAATTTAGTAGTTACTGTACCGAAAAAATACGATAAATAAATAATGATATGTGTGATGTTTTGTGATGTAGCCGTATATTGGTACCCGGACCCAATAAATACTTTATTTTTATTTATTATTGTTTTAATTTTTTACTAAACACTAAATGACTTCGAAAATATAACAGCTGTGATCAAAGCGACGCCAGTTCTTCAACTATGCAGTCCACTTGAAGTCGGCGTCATCATTATCATCATCATCTCAACCGAAAGACGTCCACTGCTCGACAAAGGTCTCCCCTAAGGATCTCCACAACGACCGGTCCCGCACTGCCCGCATCCAGTGGCTTCCTGCGACCTTCACCAGATCGTCGGTCCACGCTGCGTCTTCCAATGCGTGGTCGAGAACTTTTCTGCCGAAGCATCCATCGTTTGAATTCGGCGTGCTGTCACTAAACTGCACAACGCACGCTTCTGATTCCAAATTGATTTTTGTTTGACTTCATCCCTGAACGGTCTACCACTCGGCTATGGACACTGTAGTAATGACAATGAAATTTCGATACGGTTATATCCAGTTGTCATTGGCAGTTAGATTACAGTTGGCCTGCAGTCCGTCTGTATAGGTCCTAACTGCAATGCTGCGCCTGCGACGTCGCTGTTTAGTTTACAGCGGTATAAATCACTTGAATTGTTGAATGTGCGTGAAAAGCCACCCGCGTTTAGGTTGTGGTGCAAATAAATAAATTATCTGTATAGAATTCAGACGCTTCTCTTTACAAGGCAATTTGTATCCATGCATAAAATTTATTCACGTTTCACGTACTTTTTTACTTGAATGTAAGACCTAAGCCACGTTTTACTAAAAATTGCAATAATTAATTTCATTCAATTCATTTCTAAAACAGTTTACACTGTGTGCGAAATTGTTTAAAGTCATAGGTAACATTCATTGTAAATGGCTTTTCAAGATCCAAAAGATTATTTTATTTGGATTATTTATATTTGGAGCCCATACATTTTTGCCCATTGTCCTTTTATCGTTTTCTCCTTCTGCTATATATCGCCATCTTCCATCACTCAGACCATCCAGCTTAGCGTGATGCAAGCCACAGCCAATCCCATTTGTTAACTTTGCGCTCAACTATTTGGACGCGGTTTCCGCTTTACATGGCGCGCGTACGTCATGCGCTGGTATAATTCCACCATTAACATCTTCCTAGCATTGCTGCTGTTATATCGCTCGTGTGTGATTTAGTTAGACTCTTGAAAGAAGTATACACCGTGAAATTTACATCGTTTTGTTCCCGCCGTGTAGTGATAGTACTCGTCAAACTGAACAACTTTTCGCGAAAAAAAAATCCCTGCGACAGAAAAATTTTTGGTCTCTCCATACAACGTGAGACTCCCGACCGACCCATTTTGTATGGAGAGACCAAAAATTTTTTTGTCACAGGAAATTATTTTTTCGTGAAAAGTTGTTCAGTTTGACGGGTACTATCACTACACGGCGGGAACAAAACGATGTAAATTTCATGCTGTATGGCTTATAAAAATATATTTTAGATAAAAATGTCTGATTCCCTCCTCTAGTAACCTTACATTCTACCTTTCTTCCTTCTTTCCTTTTTAGAGGTTTGTGGACTATAAAAATATTGCAGATAAAAAAAAAATGTCAAAAATGATAAAAATGTCTGTCTTTTGTTTTTCTTTCTTCCTCCCATCCTTCTTTTTTTCTTTCTTCTTTTTTTAGGGTTCCGTAGTGAAAAAGGATCCCTTACAGTTTCGCCATGTCCGTCTGTCTGTCTGTCTGTCAGTCCATTGTAACGTTATAAACGCTTAAATCGTATTTAGTCTAATTCACGGTTATAACTACTAGATAAATAATAATACACTTAAATCTAATTTTTAAACTAACAAACAATTAAAATAATATTTACAATAAGTTAATACAAATAATCTTACCAGGCTAACTAAACATAAATAATCACATTAATATTAATAACTGTTATATACAAAGTTTATCGATAATATACCATTTTCGTATATTATCGATATCACGTATCGACACTACCTCATCTCTAGTGCGCCTGCGCAATGCGCGCAGCAGCTCTGCGCCTGCGCAGCACGCGCAGCCCGCGCCGGCGCGTCGTCATACAGAGCGCTGAACGCGCCACATGCTATTAAGACCTCGGGACCATCGTACGTGCCGCTCTTTCGCACGTTCCCGCGCTAACGGTCTTTGTTTAAACTAACGATTTTTTTTAACCCAAATTGTAAAAGATCTGTGATCTATCATTATTGTGATTGTTCTTCCCCGCTTATTGGGTAAGTGTGAACACTATTGTATTGTTTTTAGCGATTGTAGTAACGTAGTGGTATCTGTATTTCATTGTATTATGGATTAATGTTTTTTTTTCCAGCCTTTATTACCACTTTAAACTGTCTGATTCACTTCACTAAGTGTAGTATTTTTCTAATACTATGAACGTTATTCTCTTCTTTGTTCTGCATACGTTAGCTTTTGAATTGAACACTATAGGTACCTTCATTATCTTTTAATCAGCTGTTTGTGGCTTGCTTTTTGTTAGTTAGGTAGTTATCATCATTACCCTTTATTGCACATCATCCGCTCTGCTTTGCATAATACCGCCACAATCATAAAAAATATAATTTTCTCCTGTGATAAGTTGCTAGCCTCCCCTTTGCCTCCGCATACTGTCCATTTACTCATGCCGACGGATTTCTACAGGAACTACGACCATATTCTGACTTCCTGGAAGACTGGACGGAGGACATCTATTCCCGGCCAGCCAGGAGTTTCTCCCAGACGTCGGACATCGTCGGCTACGCGGACGGTTGCTGCACTTGTCCAGGGGAGTGCCTACCTACGTCACGAACCGATTTTTATTAACTGCCACTTTTAGGTCCGAATCCACATTACCTGTTTTTTTTAGTAGTTTGAATAAATTACTGATTTTTGTATTCAGTCGTTATTATTTGCTGGCCCTAAACCACCTACACGACACCATCCACGGCTTAGCTCCGAAGAATAAAATATTTAAGATTTTTTTTATGGTTCGTCTGGTACACGTGAATTAGGTGTTTTTTTTATTCACGACTACCTTATAGTGTACCTCACACTATAAGGTAGTCAAAACTTATAAAATGTACTTGTACAATTACCTAAGAAATTCGGTACAATCACAGAAAAATATTTTGAAGAATATTAACTGTTTTAAACAGGTATCTAAGTAGTCTTGGACAACTACGGAACCCGTCATGTGCTTGGGCGTTTATTTTATTTTTTCTAATCTGTTTGAAGATGGCTTTCGCTTTGCTCGAATCGTGTATTTCATGCGCTGGTATAATACCACTATTAAAATCTTCCCAGCAATATGTTATATCGCTCGTGTATGAACTGTGCTGCTTAAAGTACCAGAGGATTATCGCTTGTAAAGATTATTGGAGTGAAAATCCACTTTTAAGAACTAAAAAACTACTCCGTATATTCATTCAATTTCGATTAAAATTTGGAACTTGCACTCTTCCTTAAGTTTAATATCCAACAGAAAAAATATTACAATACTTTTGGAGTAAAATGTTATCCCTATGGAGTTTTTCGAGCCAGAAAACACTTCACCAACATGAACGTAACGCCGTAAAACATAGAATCGACAAATCGACCTCTGATCCTACAAACACATAAGCCTTCGCTTTTCTCGTAAAAAGTCCGGTCCCCCCCCCTTCCATTATGAATGTTGTGGTGACACATCAAAGCCGGTTATGCATCGTAAAGTGTATAATAAAAAAACATACGTCCATGTTAATGTTTCAGAACAATCACTAACAACTCACTTATTCATGGGCTCATGACGTGGTGTCGGGTCAGTGGTTAACGAAAGATTTGTGTGGGTATGCCAGTTTTTAAAAATGTTTCTTTTTTTACCCCATATAGTAATAATTCAGAGTAGGCTCGAGCCCCTTGGTGGAGACTAGAAGGACTTGGAATTGTATTGTTCTCAGATTCTGCTTAATATTCTTTTTATTACTATCAACTTTCCAGAGGAGATAGATACGGCCGTTCAAGATATAAATAAAATGCTCGTAACTAGCAAGCTGTAAAAATTCGTTCATTAAAAATGGCAAGATTTACAAGTACTTAGAAAACGGCTGTCCATAATAAATATGCGGTATAGGTATAAAAATGTTATATAAATTGAATCATTTTTTTTTTCTTTTTGGATAGATTATAATCTATTTTTATTAATCATAATACTTTTAAATGTTCAAGAAAAAATATACAATAGAAAGTCAAAAATTATTAATACATAATATTTATGCACAATGTCAGTCAAAAATACCTCCCCGGGTCATACCCGCCGCAAATGCCCATGACCTCGCTGCGTTGCCACGTTGAATGGCAATGGACAACCTTTGCACCAGGTAGGAACTGGAGCGGGCGTCAATCTATATTATATATATGTTTTAATATTTTCGTGGTTGTTCACTACTGTACACTAAAACTGACCTCTAATTGAAAACTGTCTACTCGTGACCATGGAGCGTGCAACCGTTCCGAAATATCGAGGTAACAATATTAAATATAACCGTAGTAACAAACCCGAAAATGAAGTTCGGTTAACGTATTGCCTGTTATACTGTTTGCCTGTTTTATTATTAACTGTTCGCCTTACTCTGCTGACGACTGTACAGAAACCAATATCTATTATTATTGTTCTGCTACTAGTTACTCAGGGGTAGTCTGTTATTTGCTCCACAATTTTTGTTCATTATACTGTATCTAATTTTTAAGAAATGAGCTGTTGATTACCTTATTAGAAAAAATATGCGACAATTTTAGTATAGTATCGGTGGGGACGTATAGGTATGGGCTGTTGATGTTGATATAGGTATTAGGATAAAATATTATGTACGTTTGCAACTTTAACCTGACAAAGTCGTATCCATAACATTCTCTCATTCTTTCCAACCTTTTGGGTCAGTAGATGTGCACATTGTATAAGGTTTTTTTTTTATATTTGTACCAAAGACAGCTTTGCCTTGGGGAGATCGCGAGATTGAGTTAGCCTGAGGGAAAGTACTCACTTTGGAGGTTTCCTTTGATTCCTTACGTATACATCTTTGATACGACCCTTTTTAGTTTTCGTATTATTATGACGGCTCAGTGAGAATTCAAAAGGTCTGGTCTGAAAGTCTAGACGTTTTTGTTTATGAAAAACTAAATGCCGGGTAAATATAAAATGATTTTATGAAGTTTGCTGCTTTTATTTATATTACTTTTCGGCTTTATTTTCAAAGTCAACTTTAATAATTAGGTACTTGGTAGACTGACTATTCAATTCAGGTTTTTCAATTATATTTCTTTCTATAATACACTCAACAGCAATGAAGTTAGCTGAAAATCTCGGAGACTATGAATGCTATAGCATTCATAAAATAAATTGTGTTTCAATCAATCAGCCTATTGCAGTCCACTGCTGGACGTAAGCCTCCCCAAGGGCACGCCAAAGCGCACGATCACCCGCTTTCCTCATCCAGCCACCACCAGCGGCCTTCCTCAGGTCATCAGTCCACCTGGCAGGGGGGCGTCCCACACTACGTTTCCCGAGACGCGGTCTCCATTCGAGAACCCGTCTGCTCCAACGCTCATCGGTTCTGCGACAGACGTGGCCAGCCCAATGCCACTTCAAACTGTGTTTAACAGAAACACTTTAAATGATAGCAATAAGACTTCTTGGTTAATGTTAACTTATATTTTCTATGCGGATCTGCCGCATGACCCCATAACCTCATAACCGCGGTAACAACACCGTAACACAAAAAATAAACAATTAACAAAAATAAGCTGTAGAAAATAATTGTAATTTTCAAATTATTTTTATAAGATGAGATGGGCATATTTTTTTATTTATAATTATTGAAGAATAATTCCCCATCACGTTTTTTAAACGCTCATGAGAATGACAAACAGCCCGCATTGGTAAGAACCAATGCGGGCTGTTTGTCACTCTAGATTCAACATTGACTTATACTCCTTTATTTCACTCGTATTACCATCAACAGTTCATATAATATCTCCACCAAGGAGTTCAACCCTACTCTGAATTAGGGCAATCCGGTTAAGTCGACCTCGCTGGCCTAATGCGTGTTGGCCGACTTCACACGCAACCTTTAAATCTCAGGTTTCTTCTTACTAAATCATTCCACTGTTATAAAAAAAAATCGCTTTACCTGTAGGTAATTTAAATTTTATTTGCTACAAATTATTTGCATGGCTTCATCAATTTCAACATCAAAAATAGAAATACCTTTCCATTGAACTACGTAATGTAAACTGTAAAAAAAATTCTAAACATTAATTCCTAACAAAAATAAATTAGGAACGGGAAGTCTATAAACAAACTTTGAGCAAGTAATTTGTTTGATTAACTAATACTTCAAAATCTACTGAAGCTGACCTTTGAAATTCAATTATAAGATAGGCAAATCTTGGTCTTTGTTTTATTTTTGTAATTTATGAAACACATATAATAAAGTATATTATATACCTATAGATCTTGCGCGATTTGAATGCGGTATTCATTCCACATATATATGATACAAATACATCTGTATATGATGTGAATGCATGCATTAGATCGCGCAAGGACAGTTTGTACCACAATACTTTATAAATAACCGTATGTGGAATTTGGAGATAAATAACAAAAAGTTTCGATCAATACAACAATAATAATCCACTAAAAAGTATACTAAATTAATTTAAGCGACTAAGATGGATCTGGCTCTGCCAAAAGATATCTATGACACATCATGTAACACTTGTAACAAAAAATAATGTACTACTAAGCCATCTGTCATCCGGCAGAGGACCAAGGTAGTTGATATCGTCCAGAAGTGCAGCAAGCTGAAGTGGCAGGGCTGGCCACGTCTGTCGCAGAACCGATGAGCGTTGGAGCAGACGGGTTCTCGAATGGAGACCGCGTCTCGGGAAACGCAGTGCGGGACGCCCCCCTGCCAGGTGGACTGATGACCTGAGGAAGGTCGCTGGTGATGGCTGGATGAGGAAAGCGAGTGATCGTGCGCTTTGGCGTGCCCTTGGGGAGGCCTACCTCCAGCAGTGGACTGCAATAGGCTGATTGATTGATTGATTGAAGCCAACGATATTATTCGAAAGTTAACAATAATAAAATAAAATAATTAAATAATTTTGGCATGAAAGCAATCACACGTTTACTTTCTACGAATCGTTGCGTTTAAACAGTCATATTATGTTAATTACTACTCCGCGCCACGCAGCTGAGTTGGGCTGCTAACATGTGAAACCAAAAAGTCGTCGGCTGTAATCATTATATTTCGTAAGTATGGTTAGCAAAATAATAAAGCCCTTATCCTTATGTAGGGTGGAAACGTTAAGTGTGTCCAGACGATCATTATCCATATAGAGGGTGGAAACGTTAAGTGTGTCCAGACGATCATTATCCATATACAGGGAGGAAACATTAAGTGTGTCCAGACGATCATTATCCATATACAGGGTGGAAACATTAAGTGTGTCCAGACGATCATTATCCATATACAGGGTGGAAACATTAAGTGTGTCCAGACGATCATTATCCATATACAGGGTGGAAACGTTAAGTGTGTCCAGACGATCATTATCCATATACATACAGGGTGGAAACGTTAAGTGTGTCCAGGCGATCATTATCCATATACAGGGTGGAAACGTTAAGTGTGTCCAGACGATCATTATTCATATACAGGGTGGAAACGTTAAGTGTATCCAGACGATCATTATCCATATACAGGGTGGAAACGTTAAGTGTATCCAGACGATCATTATCCATATACAGGGTGAAAACGTTAAGTGTGTCCAGACGATCATTATCCATATACATACAGGGTGGAAACGTTAAGTGTGTCCAGACGATCATTATCCATATACATACAGGGTGGAAACGTTAAGTGTGTCCAGACGATCATTATCCATATACAGGGTGGAAACGTTAAGTGTGTCCAGACGATCATTATCCATATACATACAGGGTGGAAACGTTAAGTGTGTCCAGACGATCATTATCCATATACAGGGTGGAAACGTTAAGTGTGTCCAGACGATCATTATCCATATACATACAGGGTGGAAACGTTAAGTGTGTCCAGACGATCATTATCCATATACAGGGTGGAAACGTTAAGTGTGTCCAGACGATCATTATCCATATACATACAGGGTGGAAACGTTAAGTGTGTCCAGACGATCATTATCCATATACAGGGTGGAAACGTTAAGTGTGTCCAGACGATCATTATCCATATACATACAGGGTGGAAACGTTAAGTGTGTCCAGACGATCATTATCCATATACAGGGTGGAAACGTTAAGTGTGTCCAGACGATCATTATCCATATACATACAGGGTGGAAACGTTAAGTGTGTCCAGACGATCATTATCCATATACATACAGGGTGGAAACGTTAAGTGTGTCCAGACGATCATTATCCATATACAGGGTGGAAACGTTAAGTGTGTCCAGACGATCATTATCCATATACATACAGGGTGGAAACGTTAAATGTGTCCAGACGATCATTATCCATATACATACTGTCTACAACTCTAAGGCGACAGAGACGAAGGGACGGGACGAGGAGAGGGGGCCAGTGACCCGCGGCACTGCACTTTGCGATAGACCATCTCATTAGACGCATCATATTTACTTTTTTTTAAGAAACCACTTGTTTTATAAGATTACTTTTATTATATTTTCTTCTACATACAACAAAGTCTTCGTCATTTTAAATCTACATCACAAATAACATACAAAGTTTGGCGATACCCGACGTGATGTGATAAGTAGTACTGGAACAAAGGACGACATTGGAGGACACCCGTTCCCAATATTCCTGCGGGAAAGGCTGAAACAACGCTGCAACAACAACCAGGGAAGTGTGCCCATTCCTTTCTATCCTTTTTGTTCCATTTCCAGCTTTATTTGCGTGGATTGAGTGGATAATTCTTTGCAAAGTGTTAATTCATACCCTCTTCAAAAAATATTAAAAATAAAAGTCGTGCTTTTTGGTGCTTTTTGAACATATTTTCGGTCAATTTATTATTAGTTTCTCATATTCATGCTTACTGCGTATTTTCAAAAAGATTTTGTACGTAATTTTACGTTATTTATACCAAAAATATAGTTTTGATCGATCACCTACCCCACCATTAGTACAATTGATTTTCTTCAAATTATATTTATTACGTATTCTCTAAACCTAAATAAAATAAAAGTTAAATAATATAATTTGCTTTTCATAAAATATTTATGCAAAATTCCAGTAATTCCGCGTAAGTGGCTAAAACTTGGTGATAAGCGGAGCGGGCGGTTTACCGGCTGCCGCCATACATTACGGTAAGTCACACCTAGAGATGTGCCGTGGGGAATGTTCCCATTCCCAGTATTTTCCCTATGGGAATATTCCCGGTAAGTTACCCAAAGTTTCCAATGTTCCCGAGAATATTCCCCTACACATGAAACATTTAATATATTGAATTCTTTCTTTACCTAGTGTTTTAATTTAGTTTGGTTGGTTGGTTGGCTGGTTTGGTTAGTATGATTTAATTTGCAAAATTGATTATTTTTGATATAGACAATTTTATTTTATTTAAGTGAGAGATTTCACTCACGGTCATCTGATCCAAAACTAGGCAAGGCCTGTACTACGAGTATGGGTGTCAAAGATAGACAAATATTCAATACCCAGACACAGAAATGACCCTTGATGTCTGCCTTTTTTTATTTTCGCGCCTTAGCTTGGTACTATAGAAAACTGTAATTTTATTACAGATAGGTACTATAGGTATTAGTCGTTTTGTTAGTTACATACAGCCAAGTAGATGTTTGCCTGTTCATTGCTGACTGTAAGATGTGGATAAACTGTCTCGCTTCCTCTTTAAAAACATTTTATTTGCGAATCTCTTTATTTGAGTGGCAATAAGGTCATCAAACAATGAAAGCGTCCTTTTTTAGTTACCTGTTATTTAATTTGTAACTTGGTGCACGTATTTAAACATACAAACCTCGTTGTTAAAAATAAATCTGAATCTTTGTGGTCGGCTTTTAAAAGTTGCTTTGCTTTATAACTTATGAAAAACATGTTGATCGTTCTGTGATTTGTTAATTATTTTAGTATAATTTAAATTGTTAATACTGAAATTTTATTGATATTTAAAAACAAATCTGGATCTTTGTGGTCGGATTTTAAAAAAGTTGCTTTGTTTTATACCTATAACTTATGAAAAACATGCTGATCGTTCTGTGATTTGTTAATTATTTTAGTATACTTAATATTGTTAATACTAAAATTTTATTGATGTTTAATTGTTGATTATATTGATAACGCATATTTGTACACACATGAATAAAAACTATCAAAATTTAACGTCTGTGTTTCTTTTTCTCTTATTAAAATACAGTTAAAACTTTCAGAATCTGCCCGGGAATATTCCCGGAAACATTGGGAATATTCCTAAAAACACTGGGAATATTCCTCCCATTTTTTTGGGAGTTTTGGGAATATTCCCAGGCGTGTGGGAAATTTCCGGTGATTGTTCCCGGTAACATTGGGAATATACGAAATCTCTTAGGTTAGTAAGTATTCAAATATTACTTGTGATTTGTCTCCTAAAACTTCATATTGTGACATATAAATATATAAAAAAAATAGAAGATTTCGACAACTTTCCCATTGTTAAAGTTCTCAAGGGAATATTCCCCGGAATATTCCCACACAAAAGTAATTTACCGGGAACGGCACATCATTAGTCACACCGTGCACCGGGCAGCTGTCGCGCGGATTCCCGCTGCGCTTGTGAATGGATTTCGGCCTTAGTCATCAATGTCGGTTTGTAATCATTGCTTGATTTAATTTTTATATTATTTTTGACTATTTTTCTTAACGATAATAACAATTATTTTTTAAGTTTTTGCGTTTACAAAATGAGTGCTATTTTAAAAGAATTAGTCAAACAAAGGGCTTCAGTGCGTCAACGTTTAACTTCTTTTGAAAAATATTTAAAACCGTATTTTTACCGCATTTTTAAGGAACTTTCTATGCGTATAAATAAATTGCAAGATATTTCTGATTCTTTCGAGCAAATTCAAACGGAGATTGAGAAATCAGAAGAAGTAGATGAAGATGAACAGATTTCGGAAAGAGAAAAAACTGAAGATATTATATTTTCTTTATCTGCTCAGGCGCAGGTTCTTTTTGAATCCTGGGAAAGTTTGTACAAGGATGAGGGTTCTAATTCAAATAATGGAGATTGTCATACACATGATAATAATTTAAAATTACCTCCTATTAAAATACCCCCATTCGATGGTAAATCAGAGAAATGGTTAGAATTTCGTGACATGTTTATGGCTTTAATTCATAACAGTAATAAGATTGATAACAATAACAAATTTCATTATTTAAAATCATACCTTGAGGGTACAGCAAGCCATGTTATCAGTTCTGTTTCTGTGTCTGCCTCTAATTATGCCATCGCTTGGTCTTTACTTTGCGAACGTTATGACAACAAACGTCTACTCATCAACGAGCATTTAAAGTGTTTATTTTCAATTGAACAACTGAATAAGGAGTCAGATAAAGGCATTCGTAACTTGATTGATACATTATCTAAAAACCTGAAGGCATTAAAAAGTCTAGGTGAAAGTACTTCAACTTGGGATACACTTATCATTTATATAGCTTCATCAAAGTTAGACACCGTGACCTTGAGGAAGTGGGAAGAGTTTCGGAGCAATGAAGGGTCTCCTTCTTTAGAAGAATTTTATTCTTTTTATTAAAGAGCAGATGTTTTAGAAACATTGAATGCAGGTAAATTATCTTCATCTTTAATTTCTAATAACAATAAAAATGAAAGACGTCAAAGTTTTAACAAATCAAAATCCTTTATTGCTGCTACCGGAAGCGCCGCTAATCAGAATAATAATTGCATTTTTTGTTTACAAAATCACAAGTTACATGAATGTTCCAAATTTAAATCTTTACCGTTAGAAGAACGTAGCTCAAAAGTTTACCAATGGAGACTGTGTGGTAACTGCCTGCGTAGTGGTCATCAATCCTTTCAATGTAGGCTGAGTGGCTGCAGGATCTGTAACAGGAAACATAATACGTTATTACACAGACAAAATACTCAATCACAATATTTTTCACAACAACAACAAGTTCTACAACAAGAAAAACATATACAACCACAACAACATATACAACCACAACAACATATACAACAACAACAACATATACTACAACAACAACATATACTACAACAACAACAAGTCCCACAACAAAATATGCTACAATCACATCAAGTACAACAACAACAATCTCAACGACAATTACAACAACAAAATGCTTCTACATCGTGCTTTACAGCAAATCCTAATCAAACAATCAACAACATTAAACATGAAATAAAAACGGATTCCTTAAATTCCATTGCAATGTCTGCTATCTCTTCTTATCAAACAATTCTTTCTACTGCATTAGTCGAAGTGACAAACAATGACAAATTATTTATTTTACGTGCGTTACTGGACAGTGGGAGCCAGTCCTCGTTTATTAGCGAAGCCGCTCAACAAAGAATTGGAATTCATAAAATAAAAAATATTAATCAACATGTCTCTTGTCTCAACAACAATACAATTAACATTACTGAGCATTGTAATTTAAAAATAAAATCATTAAACAGTACGTTTAGTACTATAGTCAAATGTTTCATTTTACCCCTTATCACTGACAGTTTACCTCATGCACCCATACCTATTCATAAACTAAATATTCCAGGCGACATTCAATTAGCTGATCCACAGTTTTATTACCCATCAAAAATTGATTTATTATTAGGAGTTGACATTTTCTGGGATTTGATTAGTGCTGGTAGGCTGAACTTGGGACTAAATGAACCCATTTTACAAGTGAAACAACAAAGTTAAGGGTCGTTTTCGACGCTTCAGCGAAAACGACTTCTGGTAAATCCTTTAATGATATACAATATGTAGGTCCAGTCGTACAAGACGACCTTTTTTCAATTTTACTAAGGTTCCGTCAGCATAGATACGCGGTATCAGCAGACGTCGAAAAAATGTATCGTCAGATACTAATAGATCCAAACCAACGCAATTTACAAATGATATTATGGCGTGACGATGAATATTCACCCATAAAAATTTACCAATTAAATACTGTAACGTACGGGACAGCTTCGGCACCGTTTCTCAGTACCAGATGCTTACTTCAACTTTCAAAAGATTGCTCTGATCCTAACATTTCACAATTAATAAAAGAAGATTTCTACGTAGATGATTTTCTGTCTGGAGCACAAACTAAGAGGAAACTGCAACACATTATATCTTCAGTAACTAATATACTAAATTCTGCATGTTTTCCTCTGCGTAAATTTCGTTCAAATGCTCCATCAATCTTTGAATCAAATTCAACTACACTGTCATCGAAAGAATTTGATTTATGTTCTCAATCAAGTGCATTAGGCTTAAAATGGAATCCAGCTCAAGATGTTTTTGAATTCCCTATAAAAATTGAAGCTCCAGTTCATGTAACAAAAAGATTAATCCTATCAAGTTCAGCTAAATGGTTTGACCCTTTAGGATTGCTTGGTTTATGCACAATTACTCCCAAAATTATTCTTCAAAAATTATGGCTGACAAAATTAGACTGGGACGATCCTGTCCAACCAGAGCTAGAAAAAATGTGGAATAATTTTGTGTCGAGCCTACATACACTTTCTACTATACAAGTACCAAGATGTGTTATAATCCATGAACCGGTTAGAGTAGAACTTCATTCATTTTCAGATGCATCGCAAGCTGCGTACGCTGCTTGTGTTTACATAAGATCACAAGATTTATCTGGGAACATTCTAGTGAGACTACTTTGTGCTAAAACAAAGGTAGCTCCTTTAAAATCTATATCAATTCCTCGCTTAGAACTTTGCGCAGCTCAATTAGCTGCTCGTTTATGTTCAAAAGTTACAAGTTCGCTTCGTTGTGATATTTCTAAACAAATTCACTGGACTGATTCTTCAATTGTATTAGCCTGGTTATCATCTGAACCTTGTGAGCTACAAACATTTGTAGCTAACCGTGTAAGTGAAATACAAAATCTCACTTCAGTAAATTCATGGAGACATGTCCCAGGTCTTGAAAATCCTGCAGATTTAGCTTCAAGAGGTTTAGACCCCAATGGCTTACGAAAGGCCACACTTTGGTGGAACGGGCCTAGTTTTTTACTCCTTGAGCCTGATAATTGGCCAGAAAATATTGTTTACACAGCTGGTGATGTACCTGAAAGAAAAACTTATTCTAAAACTAAAACTACTACACACACTACAACTACAACATGTGCTACATCTACAAACACAGCTAATTCAACTAACACTAATAAAAAAACTACAACAGAAACAAATAAACTAATCAATTTTGAAAACTATTCCAAATTACTTACCTTGCAACGAGTCCTTGCTTTTATCATGCGTTTCATCTTCAATTCGCGCCATCCAAACAATAAAAGGACTGGGCCATTTACCTGTGAAGAAATGGATTTGTCATTAAACAAGTTAATTAATTTACACCAAATAGAATGTTTTCCAAATGAAATTTCAATTTTATCAAATAACAATAACTTACCTAATAAATCTCATATTTTATCTCTCAGTCCATTTATCGATAAATTTGGCATAGTTCGTGTGGGTGGTCGTATTCAAAATTCTTCTGAAGTTTACTCAAAGAAACACCCCGCCTTGCTGGAATCAAATCATAATTTTACAAAGTTACTATTTATGCATGTACACAAAAATCTTTTACATTGCGGACCACAGTTACTTCTAAGTAATATAAGAGAATGTTTTTGGCCTTTAAGAGGCAGAATTTTAGCTAGGAAGGTAGTGAACAATTGCATTCGATGTAGAATCATAAAAGCTGAGAGTATAAACCCAATAATGGGAAACTTACCTTCTGTTAGAGTACAACCGAATCTTCCATTCCAAGTGAGCGGTGTCGACTTTGCCGGTCCCTTTTATATCACTGATCGTAAGGGCCGTGGCTGTCGAATTAGTAAATGTTACCTATGCCTTTTCGTATGCATGGCAACCAAAGCCTTACACTTGGAGCTAGCAAGTGATTTGTCGACTGATGTTTTCATACTTTGTTTGCGGCGATTTATTTCCCGTAGAGGCAAGCCGAGCCAGCTATATTGCGACAATGGCATAAATTTTGTAGGCGCAAACAACGAAATCACAACCTTTCTTAAATCATGCAGTGATGACATTACTTGTTTTGGTGCTAACGAAGGAATTATTTT
Source organism: Carpatolechia fugitivella (assembly GCA_951230895.1). Taxonomy (NCBI): domain Eukaryota; kingdom Metazoa; phylum Arthropoda; class Insecta; order Lepidoptera; family Gelechiidae; genus Carpatolechia; species Carpatolechia fugitivella. The sequence goes on from OX579657.1 coordinate 14,674,530, forward strand.
TAAGTTTTCACCCGCTTACGCCCCGCATTTCGGCGGGCTTTGGGAAGCAGGCTTAAAGTCTGCAAAGTTCCACATGGTTAGGATTTTAGGGAACCAGCATTTAACTTTCGAGGAGTTGTCCACTTTGTTCACCCAAATAGAGGCCATCCTCAATTCCAGACCCTTGACTCCTCTATCTCCAGATCCCAATGACTTATGTCCTCTTACCCCGGGCCACTTCCTCATCGGCAGAGCACTCACTTCACTGCCATCTCCAGCCTTACTGGACGTCAATACTAGCAGACTGAATAGATACCTGCACATTGAACAGATGCGGCAGAATTTTTGGGAGAGGTGGCGTCATGAATACTTGAGCGAGATGCAACAACGAACCAAATGAAAAGTGGACCAAAGAGGACCCCAAGAAGGAGACATGGTTATAATTAAAGAAGCGAACCTGCCTCCGCTCAAATGGCGCATGGGGCGCATTCACAAGCTTTACCCTGGAGCTGACGGAGTTTTTAGAGTGGCCGATGTCACTACCACAAAGGGCATCGTGCGGCGAGCCATGAATAAGCTATGCCCATTGCTCCCTTCATCAGACTCTTCTGACGGTTCCTGCTCGAATCCCGGACTATTCGAGGGGGGGGAAGATGTCTACAACTCTAAGGCGACAGAGACGAAGAGACGGGACGAGGAGAGGGGGCCAGTGACCCGCGGCACTGCACTTTGCAATAGACCATCTCATTAGACGCATCATATTTACTTTTTTTTAAGAAACCACTTGTTTTATAAGATTACTTTTATTATATTTTCTTCTACATACAACAAAGTCTTCGTCATTTTAAATCTACATCACAAATAACATACACATACAGGGTGGAAACGTTAAGTGTGTCCAGACGATCATTATCCATATACAGGGAGGAAACATTAAGTGTGTCCAGACGATCATTATCCATATACAGGGTGGAAACGTTAAGTGTGTCCAGACGATCATTATCCATATACATACAGGGTGGAAACGTTAAGTGTGTCCAGACGATCATTATCCATATACAGGGTGGAAACATTAAGTGTGTCCAGACGATCATTATCCATATACATGGTGGAAACGTTAAGTGTGTCCAGACGATCATTATCCATATAGAGGGTGGAAACGTTAAGTGTGTCCAGACGATCATTAGCCATATACATACAGGGTGGAAACGTTAAGTGTGTCCAGACCATCATTATCCATATACAGGGTGGAAAAGTTAAGTGTGTCCAGACGATCATTATCCATATACATACAGGGTGGAAACGTTAAGTGTGTCCAGACGATCATTATCTATATACAGGGTGGAAACGTTAAGTGTGTCCAGACGATCATTATCCATATACATACAGGGTGGAAACGTTAAGTGTGTCCAGACGATCATTATCCATATACAGGGAGGAAACATTAAGTGTGTCCAGACGATCATTATCCATATACAGGGTGGAAACGTTAAGTGTGTCCAGACGATCATTATCCATATACATACAGGGTGGAAACGTTAAGTGTGTCCAGACGATCATTATCCATATACAGGGTGGAAACATTAAGTGTGTCCAGACGATCATTATCCATATACATGGTGGAAACGTTAAGTGTGTCCAGACGATCATTATCCATATAGAGGGTGGAAACGTTAAGTGTGTCCAGACGATCATTATTCATATACATACAGGATAAAACGTTAAGTGTGTCCAGACGATCATTATCCATATACATACAGGGTGGAAACGTTAAGTGTGTCCAGACGATCATTATTCATATACATACAGGATAAAACGTTAAGTGTGTCCAGACGATCATTATCCATATACAGGGTGGAAACATTAAGTGTGTCCAGACGATCATTATCCATATACATACAGGGTGGAAACGTTAAGTGTGTTCAGACGATCATTATCCATATACATACAGGGTGGAAACGTTAAGTGTGTCCAGACGATCATTATCCATATACATACAGGGTGGAAACGTTAAGTGTGTCCAGACGATCATTATCCATATACATACAGGGTGGAAACGTTAAGTGTGTCCAGACGATCATTATCCATATACAGGGTGGAAACGTTAAGTGTGTCCAGACGATCATTATCCATATACAGGGTGGAAACGTTAAGTGTGTCCAGACGATCATTATCCATATACATACAGGGTGGAAACGTTAAGTGTGTCCAGATGATCATTATCCATATAGAGGGTGGAAACGTTAAGTGTGTCCAGACGATCATTATCCATATACATACAGGGTGGAAACGTTAAGTGTGTCCAGACGATCATTATCCATATACATACAGGGTGAAATGTTAAGTGTGTCCAGAAGATCATTATCCATATAGAGGGTGGAAACGTTAAGTGTGTCCAGACGATCATTATCCATATACATACAGGGTGGAAACGTTAAGTGTGTCCAGACGATCATTATCCATATACATACAGGGTGGAAACGTTAAGTGTGTCCAGACGATCATTATCTATATACAGGGTGGAAACGTTAAGTGTGTCCAGACGATCATTATCCATATACAGGGAGGAAACATTAAGTGTGTCCAGACGATCATTATCCATATACAGGGTGGAAACGTTAAGTGTGTCCAGACGATCATTATCCATATACAGGGTGGAAACGTTAGTGTGTCCAGACGATCATTATTCATATACAGGGTGGAAACGTTAGTGTGTCCAGACGATCATTTCAATCTTATTTTAAAGATTTTGCAAAACTGTAAAGTGATATGGAATCTGCATCGCTAAATGCATAAAATGATATAAAACTACTAAAAAAAAAATTGCCATTGTGTTCAGGAATTTTGCCAAGCGCCGAAGAACAGAAGCATGAGTAAACGAACATATAATAATTATATATGTGCAGGTTTCTTAGACAGACATCGACTAAATTGCATAAGACCCACGTGATAGTCTAGAAGACCATAGTAAGTAGTGAGTAATATAACACTTAATTGCACACAAAAGTAACATACAAGCAGTGAGGTACAGGTAGAGCTTGATTGTCTAATTCCGGATAGGCTTGAGCCCCTCTAAAAACGTCTTAGTAATTTGAAAAAAAAATGTTCTATCATGGAATCCTGTAGTAACCAGTCAAATTCCAACTATTTTACATTTCAATCGGATTCAAAATTAAATAAATTTTCGGCCAAACTGCACCTCACTGCTCTCTCACTGCTCTCTCACTGCTCTCTCACTGCTCTCTCACTGCTCTCTCACTGCACCTCACTGCTCTCTCACTGCTCTCTCACTGCTCTCTCACTGCTCTCTCACTGCTCTCTCACTGCTCTCTCACTGCTCTCTCACTGCACCTCACTGCTCTCTCACTGCTCTCTCACTGCTCTCTCACTGCTCTCTCACTGCTCTCTCACTGCTCTCTCACTGCTCTCTCACTGCTCTCTCACTGCTGTCTCACTGCAAATAGTTAACCTTGTAAGACTTTATAGTACTATATTTATATAATTTGCTAACCATACACACAGCACGTACCAACCATTTATTTGCGTATTTAATACGAACATATTTTCAATTAGTAGAGTCCTAATTAAATCGCGAAAGGAGTTGTTTGCGACTTGTACAACTTTGTCGGTACACGTACGATGCGACCAGATTACATAGACCCCTTTACGACACTCGATGTAACTGAGAAATTGGTTTTTTAAACGGAGGAAGGGTATCTAAATAATTTTGTTGGTTAAAACTCAACTAGAATACAAATGGCGGCGCTTAAAAGTTCGATGTGTTCCGTATAAATCATATTAGCATTTCATAGGCGTTTGTTATAGCACATGTTTGGTGTTGGATTTCAGGATCAAGTTTGGTAACTTCAACCGCAAATTTATCAATACCAACATTTTGAGTTAAACTTATGCGAATTATGGAACGTCGCGTCGGTGGTCTAGTGGCTAGGGCCGCTACTTCCCGTCCGGGAGACGCGGGTTCGATCCCCACCACGTACTAATGTGTTTTCGAATTTCGTTTTCATATGTACGTACGTTTATTCGACGCTCTTACGGTGAAGGAAAACATCGTGATGAAACCTGCACACTCCTGCGAAGAAATTCAAAGATTGTGTGTGAAGTCGACCAACCCGCACTGGGCTAGCGTGGTCGACTAAGGCCTTATCGCTCTAATTCAGGGTAGGCTCGAGCCCCTCGGTGTCAAAAGTCAAAAGTCAATTTTTTTTATTCGAATTAAGATTTTTACAAATCATATTTCGACGTCAAAGCTATCATGGATGGCACGTTCACTACGTTCACTACCAGTGTACGCGTAGTGGGGACGTACATGTGCTGTTGATGATGATGAATTATGCAACACGCTCGCAGCTGCTCAATGGCTGGTATCAGACACCTTTTCCATTTAGTGTTCAACCTTACCTAATTAGAAAAAAAAAACTAGATCTCCAAACACAAGGTATAGATTTCTTGCCATCTTCGGGTGCACCAGCGCCCGACTGACTAGGAGTAGAAGTGGTCGCCATGGCCGAAATCGGTCGGATAGATCATCATCATCATCATCATAGATTTCTTCTACTTTTCATGATGGTTGAAAGGTTGACAACCGCCCACATAAACACTGGTGTTAAAGTTATAAAGTCACCAATGCCTTTCTCAACACGGAATCATCTTCTACTTTCCAGATAGTTAAATATTTTTGATTCATAGAAAAATGTAAACTTTCCGGCGAGACTTGAACCCACCTTCGGCTTATGTCATAGATTTTTTTTTTAATATAATGGTTTTAACCTGCAGTCATGGAAAGTAATTTTTGTTTGACTACAGTCCCTGGAATTTAAATCTAGAATAGCAGACGTGGCCAGCCCACTTCAGCTTGCTACACTTCTGGATGATATCAACCACCTTGGTCCTCTGCCGGATTGTTTCATTTCGGATTTTATCCCGTAGCAAAATACCATGCATAGATCTTTCCATAGTTCGCTGAGTGACATGTAGCCGGTGGGCTAGCTTCACCGTCATGTTCCACGTCTCGGCGACGATACTTCGAAAAATGCTCATACATTTATTCACTTTACATTTTGCGTCTAAAAACATGAAGTCGTTCACTGTCTTTCATCGAAAATGAATCACTTTGGATGAACCATCTAACATCGCCTTAATTTATAAACACAAATTCCTGCTTTCTCATCCAATTCACAGACAACTGGAAGAATCTTTAACAATGTATGTTTGTTTCATTGTCAGTGAGTATTGACGTCATGGGGCCTGTGTCGAGTTGTTTGTAAACATACAATTTCTTTGCATGATCGATGAGAATTGCCAAGATTGATTCAGTTGTTGGAGACACAGCCACTGATATGGACCACTTTAGTTTGCTCGTTTTTGTCATGGTCATTGCACCGTTTTGTGAAGTGAGTTGGTGGTATATCTTCTTCTTTGTTTTGTGGGTTGTAAGACCGAAAACCGACCTCACAAACCCTGGTGCCGAAAGGCACTGATATGGCTTGGTATATGAGGGCGCATGAAGGGTTTTGATCTTATTTTTTATAAGTGACAAAAAACAGAAAGTGAAGAGATCTATAATCATACATAATTTATTAAATTTAGCCACTCAGTGATGCCTTTTTTAAATTGTCACAGGAATTTTTATTGTGTACAATAAATGGTGAAATACATAAAGAAATGTTGTTATAGACAAAAGAAATCCGTTTTTAGATTTAACGATAAACGATTTACGATTTTTGCAAAAGTAATCAAGTAGTAAGCATTTTCTTCATTAGTTAACATACATACATCTTTAGAAAAGGTCAATCCTTAGCCATCAGGCCTTTAGTATATTACCAAACCTAATACGTGTATTGTATTATTATTTTCATCAGGGCATATGGAGGACATCATCAGAAGAGGACAGGAAGCACGAAGGTCGGAGAGGAGTTCACTTCCACACCAAGAGACACATGCTTCCAGCTGATACTGAGTCCAAGAAGAGACCGGCTCCCCCAGTCAGGAGCAGGGAATCCAGGAAAAAGGTAAAGACAAAGGTAATGTTTCGCGCACCACCGAGTTCATAACCCCAACCGAGGGGCTCAAGCCTACCCCGAATTATGAACAGTCGATCATGCTTACCTTTTGCCAGTAGGATGCATTGATGAAATCTTAATAAAACTTTGGTTGTTTTTTTTTAAGTGTGAAAAAATGTTTGAATGTTTTAGCAACTGTCACAGGATCTTTTTTTCTGTATTAACTCTTATTTTTTGTTATTAGTCTTAGTATTATTATTTGGGTCGAGGAACGGCAAAAAAATACCACATAGTGCTAAAAATCGTAACAGTTTATTTGGAACAGGAACATGGAACATCCATACTTTCAAATAAACTGTTAAAGTGGTATTTTTTTGCCGTTCCTGTCGTGATTCCTGTAGTGCCATTGCTTTTGCATCGTCTGGATGGGCGTCTATTTGAACTGCAAATGACACAAAGTCTGTAATAATTTATCTTGTCATTTGGATTAAGGGATAGAAGTGAGGGTGTTGCTAAGGACAGATAGTCTGTTTCTTTTGGTGCTCTATCAACTTTTGTCTCTTTCTGTTCAGCCCTCTGGCCACCTGACTCCGCTAAAAGAGGACGACATCGACAATGATGAAGTGATCTCAGTTGCGATTGGTCCTCCTCCGATGAGGCCCATGTACGACAAACTTAACTGGAAGCAGCGGTCTTCAAAGAACGTCACGGTTCATAGTGTGCCTGCTTCTACAAGCGATTATAGTACTGTCCCGAATGGTAAGTTGGTCTTCTTCATCATCGAATTACTTTTAGTTGAATTGATAACCGATCTTAGAAACCCTCGTATTGAACTGCCAAAAAAGGATTTAATCGCCGAATGCCGACTTTGTACAGGATGCCTACTGTAACACATTTTTATACGAACGAACGCACCAAGCTGACTTTTTTAAATTCGTATCAAGACGTCATTTCATACCGATGTTGACTACTTCTCCAGATACTAGCCGGAACCCATCGCTTAACGTGCCTTCCAAAGCACGAAATTATATCTTTATTTTGGGACAATCAGGTTACTCGTACCTGCAATGTCACCAAACTAGGGAAATTTCCCAAAGTAATTTTTGTTGGACCACGGGAATTTTAACTTAGAACAGGGCTTCGAACCCAGAACCTCAGTAATGCGAGTCGAATACTCGACTCATCACCATCATCATCATCTCAGCCGAAAGACGTCCACTGCTGGCCCCTAGGATCTACACAACGACCGGTCCTGCGTTGCCCGCAAAGTCAAAGTCAAAGGCAAAATTATTTATTTCCATAGGATGTTATTACATCACTTAGAGCCGTCATCACATTTTTTTGGGTGAGTTCACTAACACAATGGCGGCATCCAGCGGCTTCCCGCAACCTTCACCAGATCGTCGGTCCACCTTGTGGGGGGCCTACCCACGCTGCGTCTTCCGGTGCGTGGTCACCATTCGAGAACTTTTCTGCCGAAGCGTCTGTCGGCTCTCCGTGCAATGTGCCCCAGCTGCTCGGGTAAAAGTAACAATAATTTTCTTCTTCCAAGGTGCCATATCAATAGTGAAAGACGTGCTCACACAAATCGGGCGAGAATTCCTGAGCCACCAGGTGAATGAGGACTTTGTCTTCGGCCAGTACGTCGGGCAGGCCATGAAGAACATCACCAGCGAATACAAACTTCAGCTCCAACATGATATCCTGGAGCTGGTTATTAAGTAAGTGCTTATTACATGTCAAACCTCGAGCAATATTGCAGCTACAAACAATAGGGGATCGGACTGTTCACCATATTTTATGAATTTGCCAAATTTTATGAATTATTTTTAAAATGTAGATGATGCAGACGATTTGCGAATAAAAAAACAAAATTGGTTGAAAAACGAATTTACGGTGATATTTTAAAGTAACAATATGTTTGTCTCTTTCAAAAACGTTTTTTTGTATGGAGATTATTATGACGTTACTAACAAATGACGTCACAAGTGGGTATGTGCCTCTCTGTCTAATCTTGAATTTCAAACCTTTATAGCTCGGTCAATATTAAAGATTGAGAAAAAATTATTTTAGTGTTCGATAGCAGAAACTAAGAAGTTTGGATTTATAAAATTAAAAAAAAAGTAGTCCGATCCCCTACTTTATGGACATATTAACTGCAAAAATAAAAACTTGCTTTTACCGTCAGTTTGTTGTTTTATATATGAACAACAAACTATTTAGCTGCAAATACAAAAGCTTGGTAATCATACAGATTGAGGACTAGTACAGACTTTACGTATTTGCATAATGGGCACCACTATTTTTATACCTTATGCCTTAGGTTCCTTACGGCTTTCTTTCCTCTTGTACGAGTATGCAAGGACTTCATAATTTCATAATTCGTAAGTCTTTGGGTTTGAACCTCATAGTCTCTTTTAAAAATACCCTACTGACGCTTTCTCATTATTTGACCTCAGAATACATAACTTCTCAGTTTTCAAAATAAGAAGTAGCAAAACAACAAAATTTACCATTTTGTATCTCCGTCATACATTTTAACATATTGATTACTCATATTTCAGATACCAAAAACTAAGTAGAGGAGAATACGTTCCTCCAAAGGCGGATGATAAGAAGGATCCACTGTCGATGATCAAGGATGCTCCTAAATTAATAAAAAACGCATTTTCAAATGACACCGACGAAACTTGGCCAGATTTTACGAATATTGCTAATATTGTCGGAGGTTAGGTTTAAAATTAAAATAAAGTAATTTCCAGTCATAGTTTTGTTTCAATGGTAGCGATTCACTCAGTCAGTATGAGTCAGCTGAGCTTTAATGTATAGGTATGTGTGTGTAAAGATCTTTTTCTTTTAGTTTATACCTCAATAGCCCAAAATGTAGCCAAAGCTACCATCTCATTCAGGTCTTGCATGAAGCAAGAAACTGGACAATCAGAGCAAGAACCACTAATATTATATATGTGTAAATATACCTAGTAAATATACTTAGCCGTGTGGTGACGGCAGAGTAGAATTACATTTGTCACCAACTCCTACTCTTCCCGTGGGTGTCGTAAGAGGCGACTTAGGGACTACACATTGAACAGGGAACGGGCAGCAGCGCTCTCTGATACAGTAACCTTTTAATCTGCGATCTCCAAACCGCCTGCCAAGCGTGAAGATTATAGCAAAACCCTCCATTTAAGTGGAGGAGGCTCATAGTCCAGCAATGGACTGTAACGGGCCGTTGACGAAATATACCTATATATATTATTTGGATGTTTGGATCTTTAGAGGTTTGGATGTTTGTTCCGCTTTCGCGCCACTACCAAACGGATTTGGATGTAATTAGAAATGGAGGTACTTTGTATCCTGGATTAACACATAGGATACTTTTTATTGAAAAAAGACTATATCCCACGGGAAAATCTTACACAACGCAAGAGTAAACGCGGGCGGAATGCTGGAAGGCAATATACCAATTAACATTGTGAAATTCAAAGAATCCGCCAATATCCATCGAACAAGATAAACACGAAGTTAAACACAGAGAAATATTGCAGTACGGTTAGCAGCAAAATAACCAATACCGTATAAACACAGCGACTTCTTATAAGTTTATTTATAATGGTACTCAATGAAATATTAATGGATCAACGTGAAATACTTTTTTGCAGTATCCGCACATTGTGTAGGGAACTCACCCAATGATGAAACTAAGAGATCCAAAAGTTAATAAATTATTCCATTTTCATGTTATTTTTTGTATAAAACTAAATACTACAGAGATGCTAATAAATTATACTTACCGCGTAATGCCTTAATACTATCATGTTGCTCTACTTATTTCAAAGAATGCTTATTCTAAATAAGATAACTTCCATAATCGACTCGCCTTGCGTAAGATTTTCCCGTGGGAATATTTTTTTTTCCCGTAAAAAGTATCCAATGTGTTAATCCAGGGTACAAACTATATTTATTCCAAATTTCAACCCAATCCGTTCAGTAGGTTTTGCGTGAAAGAGTAACAAACATCCATCCATACTTACAAACTTTCGCGTTTATAATATTAGTAAAGATTCTCTGAATCGTAAGTGAGTCTCTGATTATGCTCATCTGGAGTAATATGGACCCGCAAATGCTAACCACAAAAACTTTGCTTTCTTAAAATATTCTCGGTTGGTGGATACCGTGTTGTCAAACTTAAGTGGACATAGGCCGGGGCGCCGACAAGTCATAAGATAGAGCAGATGCGTTTTAGACGAAATGCAACGCATGGATAGAAAAGGTAAACGCAGACCACCAGCCAGATGGTCCGACGATATGAAAAACATTGCGGGCCCTCTATGGATCCGAAAAACTAAACATTGAGCCGAGCGGAGTGTGTATGTCCAACGGTGGGCAAAGTAAATTCTGAAAAGGAAGAAGAATATTGATAATATTGAATAATCTCATTAATTTTTTCTCATTTTATCATGAAGTTTGTTCGATGTAGCTGGCGCTTTTGCCCACCATACACTGCTCGTTTGTTCTAAGCTCAACCACGTCCGCTGTAATCCTATTATTTCCGGTAATGCTATTAGGCCCGCTATCACAGATAAGTCACACAAAATACAACTAATATGAAAGTCCCGGCCCGCAACCGCCCGAGAAACCCGCAAAGCCGCGATCAAACAGCCAGTCGGCACTGGTTTTATGAAACTATAGATACGACATGGTTTGGAAACATCAAGTATTGTTTTGTAATTTAATTTCTATTGTGGTCCTCGTACAAAATCAAAACGAGGGTATCGGACTGTTCAAAATTTAGCATATTTTATGAATTATTTTTTACAGATTAGTAGCAGACGATTCGCGAAGAAAAAAACAGAATCGGTTGAAACATGAATCTACAGTGATTTTTATAGTTTCAATATGTCTGTCTCTTTCAAAAACGATTTTTTGTATGGAGATTATATGGCGTTACTAACAAATGACGTCACAAGTGGGTATGTGCCTCTCTGTCTAATCTTGAATTTCAAACCTTTATAACTCGGTCAATTTTAAAGATAGAACAAAAATTATTTTAGTATTCGATAGCAGAAACTAACAAGTTTGGATTTATAAAATAAAAATAAAAAGTAGTCCGATACCCTATTCCCAAACAACACGGGAGTGTAACAAATAATAAAGATCACGTTTCTTTTAATAAGGACGTGGTTTGTCATTTAATAAAATATTTATCATTATTTTAAAATCCGGTTTTGGGAAATTTCGGTTTTTATTTTTATCTTTTGCTATTCATTTTTCCTATAAAAACTTGCCCCGTTAAAATGTCTAGTTTTCTGCTGTCAGATTCACAATAACTCCAAAGTAACTAACCCACTGCGTTGTCCACAATCTTTACCTGATCGTCGTCATATTATTTTATACGACATAATGTTTGCTGACTCGCATTCACATTTAAACCTGTGAAAATAAAAATATGTTAGTCATACTCTTACATATGGAATAACTTTCCAGCAGAACCAAATTTTAGGTCATATTCGACTTAAGATAAAACCAGAATAGGGATAAAAACTGGAAGCTAACGGTTCTACTGTTGAGTGTTCCTAAATGTGTTGACAGTAAAACGTAAAAAAAATATCAAATACTAGCGGTCTGCCCGCGGCTGCGCTCGCATTGTGTAAGATTTTCCCGTGGGAATAAGACTTTTTCCTGTAACAAGTATCCTCAAAATCAAAATCAAAAATGTTTTATTCGAATTAAGATTTTTACAAATCATTTTCCTATCAATCCTGTTTGTTAATCCAGGGTACAAACTATCTCCATTCCAAATTTCATTCAAAGCCGTTCAGTAGTCAAGGCGTGAAAGCGGAACATATATCCAAACATCAAAAACATCTGAACATCCAAATATATTTTCACATTTATAATATTAGTGTTATTTGGCAATCAATATCTTTAGGAACACTCAACAGTGGCGCCATTCAGATCTCAGATTTTAACCCCATTTTCCAGTTCGAATCACAAATAAATTTAGTAACAACTAACGCATCTCTAATTACGTTTTTGATCTAAATGAGTAACTATTGGAAACAAAAAGGATTCGATCAATTAGGTCGGAAGTAATGGGCAAAGGGTCGTTATTTGCTCAGCTCCTGTTCCTTGTTGGCTGAACAGGAGTGCAGGGGCCGATGAATTAAATAAGTTCCGGGTTTGACTTTTGCTTGGGGGTCTTTATCAAAGACTTCTGACGCGCGTCGAGTGATCGTCTTTTGTTTCTCTGAGGGTTTTTATTAAAATTGTGTTTCATCAATCAATCAACCTATTTCAGTCCACTGCTGGACGTAGGCCTCCCCAAGGGCACGCCAAAGCGCACGATCACCCGCTTTCCTCATCCAGCCACCACCAGCGACCTTCCTCAGGTCGTCAATCTACCTGGGTTCTTGAATGGAGACCACGTCTCGGGAAACGTAGTGTGGGACGCCCCCCAGTCAGGTGGTCTGAAATGTGTTTCACTACTTTTTATTCTATGAAAAGTTCAAAACTTGAACTATTTATTTTAAATCATGACATTATTGTAGTCAAAGTCAAAGTCAAAATATTTTTTTAATCCGTCATTACAAAACAAAACTTAGATCCGTCATTACATTTTTTTGGGTGAGTTCACTAACACAATGGCGGAATCTGTGGAGAAGAGCTCACCGAAGAAACTCCACAGTAAAATATGTAAATATCACCTATTTTATAAAATGCCCTAGTTGGCTCATTTTTAATGGAATTGAGGAGGGGAACACATTTACGTCATAATCTGTTCCCCTTTACGTATAAATAAAAGTATCGAAACTATAGATGATGATTATGATTGAAAATAGCTTATTAGAGAACTAAGCCCTGTAAGATCTTGGTAAATTGGTAATCTTACATCATATTTCTATATTATTTTATTAACCCAAAATCACTAAACGGAAACAGAACATAAAACAGGCGGTACTATCATGTCATGCGGCTTGCAAGTAAGGTCGACAACAGACTTTACAGATCGCGCCAAACTTCTAGATTGCTCTGAATATGGCACGATTCGATTTGCTACTGCGAAATATAGGTAAAAGCGACAACGCGCAATGCGCGAAGCAACTTCGGCGCGATCTGTACAAATCCTGATGTCAGAGCGTGCTTTCCAAGGCTTTTAACATCAAAGATTTCTGACGCGCGTCGTCGTCGCGCTCGATCGTCTTTTGTTCCTCTGCGTTTTGGACGCACACGCTCGGTTTCTTGATTAGGTTTTCTGATCAGGAATTCAGATTCAGAAACCTGAATGCTCCGCTTACATATAAAGGCGCACACGTTCTTACTACTTTCGAACGGAAAATTACCTGACGTTCGTTTTGGAAATCGTTCCGTGCGTTGGAGATACAAAAAAACGGATATTTGCGCTAGTCACGCGGAATTCCGAATCTGAATTCCAGATCAGGAAACCTAATCAGGAAACCGAGCCTTACATAGTCGCCTGACAGTAAAAATATAGTATAATAATATATAGTAATTCTCACATATAACGCTTTTCATCAATGTATTTCATCACTAAAAGCACTAAGTTTATAGTTGTTAATTACGGTTACATTAACAGTTAGCAGTCACCGAGCAGCCCTAATGGCCCCCCATTACCGACGCAGTTTGCATTGTAACTTTATGAAACAGCTTACAATTTATTTCGTATAATTTCTAGACGATTATTCAGCAACAAAGTTGACTAAAACAAACATTACGTATAAAAGCTTGTAGGTAATGAAAATTAAGCTAAAAGGTTTAAATTACAATTTTAAATTCGATCTAAAATTAATCGTGATGTTTTTTTTTTATTTGTTCCTATGATTGTTGTGTTGTATTGTGTTAAGTGTCAAATAAAAGTTGTCTATGTCTATATCTCAAATCAAATCAACGGCCCGTTACAGTCCACTGCTGGACTATGAGCCTCCTCCACTCCGCGTGTTTGGTTTTGCCATAATCTCCACGCTTGGCAGGCGGGTTGGAGACCGCAGATTAAAAGGTTACTGTATCAGAGAGCGCTGCTGCCCGTTCCCTGTTCAATGTGTACCTCCTAGTCCCTATGTCTATGTCTAATCTTTTTTTTATTGTAACTTTTAAGTGCTAGAAAGCAACATTGTTGATGATCAAATTGTAGTAAGCTAAAAAAAATATTTCTAACTTTTTATATTCTATATTATGTAAGGCTGTAAGTGCGTCAAAGTTTTTACTTTTCGTTAATTTTCACTTTCATCATTTCCTTAAACAATACTTCTTAATTATTCTCAAATTCCAAAGGAAAAAATAAACGCATAAAAGTTTTCCAGACTTAAGATTAAAAAACATTTACCTAAAATAGAAAACTGACTTGGAGTTTCATATTACAAAATGAAATCAGAGCGTTTGAAGTGCCGTCAAAGTTCGAGCGCATCCTGAGGCTTACTCGTTCAGATGTATAAATACCGTCGCTCTCTGTTTACTTGGTAAACACTTATATAACTCAAACTTGTAAGAGTTCACTTCATTACTTATTTCATTAAGTTGATTCGTAAGACAAGTCTGTACAAACACGAAATTAAAATGCACAGAAAGGAAAATAACAAAATTGTATCGCTAGTCGCGTTTCTTGCTGTTTCTTTTATTATTCCGGCCAGTACACATTCCTAAGGACGCAATAGTTTATTTTTTCAGTTTTTAAAAGATCTTGAATCTTGATGCTGGCACAAAATGCAACCAGAGTGCCTTAAAAATAAAAAATAATTTGATCATAAGTTCCAATTTTGAAAATTAGTATTTTTTTTCACCATTAGCATTTTCTAGCGAAGACTAGATAGCAGGCAAAATTAAAATATGCTGAGTGTTACTGAAATCAAGAGACGTTTCAACATTTTTGAGCTGAGTTTCAGAATGTCTGTGAATATTTTTAACGACGCTAATTGTAGAAGGAGGCCCTGTCATTTTACACTCGCAATTTACTCTAAAATACCTAGTAGGAAGCGAGAAAATTGCGGAAAGTGCTACATTCCAAAAACGTTCAGACATTTATTGTATAGCACTGATTTTAGCACAATTTTGAGGAACTTAAAGCTTTTAAGAAATATTAAGACAACCAATGTCTATTTACTTTACGCTCTTGTTCTTTAACTTTAGGTTCTAATGCTTTGTTGTTGACTTTTAGGATGGTCAGGCCGCAGTCGTCCACGCTGGACCAGTGTGGAATGGTCAACACAACCTTTCACCTTGGGAGGTGTGTGCAATTTTTCTCACGATATTTTCCTTCACCGTAACGTACAAATGAATCTGAATTTCGAAAACGGATTGGTACTCTATTGGTGGAGATTTGTTGTTAGCGCCTTACTCTTCTATTTCTGTTATTCTATCTGATTATTTGTCAGTACATCTTCTTCTTTCTTTAGTGTGGTGACGGCAGAGTAGAATACATTTATTTGTCACCAACCCCTACTTGTCCCGTGGGTGTCGTAAGAGGCAACTTAGGGACTACACATTGTACAGGGAACGGGCAGCAGCGCTCTCTGATACAGTAACCTTATAACATGCGATCTCCAACCCGCCTGCCAAGCGTGGAGATTATGGCAAAACCCTCCACTTAAGTGGAGGAGGCTCATAGTCCAGTAGTGGACTGTAATGGGCCGTTGATTACATCTTCTTAAAATAAATAAATAAAATAAATGGTATGTGGTAAGATTTAAATCGGCAGTTTCCGAGGCAGCGGCCATAACTAGTACACCGCCACCAATGTAAGTACCGTACAGTACACAAATGAGTATTGCGCTGTGTAGTTAAACGCTAGAAGTGCGCTAAGGCACTTTACAAAACCGGATCCTTACAATGCGCACCCATCATCGAGACATTAGCCGTTTTCTTAAAACCCTGAAGCGAACCAAAACATTTTGTAAGCTCATTTGTAAAGAGCACAACACATAAAGAGAGCACTTCCCTACGCCATACATTTTGATTTGATATCGGGCCAAAGGCTTGGGCCACAATTGCCAAGGAAAGGGCCTATAAAGCTGCGCCTAAAAGCAAACAGTAATATAAAAGGAGAAAAATTACCAGTTACTGGTTTGGAGTGGTGGTGCAAGTGTGAGGAGTGAACGTGTAGCGTATGCATGTTTGCATATTATTATAGTTTTGTGTATAACAATAAACGCACGCCAGTGCATCAATGGCCGTCAGTGGTTTCACTCGCTTCCCTTTCCCACATATTAATCAGAACGCGAGTGAGTTGAAGCTATTATTGGCTTATAAGACCTTTGGAGACACAGCACAGTCTTTTTTTTGTGACGTAACACTTAATTGATGACAAGGGCTACGAGAAAAGGATGCTTATAAGTGCGCCACGTACCTTTATCTTTAGCCACAAAACATTTACGGCATGGCATCATTCCTGATGCCCCACAGAGTAACACTTAAACCAACTCTAGTCATTAGCAGCGACAATTTTACTGAAGTGACCACAGCAGCAGCAGGACTTCTCCATCTCCAAATCTCTTATAAAAAGGAAATCATAACTCCTTTTTCTCCATTTAAAAAAAAATAGACTATTGCTCTACATAATGTGATATTACAGCAAAATGTTTTGCTGTGAAATGAAATGTGTGTGAATGAAAAAATGTTTTTTAATTACTACAGACTGTTCTTGTATTCTACTCGCTGGCAAAACAACCTTACCCCGAATCTTGAATCGCAGAAAAACCAACCCCGTAATGTGTCCCGGTAAATTAATTTCTTTCACTCGAAGACGCAGCTCGACAGAAACAAAGGAACATTGAAACTTGGGTCGACTGAAGCCTTGAGCTTGGCAGACCCTGCCATAAACAAACCTTACTTCTGCAGTAAAAAGAAGAAAAAAAACGTAGACATTTTTTGACTGGCTGGCTTTCAAAAGCCCTAGCCTAGTTGAAGACGTAAACTGACTGACTGCAACTGCAATATAATATATCTCCAAGTTAAAATAAAACGTGCGGCTTGACTTAAGGCTCATAGTTGAATAGGTGCATTAGAAGAAGGAAAGAAGAAAAACAGTAAAATTTATTAAAACTTGCAACATAGATTTTTTTGTTACAATAAGCATTAATTTTATTTTATTATGTTTTATTATTGAAGCCCAAACAAACATTAACAAAAATCTCTAGACGTGAAGAACAATATCGATGCCTAGAAGGAGTTATTGGCGATCTCCATGCACTATTCCTACGTCAATTCAGCTGAACAAACAGAGATTCTCTCCATATGAAAATGAAATCAAATCTAAATGCAAAGCTGGCCAGCTATCAAAGTTTTCTATTTTCAAATTCCTGACCTCAGCAATTAAAACCGCCAAAACCCACGAAGTCCTGTGGAATCCATATGAACTCCATATTGAACGGGGGACTAGCGGAAGAGCAAACTCAAATGAACCTCGTCCCCGCTGTCCAATTTGCATCCAGCACAGTGAAAAGCCTACAATACGTCACCGTCGACAGCTCATTCTCAATAGTCACCAAATAATAGCCTGTCGACAAAGTTTTCTTTTTACCTGCTGTGCAATATTGAACTTTACACTTAAATTGTTAGGTGTCCAGCAACTGCACGTCAAGTTGGTAATAGCAAGCGGCGTAGCCAGTCCGGGGTGGCCTCTGATTGGTCGCACAAATATCTGGAAATTCTCGTTAAGAGTGGGTTGAAATTTAAAGATTATATGTCAGCATTTCACATGCAAATTTAGAATACCAGCTTCTAATGTGGTGGGTATATTATAGACGGAAATAGAAGGCGGATTAAAACATTTAATTACCATAACATTTATGAGACATTTTACGGGCTTTTTTGTGACTTGCTTTTTGAAGGACATTTGAAAACCTAAATTTTTATTTAAATACGTGCTTATCGCAGTTTTTTGGTATCACAATCCATTCGCTTTTTTAATTACTATAGTGGACCGAAGATCTAGTGAAGATAGCGGGAAGCTACTAGATATGAGTAGCGCAGGGCAAGTCTTTGAGTAAACATCTCTCGAATGATGATGACGGACGTATCACACGCAGTAGCATTGCTTGTATTGGGATAATCATGATTAAACAAAAAATACTTAAATAACAATACCCAGGGAAGCTGCCAAGAACAAGACAGCCGCACATCTCAGGTACCGGTCAAAGTCAAAGTCAAAATTATTTATTTCCATAGGATGTTATTACATCACTTAGATCCGTCATTACATTTTTTTGGGTGAGTTCACTAACACTAACACCCACCAGAAACAAGACCTTAAACAAGAAGTGAACAGCAAGAGGCCAGCTTACTCTGGCCAGCTCAGGTCACACATCAGCGAAATCGCGACGCAGAACAAAGTGCAGCTAGTTAAAAGGGGGGTACAATAGCACCATCAATATTGGCGAGCCGCCCCCACTGCCCCCCACTGGCCCCTGCTGCCCCCGGCGATACAAAATGGCGACGGAGAGAAGGGCTGTCGAAGCCTGCTCGACACATTGCGACAGCGATGACGATGGATATAGAGTAAGGCGCGAGAGAGTCAGCTGTTTTACTGTTTTGCTGTTTTGTTTTGCTGTTTCGGTCACCAAAATTAAGATGTTATTAAAATGTTGTTTTTTACGTAATGGCCTCTCTTTGATGTTTTATTAAAAACATACCTATTAATAAATAAAGTTTTGATGATCAATATTTTTCCACACTACACCAAAAGGAAGGTATTTAAAAAAAATACTGAATCCCATGCATGAAAAAAGTGCAACTGCAAAGCTACGTTTGCTACGGTGTAGTAAGCGTAGCTTTTCTCCGACACGCTCGAAAATGTGATCATTACTGCCAAAAAACAGTACGCGAACTGACTCATTTTTGGACGAAACATTGCCCCATACAAAATAGCGGCCGGCAATGTGCCCTCAAACGGCCTAGGCCTTCAGAAATTTCAATGTTTTTGAGTCTTTTATAGCATACTCTTCATAAGTTTTAATGTACTAAATTCAAATTTTATATGAATCGTACACGACTCGTAGTAATTTGAGTTGACTGTATGCTCTGTATGACACTGGCACAAAACAAAAAAAAAGAAAAGTGCACAATATGGCGGTTTGTTTGTAATTTTCGCCGCTTTTATTTTTATCGTACTATGTATTTATTTTGTTACTTATTTTTCATGATGGAGTTAACTAATAATTGATTTGGGGAAATATTATAACGATGCATGGTTCAAGAAATCAAAGTAGAAAGTGATAAAGATTAGAACTTATAAGTTTAGTGCGATACAAGTAGACATCTAAATTCAAGGTACCACAATATTTTTTGTATTTTGTAATTTCCTCGCATATTTCACAGAAAAGCACTATACAAGCCTCGGCCGCAATAACTCTTGTTGGACTCGTACACAATAAAAGTCCTCGCCTGCGCCTCGGACTTTAAACGTGCCCTCATCCAGCAATAACTAATTTTGTGGCCGCGGACATTACTATGTACTATTACTAAAATAAATTTGTTCTTTTTGTTAAAATAACTACAAATTAACAAGTATTCTAATTTATACAGTATTTTTATTGACATTCACATAAGATTTTGTTCTTGCAAATTAAAATATAACGAAATAAATATACTTGTCTGTATATGTTTCTTATTTCTAAGTATTAGCTAGAAAGTAACTAATTTGAAGTTCCTAGTTAGGTAAATTTTTTACATCACAATTTTATAGGTACGGCTGTCTCTGTCCGTAAAAATTACTCTTCGTAATCCAGTTTCCAAAAATAAAGCTTGCACAACTCGATGCTCGGCCGGCTAGCGGAACATTCGTCTCGTCCAAATCACGGGAGTGTGCATTTCTCTGTTTTCTCTGTTGTGCATACAATGCTCTGCACACTTTTTTTTAATCCACCGTACACAATACAGCTGACGTGTGCTGATCCGATGGTCTTTCCGTATCATTCAAAAAAAGCTACAGTTCTTGTTTTAATTCCTTTTAAAAATATTATTGGAATACCTATCTATTGTACGTTTTAGCAGCATTTATTTTTCAATAATGTTAAACTAAAATACTCGCGTATTTATATGTATCGAGAATTTAAAATCCTTTAACGGTTCAGAAATTCTCCATCAAAAGTATGTGAGTGTTTCCGTTTTACCACAATACCGAATAAATATCACGTTCTTTTAATAAAACAGCTTTTAATCTGTTTGTTGTTGTTTTACTTCGTTTTATATTAGCGAAGACCTGTAACGTAATTGTTTTATAATATGGTTTTGATAGCTGTTGGTTTTCCTGAAAATAAAAATATAAAAATAATTTTTTTAAGCTCTTACATGAGAAAGAAATAATATCAATGTTTGTCTTTCCAGTAAAAAAATAATCTGTCCATTCATCATCCATTTTTCAAATACTTTACCCATTAAAAAAAACATGTTTTTCTATCTATAGTCTGATTATTTTTTGTTGTCTTTTATTTAACCAGTAAATGATTTTCTTTCTCCGCACACTGCAAATAGTCCGTCATGCATTTTCTAGGACCTTTGTCTAAACACTGAATAAGCACTAAATATTGCATCGCGTTCAAAGCCGAACCTCACAGAGCCTGCTCGGACAAAGGCTTGAGGCATGCCTGTTCAGCAAAAGCAAAGGAATACGAACTATTGAGGACAATATTAAAGGAAAGAAAAAACTGAGTTTGAAGGACCTATTCTTATCAGTTACGCGTCACCTAAATACAGAGCTCAGTTCAAAGTTTTTGAACAGTGGAGTTTTTGGCAGTTTTTCTCAACCAATGGGAACTCAAGGATCTCCACAACGCAATGGCTAGTCCTGCGCTGCCCGCATCCAGCGGCTCTATCTTATGTATTGAGGCTAATTCTCACAGACACGCTCTAATCTTTAATTTAAGTTCCTCCGTCTTTTTCATCTTTTAGAGATTAAAAAGGGACAGTGGATGGCCATCCAAATACTACAGCTGTCAAACATCGAATTTGAACCTTGTGACCGCGTCGATTGCACAATTTTAGAGAGCACTTAAAACATGCGACTTAAAAATCCCCTGACGCCTTTATTTCAGGTTATCATTCATTCAATCTAATATCATTCGTTCGTCTGGATTTGTCTTCTTTCTTTCATTGGTCATAAAAACGAAAAGGATAGCTGGATTTTAAAATTAGAATTAGAGCATGACTTCCCGAAACGGAGCCATTATGTTAACATCAAATAAAATTTCAACTTAATCTAATCTCACCCCGTGGGAATGTTTGCATCACGCTGGTGGCAATGCCACGTTGTGTGCCCAACAAAGTGTGCTCTGCCCTGCATTCGGCGCGAGAGTCACTTGTCATTGCAATATTTAACGTCTCCAAAAACAAAATAATATTCAAAAAATGTAGGAGAACGAGGATTTTAAAAAAACTTGCTTTTCCCAAAAGCAATAAAAGATTTTTTCCGAATCTAAACCCAGGGTTAACTGCAGCGTGGCCAAAGCGAGACGCCTCGGCAAACAGACCGCTGCGCTGGACAAAGGAAGGCTGTGGCGAACACTGCAGCAATATCGCCAATATACGCCCCTCTATTTGGAAGCTGGGTCAAATCAAACTAAGGAAGTAATAAAAGAAATGCGTTGGTTTTGAAATTAGTTTAGAGTTTAAGGTTAAGAAGTGATTTTTTATTGTACGAGTAGTTGACATACGCTAAAGTGGAATATAAAATTAGATTGCAGTTATATTTGAGGTTGATTAAACTCTTTATATTTTCCAAAAAAAATGATAGTCATGTCTTATCTGCTTTTTTTATCTTTTTCTCTTGATTCGAAATTGAAATTTTCAAAAAACCACTTTTTTGTTGTAGTCTTACTCCCGGACTCGTAGCCTCTGCTACGCCGTAGCAAGCGAAGCAGCTACGAGTTTCTGACGATTATGCTACGAGAACGTAAGGCCCGGTTTCTACCAAAGCGGAGAGGAGAGAAGATGTGTTTGAAAATCAATCAGATTTTGTTATTTCCAGATTTCCTCTCCGCTTAGCTTCAATAACGAAATCTGATTGGTTATTCAAACACATCTCCTCTCCTCTCCGCTTTGGTGGAAACCGGGCCTAAGTATGGGTAAACAACTACGTGGCACAGTGGTCGAGCGTTAGACTCTCATAACGAAGGTCCCGGGTTCGAATCCCGGTTAGGACACTATCAAACAAAAATATCTTTGTAAAACTTTTCTCGATTTGATTCGGACGTCCACTTTTATCTACAAAATGTTCATGACAGTACCCTAAAAACCGTCGTAACATACCTATTAAAACACATAAGACTCTCTAAACAATAAACTTGGGCCCTCACTCTGTCTTGTGAGATTTTGTTTAACTTTCGTCTTCACGTGGAATATGAAATTTCATACTAAGTCTTAAAGAAATGGCAACATCGCGAAATAATGAAACTGGATACTCATTAAAAGTTGGCAACCCGTTGGAACTTATTAATTGAAGTTCCATTGCTTGTTATGTATAAGTTTGTAGGATGTAACCGAGAACTGTGGCGTCAGTCTCAATGCACAAGCACGTCTTATATTTTTAGAGATGGGAATAAGCGTTATCGATAATTAATAAAATCTTAAATATAATTGTGACGAAATTTATATCAGTCAAAAATTGATAATCAGATCAAAAAGTCTCTGATTAAAGTGATAGCGATAATTATTCTTAGTTTCCTTAATTTGATGAATGTCATGTATTAGAGTGAATCTGAATAAGAAATCGGCGACCCAAAAATGTAAGCCTAAAATTAAAATTATGTCCGTTATTTTGTCTGAAATTTATATCCTCTTTAGGCATCGTTCTAGCTCTAGAACACTCAAAACGTTGAATAACAAACAACCTCTCAGCTAAAAAAATACTTATACATAAAATTATTGACATTACTAGACACTACTAGTAATATCTTCTTAGAAAGTAAATGCGCCTCATGGGATTGGGCTATCCAAGACCCGAGGACTACAGGTTCACACCCCCAGGTCTCATTATAAAGCTCATGGCTGAATTGTTTGACGAACTGGGGAGTGATGAGGATTAGGTATCTGGGGAGGCACAAAGGATCCCATAGGGTCGAAGTGCTCCGAGACTCTGACATCTCGGCCCCTTCAAAGATAAGATATCTTCTCAAACCCAACTGACGTCATTTAATGCTTTAAAATCAGCTCGAAACTGAAAAATACACTTATCGATAATGTTGGCATGACAACACTAGTCACCGCTAGTGACGTCTCCTCAAACCCAACTCTAGAGCACTCGAGACGCTGTGTAACAAGCTCGCAACATAAAATAAGGCTTCTTTGTGTGATCATATCACGTCAGAGATAGACAGAAGCACCATTGAGATGTCTCATTCTTATTAGATAGGTAACTTGAGTATGTTGCTTTGTTGTTATCATTAGACTGTAGTAAATTATCTTTGTTAGTACAATAGAACCTCCATGCTATTTAAATACTTATTTTCCTATCTACCTAAATGTAAGTAAACATACAAAACCAAAAACAGTACTTAGAAAAACAGAACAGAATTAATTATTTATAGTAAAAAATATTTTTTAACAACACGTTTTAACGCACTAAAAAGTATAAAATAATTTTTTATTGATATTTTATTGGTGTAGTACTCTTGTAGGACTTAAAACGAAAAAAGTGGGGCGCATGGAGTAGATTTTGAAGCATAATCGTGTTTTTCAAAAAACTATAGATTAGAATTTAGCCCCTTTATAAAAAAATCATAGACATCTTCTAGGCGAGCGTGGTCCATCTTTCATCTTATACTCAATTTCTATCAGCTAGCAGCCCGTGGTTGCCATTCGAGAATCTTTCTTCCCCATCGGTTATCAGTTCGTCGAGCTATATGGCCTGCCCATTGCCACTTTAACTTACTTATCCTGAAAGCTATTTCGATGACATCGGTCTTTCTACGTAGCGCGAGATCTGACTTGAAATAAACTTTGGCTCTGTAAAAAGAAACGTTAATTTTATCAAAATTATTTTCACTGGAGAAGTTTTCCAACCTAAAAATTTACAACCGGTTCAGGTGCCACTCTATATTATAGGGAGATCCTTTAATTTCTTTACAATCAATGCAGTGGAATGATGATGGTTATTGTCGTGTCTTATGAATAGTTTTTTGGTGGGAAGGCAGCCATTGCATTCAGATCGCGCGCGGATTGTACATTCATGTTCTTACCGAGAGCAATATTCAGACGGTTCACTTTTGCTTGATTTTCGATGTTTTATCGAAAATAAAATGTATAAGTTTGACGTTTCATCTTTCATCACTGATGTGCCTTTGTGATGAAAGTCACATCTGTCCGTTCGCTTTCATCGGGCATCATTCATTATTCATCGAGATGAATGATAAATGAAGCATGTAAACAGCCGCGGCAGCCATCTATTCTATTGTTTAGTTTCTTTTTATTTAAAAATACAATGATATGGTTTTGAAATTATGTAATGCGAGTATATGGAAATAGTGATAGAATATTTTTAGCACCATGAATGATTTTGGAAATAATGATTCAAGATCATGTTTCAAAAAATGCTCACAATTTATTCACTTTACATTTTACGTCTAAACACATCAAGTCTTTCACTGTTCATCATTCACTACCTTTCATCTAAAATGAATCACTTTGTCTAATATCACTTTAAGTGTATTAATTAAGGCTTCACGCAAAATTTTTGTTCTAGCAAACGCTCAAGAAGTATGGGTGCATGGTCGACTTCCTACCCAAGACCTTTCGTTCCAAAGGCGTCAACTTAATCACTACACCACGAAACCAACACCAACACATCAACACTTCTCTAATCAACGGCTTTTATTCAAAAGGGAGGCAAATTTATTGTGAATTTCTAGGTAATTTACATTCGAGTCGTTTCGACGTTTTGAGACACGACATTACATTCCCGAGTCATTCCTTCAATAGCATCTGCCACACGATGGCTCACTGACACTGATGATCAAGTCTTGTGCAACGTATTCTGTGGTTATCGGCCTAAGAATAGAGCCGCACATATTTTCTCATGAGGGTTGCGTAAGCTAGAGATCCTAACTTAGAACCTGTCACTAGAAGTACAAGGGGGTTTTTAAATGGACCTAATTGCAATTTCTACCGAAGATACGCTACGTTTGGTTTAACTTAAACGTAATCGGTTCACCGCTGTTAATCGCTGGTGGTAGCTGGATGAGGAAAGCGGGTGATCATGCGCTTGGCCTTTGTCCAGCAGTGGACTGCAAAGTCTGATTGATTGATTGAATAAGTTTACCAGCTCGTCCCAACGCCGACCTCGTGTCAGCTCGTCGTCGTCTCGCCTCGTCATTTGTTCAGCTACATCCCTAGCCCTACTGAGGGGCTCGAAATTTTAACGTACAAAGGTTATAAGGACAAACAGGTTTCTCTGGCCCAGTGCGGAGTGGTCAATTTCACACAAATGTTTTCCTCACAATGCTTTCCTTTACCGTGAGCGTCGAATGACTGTCGGAATCGGAGAACTGACGGGCGCTTCGGCAGAAAAGTTTTCGAATGGCAATCACTCACCGGAAGACTCAACGTGGCAGGCCAAAAGAAGACTGGCAATTTGGTGAAGGTCACAGGAAGCCGCTGGATGCGGGCAGAGCAGGACCGGACCGGTCGTTGTGGAAATATTTTCGGGGAGGCCATGTTCAGTTATTGACGTCTGGGAACAAATGGAAATGATGAGCGTTGATTAAGCGTATATGTAAATTCAAATTAAATAAATAACTCGTCAGGACACGGTTGGTTTGGACCATCACTTGGCCACTACCTACACATCTGAATGGAATCTTAACCCAGCAAGTGTGCCAAACGCGTTTTTATTGTGCGTTTCCTATGAGCCAACTAAATTGAAAGCTATTCTTTCTCACCTCTTTAGGAAAAGGTAAGTGACTGTATTAATTTCTAAATATGCAGAAAAACACGATATTCATCCTCATGAAAACAAACAACTAAAGTAATAACAAAAAAAGCTAAAAATCACTAAAACACACACACATACACACTAAAAAACCACTAAGCACTAGTAAAAGCTTATTTTAAACCAAACTCGTGGTAATAACCCGGTAGATATGTGTTATTAAAGTAATCAGTGTTGATATATAATTAAAGTAAATTTCATTCATTCATTCATTCATTGATATTTCTCTATCTCTTATCGCCTTAAAAATATAGAACAAAGATGGGCCATTGTATGAAAGAGACTAAAGAGTTCGTTTCTCCTAATTCCCTGGCTGTATAAAATTCCGGGCTGTCGTCGAGTGAGACGATAAAACTTAATAATATAATAACAATTCCGAAGGAGTCCGTAACGGTCTGCAGATAACTCGGGCGACTGGGGCGGACTTACTCACATACTGGGTCTTAGGGGATCAATGTAGAAGACAGCCTCCGTGGCCGAGTGGTCGAGATTTCTACGCTCGTTAAAATAAAATAAAATAAAAAGACTAATCCAATGGAAAAACTGTTTACAGATGATGTTTGGATTAAAAGGTTATGTTACGAAGGTTCCGGGTTCGATTCCCGGTGGGGACACTGACAAGCAAAAATCTTTTTGTGATACTTTCCACAGTTTGGTTAGGAAAGGACATTGCAGGCTGAATCACCTGATTGTCCGAAAAGATGATTCCGTGCTTCGGAAGGCACGTTAAGCCGTTGGTCCCGGCTACTATCTAGTCATTACACGAGCCATGTCAATGGTCTTTGGTGGCTCTATAACACACGATTATGATGAATGTAGAGTAGAGGAACGAACTTCGTTTGTAGTAGTAGTCAACCCAACAGCCTAATGCAGTTTACACAATATATTATGATCGAGAGTAATGGTACTACTGGGAAAAATTAGTCATAGTTGTACCACCAATGGTACTGACTGGCTTGGCTTAACGTTTATAATTTATCAAGGATAGTAGGTATCTAGTTTCAAAGGCTTTTTCATTAGTGAGAAATGAGTATACGTTTTCATATGCTAAGTCCGCTCCGTAGTTCCACTGATAGTACCATTGCCAAATTGTTTTTTTTTTTTATTTTGTAGACAATATATAGTTTTTTTTTGTCGTTCTTCTCCATAGAGTGCATTACCTTTTAGTGAACGTGCCAAACAGGGATTTTATTTCGTTCTTGGCTTCCTTAGCTTTGCTTGACGTAGCCAAACTAATTTTGTAAAATCTTACTTTGAATTAAAAAAAATACATCTTTCTTTTTCTCATATTTTTATATCTTTAAATGTAATGACGAATCTAAGTGATAAAAAATCATCCTATGGTTTTTTTATTGCTTTATTCCTTGCATTGTAGTTACTCAATATTATTTCCAGCTTGATATAAAAAGACCTCTTATATATACGGCTAGATTACAAAAGAGTAGTGGAAGGATTTGCCAAATCGAAACGACGAAAGGGAATTATACTGAAGAATTTTCAGTGTGCCTGAATTACCAGCCTATATTATTATTATGTTCAGAGATTAGCCTTCATTAAAATAATATTTAAGAGCTGTCAAGCCTTGCTCTATATTAAATTATCATTATCATCATTAACAGCACATATACGTCCCCAACGAGGGGCTCGAGCCTACCCTGAATCAAAGTGATCAGGCCTTAGTCGACCGTGCTGGCCCAGATCGGATTGGTCGACTTCACACACAACCATTGAATTTCTTCGCAGGAGTGTGCAGGTTTCCTCACTATGTTTTTCTTCACCGAAAGAGCGTTGAGGTGTTAAATAAAAAACAAATGTTCACAGGTGCAACAAAGTGCAGTTAGTTTGTCCTTCTTTCTTGCAACTACAGAGTAACATGAACTTGCAACGTACCTAACAGTGGCTACTTTTTCTTTGTTTTATGATTTGTAAAGTCGACAGCCGACCTCACAAACCCAGGTGTCTGGTAGCTTGTGTCACGACTACTTCCATAAAGAGTAACTGGGACATGAGGTGATTTAGTTTACAATATCCTAACCAAATTGGGGTAGGTCTCAAAGAGATATTTATGTTTGACAGGAATTTGACCTCAGAACCACCGAAGTGTGAGGTGAAAGCTCGACCACTCGGCTGCATAGTTTTTCATCAACGGCCCGTTACAGTCCACTGCTGGACTATGAACCTCCTCCAATTAAGTGGAGGGTTTTGCCATAATCCCCACGCTTGGTAGGCGGGTTGGAGATCGCAGATTAAAAGGTTACTATATCAGAGAGCGCTGCTGCCCGTTCCCTGTTCAATGTGTAGTCCCTAAGTCGCCTCTTACGACACCCACGGGAAGAGTAGGGGTTGGTGACTAATGTATTCTACTCTGCCGTCACCACACGGTGGGCTTAGTTTTTACCATGAAAAAATATCGAAAGCTATTCAAAACCGCGGGTGGACAACTAGTACAAATAGTAATCGTGGTATTTTGAAAAAAATTATGAAAAGAAGAATCCTACTAATATAATAATGCAAAAGTTTGGATGTTTGTTGCCGAATTACGCTTGAACCACTGGACGGATCGGGATGAAACTTGACAAACATATAGATTAGGTCCTGGAATAGGACATAGGCTACTACTTAACGCGGGTAAAACCGCAGGCGAAAAGCTAGTGATATTATATTTACTAAATATATCGCTTACAGTCGCCAATATTGGTTGCCATCACCCGCAGCGTGCGGCTTTAATGACATGAGAATCAAACCTTGATACTTTGAAGAATCTTCGGAGCGTAGTGCCTAAGCAAGGAAGATGCTGATTTCATAGTCAGTTTCTTTATTTTAAATCAGCATCAATCAGCATTTCCCATAGTCGGCAAAACTTTTAACGAGGAATGTTCTTCAGGTTTCAGGAATTCCTTCGTGATAATGGAAACAGCCGCAAAAAATATTTAAAAAATGTCACATAGAAAGCCGTCCTAATTGCTTAAAAATCATTGCCTATGCCTTCGGGCGAGATCTTCTGCTGTCACATATGCAAAACTAGCTGTCCGCGCACGGCTGCGCTCGCGTTGTGTAAGATCCCTTGGTAATGAGACTTTTTCCCGTAAATAGTATCCAGGATACAAACTATGTTTATTCCAAATTTCATCCAAATCCATTATGCGTGAAATTGGAATAAACCTGCAAACATACTTTCACATTTATATACTCGTAGGTAATATTATTAACAGTCCGCCCGCAGCTACGCCCGCGTTATGTAAGATTTTCCCGTGGGAATATGACTTTTTCCAGTAATTGTCATATTCCGCTATGTGTTATTACAGGGTACAAACTATCTCTATTCCAAATTTCATCCAAATCCGTTCAGTAGCTTAGGCGTGAAAGCGGAACAAACACCCAAACATCCTAACATCCAAACATCTAAACATCCAAATATATTTTCACATTTATAATATTAGTGTGATAGAAATATAGTGTGGTGTGGTTTTATAGAGTTCGACATGCTTTTAGTGCTCACACGCTTCCAGACCTAAATTGGCTTTGCAGCCACATGAGAGCGCACAAGCAGACAAACCAGATTACTGCAACTAATGCCATTATTACAACCAAAATCAGCCGGAAACACGAAAACACTATGATAGCTCTAGCTATACGTCTCCACCGAGGAGCGCAAACGTTCAGACAATCAGCTGATTTTCTGATCAACTGATCAGATGATTTTGATCACATGTAAATAAATGGTCAATGCTCTTTCAGTTATGGCAGTGCCCCCAATGAAGTGTTAGAATAGAAGAATAGAATACAATAAACATTTATTTTGCATTGGTAAAAAAAACGACATAGTTAGACAGTACATACAGATTAATACTCGTGTCGTGGAACTTTAAATTTTTAACGATTTATTTCTTGTGTTTGTCTACTATTTAGCTTACAAATGAATACTGTGGTTGTGATCAGGGTCAGTCGACTTCACACATACTTCAAAATTTCTTCGCGAGTGGGTGTCGTCGTCACAATGTCAACCTTGACAAGAATTTGAAATTCAACAACACATTGGTACTTACACGTTGGTAATAACAACTAGTTTGCCACAAAAATGTATAGCTTGATGAGCTATCTACCGTACATGTTCGATTTTATCTCCCAAAAAGAAGGAAGCTAACATTCGACTCTCGCACGAAAAATGTAATTAACAAAATATTCTTACGATTCGTCTCAAACATTATGCATGCACTCCTAGGGAAACAGAGCGTGGAGTAAAATAATTACTTACTGTACAGTGCAGCAACAATGCATTATGCAGCGCAACCTCTTGCAGGTCGTAAAGCAGGCTGTTAACGGCCTACGCTGCAGTCTCATTACCTTACCCTCCTCTATCATTACCATGCCTAACAAATGTTGCAGCTACAGCCATTATTGCTCCCCTAAGTTTTGACAATACTATGTAGAGTAGGTTTTTCAGCACAGATGCTCAGTTGAATTTTAGACAAAGATAAAGTTTTGTTTTTAAGTATGGATCTCCATGGAAACATTGGATCGAGAACTTAAGAATGGAAAGAAAGCCTTTCAAACAATGTAAAAATGAGTTGACCAAATCGATGCACTGCAGCGGGGCGATGAAGGATGAACCTAAAAAGAAGTTTGTGATCAAAGTACCAGGAAAAAATAAGAACTTTTAGTTATTTATTTTTTACAGAAATAAATATCTCCTATCCATGGTAATTTCGGTATAGGTACTTGCAATACGATTCAATGCGATTTCTCGAGTCTACGAGCTATAGTTACTCAATGCTCAAACTGTCTCCTAACAGACTAAAAAAGAAAAGTCAACTTACTGATCTAACTATCCTACTGAAGGTCGCGTGCGGTGCACTTGCGACTAAGGAAGACGCACATAAATTTGCAGCACATGTGCATTTCGCGCTAATGCTCTTCGGGAAAATAATCGAGTGCGCTTCCCCACCACGATTTACGGCGCGTGTTGAATGCCCGTGACGAGAAAATTTAGGGGTTGTTAGAATATCGAGGGAAGTTCCGGATGTTTAGTAACTCACATTGTTTAAGTGGACGGTCACCTTCAACAGTGCTGTCATATCACGTGTTTTATACTTTGAAATAACTTATTTTCTAATAGTTATTTTTTCATTGATTTTGTATTAACGTATGGTGGTGCGTACGGGACTTTATTAATATAAATAATAATATGCAATAAAGTATAAAAACACGTGATATGACTCCACTTTTGCAAGCGACTGTACATGATGTGCAACATGCGAGCAAAGACACGGGCAAACAGCTGGTTTATAAATTCTGTAGATTTTCAACGCAAGTTTATTTCAACGTTCCTCCTGCAGGACATTTTATGCTCATGTGTTTTTTTATGTCACGGGCAGGTGTAAGAAGTATTAATTTATTAAATTCATTTATAAATATTGCTTATGCACTGACCTTATTAAAATGGTTTAGCATACAATTCATCAAATAATATATTTTTTCTATTTTCAATTCAAATCTCCCAAGATCTAGGTAGTCTCATTTTGAACACCTCAGTGTTTTACTATTATTTTTACCATCCTAAACTGTACTAATTATAATTAACTATTTCTTTAAATGTCAAAAGAAACATCATATCACTAAGGATTGAAATTAATTACGAGTACTGTACCAAAAGTTGTGGTTTTAGCTTAGATAACGTTGTCCATTGACATTCAAAGTAAAAACCTGTATGACGAGGGTCAGCCAGTGGTCACTCACCGCGCTAATAAAAGTCCTATTTATAGCCAGAATCAACATGTAAATCATGCGTAATATTATTAAATTAAAAATATTTTTTTCAGATTTACATCCATATTCAAAAAATTCAATTAATTTAAAAATATAAAAACAAATAAAAAATTATAGACTCAAATTTAAAACAAAATATCATATCAAAAGTCATTAAATAAAATCAAATTAAATAAAAAAAGTAAATTTTAATAAATCATAAATAAAATCAAATCAAATTTAAATGTCATACAATAAAAAACAAAATACATATATAATCAATTATCAAAATATTATGTCGAAGAATTATTTGTCTAGATTTTTGCTTACCTACACAGCCGTCATACTCGTAAGAAGAAAAGTCGCATCTGCAGTTTTTTTCGAAATTGAGTTACATAATATATAATTCGGAATCAGCAAAAAAGACGCAGATGCTAGTAGATACTAGAATTTTTATTTTTACGGAATGAAACATCCCTAATATATCCTTAGTGAAATAAGATGGATCTGCAATATGACATTATAACCACTAAAGAGAAAAGACGCTTCTGATAAAAACTAAGTTGAAAAGATGCATTTAAGTAGAAGATGCGACTTTTCATTGTAGTATTACGATATTTTTTATATTTTTTTACTAATGTCAAATATTTACAACAAAATTACATACGCATTATTGAATTCCTAAACTTAGTTTTTATTATTATATTACAAGCAGCGAATTTATATAAAAAAATAAAAAAAATAAACAATTTATTTCAGACTGTGTGTGTCCGTCCATATTTTTTGTTAGTAAAAATAAAATAAAATTAAAGCAAGACAAAACATTTTTTTACTCTGATTGAAGCTCAGTGTAGACGAGTCTTTTCGTCATAAGATGAAAAGTCGCATCTACAATTTTTTTCGAAATGTTACATATATATTCGGAATCAGCAAAAAAATACGCATCTACTAGAATTTTAATTTTTACGGAATAAAACCCAGCCCTAATATAACATTAGTGAAATAAGACGGATCTGCAATATGACATCATAACTAAAAAAAGCGGCCAAGTGCGAGTCGGACTCGCCCATGAAGGGTTCCGTAGCAGCAAGTAACATAAAAGTTCTTGTAGCCTCACAAACCCTAGTGTCAGTGTTATAGAATGTGTTATGGCCAAAGGCCACTGACTTGGCTCGTGTAACGACTAGATAGTAGCCGCGGTTTACGATTTACGATTTATGACGTATTAAAAAAAAACTACTTACTGGATCTCGTTCAAACTAATTTTCGTTGGAAGTTTCCATGGTAATGTACATCATATATTTTTTTTAGTTTTATCATTCTCTTATTTTAGAAGTTACAGGGGGGGGGGACACACATTTTTCCACTTTGGAAGTGTCTCTCGCGCAAACTATTCAGTTTAGAAAAAAATGGTATTAGAAACCTCAATATAATTTTTGAAGACTTATCCATAGACACCCCACACTTATGGGTTTGACGAAAAAAAAAATTTTGAGTTTCAGTTCTATGTATGGGGAACCCCCAAAATTTATTGTTTTTTTTCTATTTTTGTATGAAAATCTTAATGCGGTTCACAGAATACATCTACTTGCCAAGTTTCAACAGTATAGTTTTTATAGTTTCCGAAAAAAGTGGCTGTGACATACGGACGGACAGACAGACAGACATGACGAATCCATTTGGCTACGGAACCCTAAAAAGACGCATTTAAGTAGAAGATGCGACTTTTCATTGTAGTATTACGATTTTTTTTATTTTTTTTTACTCGGAAGAAAAGGAACATGTCAAATATATACAATAAAAAAAAAATTAATTCTTTTTATTTACAACGTGAAAGATTTAGTTTACACACGCATTATTGAATTTCAAATTTTTTTTTTTTTTTATTATCTTGCAAGCAGCGAATTTTTATATTTAAGCAAGACAAAACATTTTTTTACTCTGATTGAAGCTCAGTGTAGACGCGTCTTTTGTTTTCACCATTGTTTAATTATCAAATTATCCTACGACACGTACAACACACGGAGTCAGAATTTTTATTTTTTTATTAGGGTTATCAAACGGTTGTTTTTTTGTTTTATTATTATTATTTTAATAAATGTAAGGTTACATTTTTAACGTAAATAACTCGCCAAACTTCACAGTTTGATGGCGAGACGCGCTCGTTTTCGCACATTTACCGTAACTTATTTCTATTTTCTATTTGTAGTACCTATCTTTCGAGTACTTACACTTGTAAGGTCGACCAAAAAAAAGTGGTTTATCATTTTTCATTCAATTACAATAGGGTATTACTTATTCTAACTTACAAGCTCATCAACGGCCCGTTACAGTCCACTGCTGGACTCCTCCACTTAAGTGGAGGGTTTTGCCATAATCTCCACGCTTGGTAGGCGGGTTGGAGATCGCAGATTAAAAGGTTGCTGTATCAGAGAGCGCTGCTGCCCGTTCCCTGTTCAATGTGTAGTCCCTAAGTCGCCTCTTACGACACCCACGGGAAGCGTAGGGTTTGGTGACAAATGTATTCTACTCTGCCGTCACCACACGGCATACTACAAGCTAAACAGGGTTTATTGTGCAACCTGCACCGACAACCACAGATTACTAAATGTACGGTAGTTCATACAGTTTCTTACGCTATTTTACGCTATTTTCCCTGGCATCTTGCTAAATATATAATACAAAACAAATCAATCTCTATAATAATAATATTATTATGTGGCGATCTGATCCCAAACTAAGCAGAACCTGCGGGTTCGGGTTCCACGGGTATAATATAATACATTTTGAATTTGTGGAAAAATAGACTCTTTATACACGTTGCCACAATTTTAATACTAGAAATAAAGACAAGTTGGTTGCTTATGTCAGCCGACTACATAAAATTAGTAATTCTTATAAAGGCAATTGTATACGCTATTACAATAAGGTCCCTACTGATATTAAAAACTTGCCTTTAGACAAGTTTAAAATTATTATAAAACAGAAATTGTATAAAAAATGTTACTATAGGACATCTGATTACTTAGAGGACAGATGTCCATGGGAATAGATTGCTTGAGTGGCAGGCCTTTTCGATATTTAATTAGCATTAATTTTGTAATATTTTAATTTTTTATTTAAAAAAGGAAACGCAAAAGATGCGACGACTGTGGAGTTTCTTCGGTGAGCTCTTCTCCACAGATTCCGCCATTGTGTTAGTGAACTCACCCAAAAAAATGTAATGACGGATCTAAGTGATGTAATAACATCCTATGGAAATAAATTAATTTGACTTTGACTTTGACAAAAGTACCGGTAAAGAGATTAAAGTTAGTTTAAAAATTTAAAAATTAGTTTTTTTAATAATATTCAGTTTAAAAACCATAATAGCTAAAATATTTTAAAAAAAGCAACTTCACCTCTTATTTTATCATGAAACAGTATATAATTTTACTTAATAAATAAACGAAATAATATTAAAAAGTTTTTAAAATATTAATCTGTCAGAGCTCATCCTATAGTAACCCAAGTATAGCTCGTACGTATATGCCTTGAGATAAATCGTTCAGTTTCCCTCTTTTCCGGTATTTTTCAAATAAATTGTATAACAGTCTGTATTTTCCCACAAAATACACAAAGTATTCATGTTAGCAACATTGAATTGGCGCGCGAACTGCCGCCGCCGACGCGACACGGCTCGGCGGCGGCACAGCAATTTGTCGCTCCAATGCCGCACTGTGCCCATCGCGCGAGTGTTGCCAGGTTATTGAATTAAACCTCCCGTGAACCATGGGCATGGGTGGGAAAAAAGAAAATATTCGAAATATATGTTTTATGTTAATACTCAGGTCATGTGTTTTTAATCTCTCTTTCAGCTTGGCCACAATTGCTTTTGTATGTCCATCTGTCTGTCTATTTGTTCTCTTCTATAGGTCGCATTTCTCAACCGATTCTCGTGAAACTTTGTGAGCAGGTTTTATAAATATATAGAATTTACATGTCGAGTCAATTTTTGGAAATTGTAAAAAATTACGTAGTTATGGGGGTTGCCAGCTTGCAAGGTCTACCGCTGAGGGTGTTTTACTTTACAGGTCACATTTCTCAACCGACAAAAAAAAAGAAAAAAAAGTAAACTGTCACATCAACTCACAAGTAATGTAAAGACTCGCGAGGTCTACAGCTCACAGAGCCACTAGTTTTTAATGGATAAGTGAAAAATATATGTTGATTTTTGCAAAAGAATTGAGATCGCCTTTTTTGTAAAAGGTTGTATGTAAAGTAAGCCAAGGCACTACTGGGTCCGTTTGAATTTCTAACGCATGTTTGCTGTTGAAGTATGCTTGATCGCACACTGGGTACCCTCGGTAAGCTCATTTTATAAGCAGAGAGGCGTTCTGCAAAAAAAATATCAGCAGATAAATGATAATAATAGAATACTGATATATTAAGTTCAAAAGGTTATCCATAACAATTCTACTAGTACCTATATATTTTAAAATACACGTTACAAGCGGTATCTTAAATAAATAGCACACAAAATTAAAACATCCATGTTGAGGAAGACTTCTCGTGGTTGCTTCAACCTTACACTTGGATTAAAAAGTCCTACAAGAAACGCATTGAACAGAACGGAGATATCACTGTAGTATATCTCTGCTGCAGACTTGAAGTCTCCATTTAATAATGTTCCATTTAGAGGCTGACGTTTGCGAAGATGTAGGACCTTTGTTTCACTGCTTCTCGAGTGAGTCACGTATTATTAAATTCTCTCGCTGTTCTGTGGCACGCTGCTGGGATATCTAGTGAATCGAGTCTTTCTTTTGGAAACTTTATCAAGGATCGCATGGATGGTTTTTCAGTTGTAGTTAACAGTTATTATTTTTTCCGTTAGTTTATTTATTATTTTATTTTTGATTGGAGCACTGTAGAAGGTACGTGGAGAAATGGAAACGCCAATCTTCAGTAACGAAATATTTCTTGTATTGTTGATGAAACATACATGAATGACATGAGTAGGTACTTAGGTAACCTAGGTAAAGCGTTAATGATGGATTGCTGGTGCGCTATCGCAACCCCTTGCTTACTTGGTATAGGGTAGGACTGCTGGTGCGCTATCGCTACCCTTAACCACGACCACACCGAAGGACTGCTGGTGCGCTATCGCAACGGTGGACCGCTAGCTACTGAACTGAGGAGTCTTTTTTTTATATGGACCTAATGCTTGTGTCGCAAAATCGACGTATCAAGCGTAACCGGACTTTTGGGGGAGCGGAAGGCTCTTACCCCTAGAACTGAGGAGTCGTCTCGCGCACGCTGCTTTTATAGGCGGCGACTTCGTTCCGCTGGTCCCGCGCGCCGTTGGTGGGAGCGAGAAGGGTCGGTGTGCGAGTGAGCAATTATTCGGATCCAAGCGTCGAAGAATATTACTATAATCTAAGCTAAGACTCGTTTTATTATGAAGAATATTTTTTAAATATCTGATAAACAAGTTCTCTGCTACGAATGTCTACAACTCTGCTACGCCGTAGCCAGGGCGTAGCGTGGTCGTAGGCCTAAAAGTACTTCGAGTTTATAAATCCTACACTGCGTGTGTAACGTGTGACCTATAAATTGTAATTGATTAGACATTAAAAAATATTATTATTAATGTCATTTTCTTCTGCACAAGAGGCCCCGGGTTCAATGCCCGGCTAAGCAGATATTTCTTAGATCTGTTGTTTGTTGTTCTGCTTGTTTGTGTCTGTCTATTTTTTTGTTTGTTTGTTTGTGATCTGTTTATTTCTGTTTGTTGTTGTGTTTTATGTGTGTTTATATAGCATCTCTGATACAAGAAATAACATAGGAGATTTTTTGTTCTTATTTATTTACCTACGCTCTCAATTATCACCATTCAGAAACCAATGATGAGTAAGATTGTCACATTGTTACTGCCGTTTATAAACCAGTGAAGCGGCTACGCTTAATCGAGTGGAAAGAAAGACCATTGTTTTAAATTTGCCATTACTGTTGAAACAAGATACTTTTGAAAGATTATAACTGTTTTATTTCGGCCGTTATGGAAAAGACTCGTGTTTAATGAAAAAAGGAAGCTGAAAAGATCGAAAATATGATTTATTAATATTTGAAATTCAGATCCCAAAATATAGAAAACCGTTGGTCCAGGCTACTAGTTACTAGTTACGTCGATCTTACAACCTACACGATGATAAAGAACGAAAAAGAAAATTCTATTCGTAAATTGAACGTCTGAAAATCTTTACCTCCTTTGACTATGCGCATACCCACCTTCAGCAAACAACCGTCTTGCAGACGAAGAAAAATAGAAGTCACGCTTTCAAATTTCAAAAACCATCCATTTGTTCTGGAACACTTTTGAAATTTCAAAAATATCACGTCGTGTCGCGTGTTGCTCTTGATAAGAATTTCCGACACGTTTTAGCGGAAATCTCTGACTCGGTGTCTAAGGAGCTTCTACCGGTATAATATCCGCTCATTCTTTTTGTTTATGAAAGTGATGGGAGATAGCGTGTGGTTAGAGGAAACTAAAGTCTAATTTTTCCAATTACATAGAGAACAAAACAGAAATTATAACTGTTATGGTTTAAAGAAAAAAGCCTATTTCAAATAACATAGAGAACTAAACAAAAATTATAACTGGTGGTGTAAAGAAGAGCGTCAGAAGACTGCTAGTGACTACCGCTACTATTTTTAAAGTCGTTTGGTTTAACGCTTGTCTTTCAGGCGGTCAAAAACAAAATTACATTTATACCTTTCATTATTATTATGAAAACATAAATACTTACTTAATCTTATATAAATGTGATTCTGAAGTTCACTGTAAATAAAAAAAGGCATTCGAAAAATGTATTAAATAAGTAATAAATTATGAAAACATAAAAATGCTTTCGCTAAAAAATGCGACTCTAAAATTTGCTGCAACAAATTGATACGTTTGCGAAATCTAACGAATCTTCCAAACTGGTATGAAAGAAATCGATAAATAATGTATAAATGGCTAAGGTTTAGAACTTGATCAAATACAGCTTTTTTTCTATGATTGCTTCGAAAGGCACAGGGTTTGTAGACACTATTCATCATCAACAGTTCAACCACGTTAACGCAGTGACCACGTTAACCCGTTGCGGGTTAGTTGACTTCACACGCAACCGTTAAATATCTTCGCTTCGGTTTCCTCACTTTAGAGCGTCGATAAAACGTTCATATTTTGCAATTCTAAAACACATAATTACGTGGTGGGGTCGAACCTGTGTCTCCCGGACAAGAGGCAGCGTCCATAGCCACTACACCGACGACGCTCTGACATCACCGACATAATTATTATTAATGTCAGCTACGGGATCCAAAGTCAGGGATTACCACATCCTTTATTTTATTTTATCAATAATTAAGAGTCTGGCACCTTCCCACCCGCTACCGTCGTTCCATTCCACCATCCGCAAGACAGCAAACACATACTATCAGCTCGACAGAGGGGCTAGAGCACGTAATGCAGCTTAAAACGGAACGTGGCGCGCTTTGAGTCTTCCAGATGACGTACATTCGCGCTCAATTCTTCTGGTCTTCTGATCTTGCTCCCACTGAATTTCATTATTAGCTTATAATTTATCATGAGCTCAGCGTGGATCAGTCGATTCTTCACAGCCGAGAAATCCCTGTTAATGGGGTTAGTCAATGGGGATTATTGGAATAACCCTCCCGTCTTCACAGGCGTGTGCCTGCGCGTGTTTCCTGGTGATGATGTTTAGCGAGCGACGATTACGATTATAATGACTGTAATAATTGGTTATTTTGTGAATAAGGATTTTGTAAAGATAAGGTGATTAGGTTCACGTAGCCAGAAAGGGTCGGCCAGCTCCCAAGCCATGTCCAAAGTCCAACATGAGTATTGGTTTATTGAATTCTGATATGTGATGTGATTAGTCATTTGCTTTTACACATGTTTCAATTATCAAATTTATTTATTGTTTGTTTTGTAAAATTTATTGTTTCAATTTTTTTATTGAATTTAAGCCTTTCATTTATTTAAGGTTTGTAGCATATTCGTTGTTATGGAGGGCGCTTAGACGCGTCTTTAGTTTGGTTAAAATAAAAAAAACAACTCAACTACCCTTTTGCACTTACTGCTTTCACATCTGAATACATACAGATTTTTTATACGTTACTCTGACATTCATTATTTTTTAAAGCCTTTGTAAATTAAAATTCAGGAGAAACAAACGTATCAAAATAACCCATTAAGACTCGCTATTGGGTTTATGAAATGGTAAAAGGACAGGAATCGACCGATTACAAACACAAAAAATCTCTTTTCTGCTTTTCCCGTTCGAATGAAAACAAAACCAGGGCTATATAGTATTATATTTGCTAGAATAACTTTTGACGTCGGCTATACCCCGCTATACCCCGCTATACCCCGCCCAGTCAAATTGTGTTACCTTTGCCGGAGTGTTTGTTTTAGCCACAGAGAGACCGCGTTTACCGCAATAGGCGGTTATTTGCCATCCATGCCACGTCTGGAACCCGTTGCATGAAGCTTCAGTTTAAAGCTCCATGCATATAGAGATGCATTGCGTAAAATGTAGGAAACATTTATTTTAAAATTCTTATGAACGTCAACAACCTCTGAGGGCGAGTGGTCGAATCCCGGTGGGGACACTATTAAACAAAAAGTATGTGAGATTCTCCAGCTAGGTTAGGATATTGCAAGCTATATTATCTGATAGTCCAAAAAGAAAAAAAATTTCTATGCTTCGAATGACACCGCTGTTGGTCCTGACTACTATCACAAAGTAGGTAAAGCGGCACAGAGAGTCCACTCAGAACAAACTGCCATTTCGGCACATTTCAGGCACGCACATATTGACGAATCGTCTATAGGCGTTGCCACGCAGTTCCCAAACAGTGCTCCATACCGTTTGCCTAAAGAGTGAATGAGAGAGTGAGTCTGGCAAGATGACGTAAATATTATTGAAGAAGGCTGGAGTGGCCCTTCTGTAAACCTTTTTATTTTGTGCTACTATCAACTGAAGTATTCATTACACAAGTCATAGAATAGAATATACTTTATTGGACACAAGAAAC
This sequence comes from Carpatolechia fugitivella, assembly GCA_951230895.1. NCBI lineage: Eukaryota > Metazoa > Arthropoda > Insecta > Lepidoptera > Gelechiidae > Carpatolechia > Carpatolechia fugitivella. Next base: position 14,715,291 of record OX579657.1, read on the forward strand.
ACAGAAAAATACAGTACAAAGAAAAAACCATGTAAGATACCAACCAACCATGAACCATGTAGATATTTACCTTTAGCGGCTCTTGAACACTGACACCAGGGTCTGTGAGGTCAGTTGTCGTTACCTTATAACCCACACGACGATGAAGAAGTCATCATATGCTATTGGCGATCAGCCGTAAAGACTCACAGAATTCCACCTTACATCACAGTAACTTCCGGTGCAGTCAGTTACATATTTACCTCAGTCTCGTATTTTTGTTTCAATGCACATTGCATATGCACACCACAGTAGCAAAGCACCCGTTATACAAAGCTGCCATTTTGTATTTAGACTATTCGATGTACATTGCGTAGCCACAAAGCCACAGCAATGCTTATAATTAAATTCGCCCTTTCGCATGAAATAGAGAGATGAAAATGTCTCGATGTACAATCAAGTATTTGATATTAAATATTTAAAAAAAAACGGAATTTTTTAAAAAGTATTTAGTATGAAGATCATTCCGCAATATCTTAACTGCAAATGGAATCACATGGTAGTCTGAAAATAAAAATGAAACCTTGGTATCAATCAGTGTTGTAGTGTTGTAGAGCCGCAATGTCAGTTAGCCAGGTGGCTCGTGTAACGACAATATTCCGTTTAACCATGAAAACGTCAAAAGCACTTTTCCTCCCGTGGGACTGTTAAGATCTCTGAAATAAAAGACAGCAATTAGCTCCACAATTATTTAAAAATAATCTAAATTAGTTTACCGAGAAAGGATCCCGCAAAATGAAACCACGATTTATAATTAAACACCGCACAACAGGCGAATAATTCAAATGTAAACGGACTATTAAGCAGAAATATTATTTCGGAGGGAAAATTCGAGACGGGGTCGTTACCAGCATTTTCTGGTGCCTTAAAGCTAAACTGTGAATTAAATTATTTCTTTTATACAGGGTTACCTCGGAGACACTGCGCATATTTTTTTCATGCTATCAGTATCGTTAATAGAACACATTTCACGAAAAAGAATCATATGTTTTTTTGAGAACTATTAGTTTATTTCCCGCAAAAAAACAAATATCATGGTCACTCTTCGCACGGGCTGTGGCACGGGAGTGCAAGGGGGTGAGGAGGGCGCGGCGCGCGGGCGTACGCTCTTATCTCGCTGTCGTAACTACGTAGTGTAACCATGATACTGGTTTTAGTGTGGATATTTTCATACGATGTGTTTTTATATTTTTGTTCGAAACATGTTAAAACGAAAAAACACGTGTCCTTTAATTTTTTAAAACCTTTCTGTACGTAAAATTTGCGCACTGTCTCCGAAGTAACCCTGTATTTTTTTCCCTACTGCAACTGCAACTCATGTATACATAATTATAAGTAACGTACAATATGCTGGAGCGTCGGCGGTCTAGTGGCTAAGGCCACTGTCTTCCGTTCGGGAGACGCGGGTTCGATCCCTACCACGTACCAAAGTTCAAATTTCGAATTCATTATGTAGATATGTTTATTCGACGCTTTTACGCTGACGGAAAACATCGTGACGAAACCTGCACATTCCTGCAGCGTGGTTGACTAAAGCCTAATCGCCCTAGTTCAGGGTAGGCTCGAGCCCCTCGGTGGGGACGTGTATGAGCTGTTGATGAGTGCAGACTGAATGATCTGATTATCTAAAAAGTAAAATTATGAGAATTTCGTGCTTTGGATGCTGTCGATCCCAATAAATGGGAGTAGTCGTTACAAGAGCCTATGTCGGACGCCTTTGGCAGCCCAATAACTCTGACACCGGGGTTTGAGAGGTCGGTCATTCACCTATGGGCCCTAAAAAACTTTTTGTATTTTTTTGTTTTTGTTTTTTTTTTTGTTTTATAATTTTTTTGTTGGTAATAAAACTTACGAAACAGCAAATAGAATTATTTCTGTGTAACAATTTAGTAATACTCGTGTTTTAGCCATTTTTAGGGCCATTGAGAACATGGCTATTAAAAACAAAGCAAATACTCCCTAGGGGCTCGTAACGAGATAAAAAAAGGTAGTAATTAAACCATATTTTGTTAAAATACTCCCATTAGCAGGCAAGATGGTCCTCAAAAATAAAAGTAAATATTTAAAGGAAGTAGGCTCAACGCGGGTTTTATTTACCCATCATGAAATTATTCTGGCAATAAAGTATTCGTAGAGAGTATTCAAGTAAGAATAGTGAAAGTGGAACTTTTTCTTCTCTCTATTTCCTTTATGTCTATGGCTATTAAAAAAATCAGAGAAAAATATTTTCAAAAATAAATTAAATTGTTGAGAATATTTTTCTTATTTTTTATGTTATGTTAGTGTGCAAACAACGCTATCCACAATTAAATGCGAAAGTTTGTCTGTCTGCGTTGATGATGATGGTGATGATGATGATAATTCCAACCGGTTTCGGCCATGGCAATCACTTCGACTCCTAGTCAGTCAGACACTGGTGAACCAGTGAACTAGTGAGAAAATGATGAAGTAATTTAATTATTAAAAGGTATGTTTTTCATTCAGTTTTAAAACACCGTAACAAATAAAATCGTGTACTAACTGTCTCGAGACGGTATCAATTTCAACAAAAACAATTTATTTCGAAGTTAATTAACTCAGAAAATGTTATATCACAATAAGGAATTCCGGCGAGATGCTCTTTGACGCGACGTTTGATGAAGTGGTGCAAGATGGAGGAATTTAGCGAAAAAGAACTCTCATTTTTTTTTTTCAAGAGCAAAGAGCAATCTTGAAGGCTTTACATTCCTGAGTACCAACCCTAAATCAAATTACATTGCCGCAACTGTGACGATAAGTTTTTTACAAGCTTTTATTTAGCTTGCACTGTACGTTTGGGTGGGTTTGTGGGTATTTTCGGGCGAAATCTTGCAACTTAATTTTGAAGCACTTGCTGCCATTGGAATTTGCTGAAATTTGGTATACTTATGTAACCGCGATGACAATGCAATATTATGGTACCATGGAGCTGGTCTGATGATGGAGATGGAAGGTGATCATAGGAACTCCTCTTATACACAACACAACCTAGTCGTGGAAAAGGATTTTTAATTATTACTTATTTTATAATTATATAGAGAAAAAGGGTAACGTAATAATACGTCTGCGCCCTTTGGTATTATTAATTGAATGGGAGTGTCCGTGGGGATGGGGCCCTTTTTTTAGAAGGTAATTTTTATATTATTTATACTTTCCCGACCGGTTTCCCTTCACAGCATCTTCAGGGGTTTTATAACCCATTACATCAAATAAAATAAGATATATATTACATGAAAACTTTTCACTCGGTCTGTAAGAAAGATCAATACCTAATCATAAGAAATAAATCCGTTCTCGTTAACGTCGACGTGGACCAAGGTCAACGTGGAAACGAAAATTGACCTGCTTGGCCATACGTAAACTTTAATGCAACCATTTTTTCTTCTTCTTACTTCTGCCAGGCGGCAGCTACTGGACTGCTGCTGCTGTTGCTGCCCAGGAGACGTGATTTCGAATTCATGTGTACTTTTTTTGGAAACCTCGTCATGATAGATACCTGCACACTTCACAAAAAATTTGAAACTTTTTATAATAATATTATGAAGTCGAGCAATCCGCACTGGACTAGCATCGTCAACCAATGCCTGATCGCCCTACTTCAGGATAGACTCGAACCCCTCGGCGGTGGTTGGTGATGGATATATGCGTCTTTGACTTGGACGGAGAACCGGCAGCGAACGAGCGTCGCTCCAGCCGATGGTTACGAGTTATTTCATTAAATTACTGCTCAAATAGTTCGCATAGACTTCCAGGACCCACCACCCCGGCATTGAGCAGCGCCGGAGTTTATAAATCTCTCATTTTAGATACTGAACTTTATTATAAAAGACTTTGAAACGAGAAATAAGAAGAGTTGAGAGTAATAAAAGAGGTACAGTCTTTGTTTTTTTAGTACGGCTACTACTGTAAGGTAGATAAAATGATGCTGAATTAAAAAGTCCGTTCTTTAAAAAAAGCATTGGGAATGAACATGTGATTTTAAATTGCACTGTCAAACATGAAACTAGAAGTAAGGAGTAATTTAGGTCGGATATTTGACAACTATTGAACTCTTATTTTATGCCTTTTCTTTCTATATGGCAGTCTCAAAAGTGCCTGGATATTTTCATATTTGGTATCATCATCATCATTTCGGACAAAGGCCTCCCCCAAGGATCTCCATAACGACCGGTCCTGCGCTGCCCGCATCCAGCGGCTTCCCGCGACTTTCACCAGATCGTCGGCATATAGGTATATCGAATTCAATTCATTTATTTTTAAACAATAGGGTATCGGACTACTTTTTTTTATTTTATAAATCTTAACTTCTTATTTTCTGCTATCGAACACTAAAAGAATTTTTGCTCAAGAGACAGACATATTGAAACTTTAAAAAATCACTGTTTGTTTTTCAACCGATTTCGTTTTTTTCTTCGCGAATCGTCTGCTATTAATCTATATTTTAAAAATAATTCCTAAACCATGATAAATTTAGGAACAGTCTGATCCCCTATTCAAACATCGTAATACATTATTATGAAACATTACACTCTCTCTCTACATGTTTTAACAGAAAATTCGCATCTACACCTCTCTTCAGCTACATTTTCCAGACCGCGTTAAAAATTCAACGGTTTGCTTTTAAAAATAATTTCTGTATCCATTTTGCGTCCAAGAACAATGTAGACGCCGTCAAGTGTCTCACAATGCATCTGGTGCATTACTGCACTTGCTGGCGGCAATTTTCAAAATGCATTTCCTTGGAGATGCAACATGAAAATTGCAGTAAGTAGCTATTTGCGCTTTATGAGTGCTCACAAATCCTTACATTTTTGTTTGTTCTTGAGGAGAATGTGTGTGTTTTTTATATCTTAAGAGTTTATTTAAATGTATATTACAATACGGTGCGGTGTCACAGTTTACTGAGTAAAATTATTTAATTCACTTCTTTGTTTTTTCTATTATTTTGCTATTATTTCATGGCTTAAAACTATTTTAATAATAGAAGTAATGTGAAAATCACACTCATATTATAAATGTGAAAATACGAATATATTCGGGGATGTATGGATGTTTGTTTCGCTTTTGCGCCTTAAGTACTGAATGGATTTGGATGGAATTTATAATAGTGATAGTTTGTACCTTGGATTAATAATAATAATAATAAAAGAACTTTATTTACCAAACATCAAGCACAATGATGTACACAGCTAAGGTAGGTTACAAGCCATTATGTAGCCATTATAAGGATTATCACATAGAATAAATTTCAATGAAAAAATCTTATTCCCACGGGAAAATCTTATATAACGCGAGCGTAGCCGCGGGCTGACAGCTAGTACAATAATAAGTAAAACTTGAATCATGATGTTTTTTATGGATGTAAAATTAATTTCCTCGTTACTATTATTATATTATATTCAGCCTAAAACTCCCACTGTTGGGCAAAGGCCTCTCCATTTTTCTTCCACTCGTCACGGTTTTGAGAAATCTCCCACCAGTCCTGTCGATAAGCATTTCAAATCGTCCCGCCATCTTTTACGGGGCCTGCCTCGACGCCTGTTCCCACTGGGTCTCTTGCCCATCGTTCCGGGTGCATACGGCTAACATGTACTGCCCAATCCCATATCAGTTTCGTGGTTTTGCGGCCCACATCAGCTATTTTAGTTTGTGAACGTAGCGCAGTATTTTTAACCTGGTTTATCAGCTTAACACCCAAAATACTACGCTCCATAGCTCTCTGACAAACCTTGAGTTTGGACTTCTGCTGTTCGGTAAGTGACTATGTTTGTAAGCCGTAGGTTAGGATGGGCAAGATGCACATGTCGATAAGCCTGCGTTTTAATGAGAGAGAAAGTTCACCGTTCAAAAACTGTTTCAAGGACTAGAAGCTCTTTCAGGCGTTCTCGACTCGACGCTTCGACTGCCTTTTCCTTGTATCGTAAATATTTTGTTGAAGAAGCCGTGTCTTTAAGAACCATGTACTACGGTCACCTATCCTGGAAAAACTCGGTTATTTAACTTCCACAATTTCACGGAATACGACCACTGGTATACCTCACCCAGTTACTTTATTATCCCAGCGAAAAACATAAACAAAGTTAACCAAACAAAGCGGTGGGAGGTGAGTTTAACTTTGACCATTAGAATAGCAGTAAACGTCCACAGCAGTGTTCTGCGCTAGATTCATGGCCGCGACACAAATTGAGAAAAATTGCACGAAGGCTTACTGAACGCTAAAACTGGAGATATCATCATTATACATCGTGTTACGAATTGTGATTAAGTTGTGTGGTCAAAATAAAGATTTTACTATTTATTATGACAAAAAAAAATAAAAAAAACGGTTTTTTTTTTTTACATGACAATGTTTGATCATCATCAAATACAATATCCAAATTAGAGAAATAATTTTCCTAACACACACCGGATGCCTAGCAACCACTAAAAATAAAAATCTGAATTGAATGAATGAATGAATGAATATACTTTACCCTTCAGGTAGAAACCGCCCCCGCCGGCGGGGACGCGGAACTAATAGTAGAATTAATTCAGTAAGACCCGGTAGGGGTCATTCTTCTCCGACGCGCTTCTCGCCCTGGCAACGTTCTGGGCCGCGGTCCGAGCCCGTCTGAGGGCGCCCCCAGATACGTTGTCATAAAATTCCTAAGGGGTACGAGCCTTCTGCTCCCCCGCAAGTCCGCGCCCACTATATTACCACTCTGGTATAAATAGTGATTAGGTGCGTCAAAAAAAAAAAAAAAAAAGAATATACTTTATTGCAATTGTTATTCCATGTTATTCATTCTTAGAGAAAATACCAAAATTCTATTACTCTGAAAAAAAAAATCTGCCACTGGAATTCATAGACGAAAATTTTTTAAACACATTGCGTCAAATCTGTCAAATCTGGCTAACAGCTGATGAAGTTATAAATATTAAATACTTAGATAAATGAAAGGCTCGCGTCGCCCAAGCCTTTCATATATCTAAGATTAAATATATCTTTTAGATGGACGAAGTATAGATCGTTTTGTAAGTTACGACTCAACTCATAAACCCTGGGGACTATTGAATAAAATAGTACATTGCGGTCACGTATCACGTATGACGGAGAAAAGAGTGGCGAAGCGCATCTTTTACTCTGAACTAGAGGAGGGTAAGCGGAAACATGGCGGACAACTCCTCCGTTACAAAGATGTTCAGAAGCGGCATATGAAAAGATGCAACATAGAGCCCTCTGAATGGGAAGGTTTGGCAGCGCAGCGACCGGAATGGCGCGGGATTGTGAAGAGGCGAGTACGCGAGTTCGAGGAGCAGCGTAAAGCTGACCTCGACGATAAGCGTGACGAGCTGAAGGCCCGTCCACCCGCCGCCATCGACTATAATTACGTAATGGGCGTGCTCACGTGCCCTCACTGTGCACGGGAGTTTGCTGCGAAGATCGGCTACATAAGCCATCTTCGGGTGCACCAGCGCCCGACTGACTAGGAGTAGAAGTGGTCGCCATGGCCGAAATCGGTCGGATAGATCATCATCATCATCATCACATTGCGTAGCCAATCAGCCAAAAATAAAAACCATGATCTTCTTGGTACATCGGCTACGCAATGTACTTCGAATTGTAATTGTAAATTGTAAGCTATTGAATAGGCCCCTGGTGACAGACAGAGGCATTGAGCCCCCGCCGAAGGCCACAGACATGGCTCATGTGATCAACAAATTACTAGTTTCCATACATACAGTTCTATCGGCCCTGAAGCAGAAAATTGATAAGCATACACCATCCAAGCAAGTTATTACTAACGAACACCAAAGCATAGTGTCATCCCTTTAGCAACCCTTTGTATCATCAACAGCTCATATACGTCCCCACCGAGGGGCTCGAGCTTACCCTGAATTAGGGCGATTGGGCTTTAGTCGACCACGCTGGCCCAGTGCGGGTTGGTCAACTTCACACACAACCTTTGAATTTCTTCATTTCAGAAGTGAGCAGGTTTCATCACGATGATGTTTTCCTTCACCGTAGAGCGTCGAATAAACGTACATACATATGAATTCGAAAACACATTGATACGTGGTGGGGATCGAACCCGCGTCTCCCGGACGGCAGGCAGCGGCCCTGGTCTAGTGGCTAGTCCTTTTGTATACATTTACAATATCTGTATGATGAACTTTTTAGCCAAAAGTATAAAGAAAAACTTTTACGAGTATAAATTTGGTTTCCATAGCACTAAAAGCTTGATGGAGTGGCAAATTCTTATAAAACCTCAGATTTCGCTTTATAAGAGTAGATGGAGTGAACAATCTTTATAAGACCGATAAACCGATAGTCCCCTATCTATAAAATCCTGTCAGTGCTGCAAACTCCACCAGGATAAAAACATATTTTTAAAACAAGTCCCCGTCGATTGAATTAAAAGTGTCCGACCGAATTATGAACGTGTGATATTTTGAAGTGACAAATTCAGTTTTTGGAATTGCATTATACTTCCTGGCTGCGCACACGCCGTTATGCTGAATATAGTCGGGTTATTATAGGATGAGTTCTGACAGCTGTAAAAATTTTCATAAGACGTTAACAACTTTTTTTTATAATATTCAGTTTAAAAACCATAATAGCTAAAATTTTAAAACAAAGTAACTTCACCTCTTATTTTATCATTAAACAGTATGTAATTTTACTTAATAAATAAATAAATAAACGAAATAAATTTTAAAAGTTTTTAAAATTTTAATCTGTCAGAGCTTGTCCTATAGTAACCCAAGTATAGTGACATTATTGACCTACCTATTTAGTACCTTCTTAACCTTATCATGAAATAAAGAGCACCCCGACAGATTACGAGATCTCGATAATATGTATTTACGAAATGATCGAATAATTTTACATAATATTTAAAATGTAGAAAAACGCGTTGATTTTTATTTTAGAAGTATATTTTGGATTCTGAAGAATAGCGAGTGGCCGTGGGCGCAGCACATTGCACGGAGAACCGATAGATGCTTCGGCAGAAAAGTTCTCGAAGGGTGACCACGCACCAGAAAACGCAGCGTGGGTAGGCCCCTCACAAGGTGGACCGACGATCTGGTGAAGGCCGCGGAAAGTCGCGGGCAGCGCAGGACCGGTCGATGTGGAGATCCTTGGGGGAGGCGTTTGTCCAGCAGTGGACGTCTTCCAGCTGATATGATGATGACGGTGATGATGATGATGATAATATTTTTGATATTATATTAAAGCAGATTTTTTCGGTAGTTACTTTACACTAGCGTAATGCGCCCGCTATATTACCGCTTTGTTACGCCCGCTATGTTACCGAAAAAATGCGTATTTTTAATCTATTTTTTTACATCAATCAGCTTATTTGTTGTCAGATGTATTCACAGAGTTTTAAAATAAGTCCACAAAATCATAATTATGTTATTCTATACATTATCACAATTTCCTAAATACTGTAGGCTTTGCAACACCGCATCATGTTCACAAGAGGTCGTGAATGTGAACTACGGAATAAGGGCACACACGGAGTCTTGTGGTAACAACTTTATTGGGTACTTGAATTTAATACACCTACTAGCTTATACGAGAAGCTTGTTTCTGTACCATTAGCTCTTCTCGCAAGTGAGGCCACCACACATATCGGTGGTATAGTGGCAAATGCCGCAGCCGTCCGAGAGGTATTGGTTTGACCCCCACAACGGCCTAATGTGTTTTTGAATTCACATTATTCTACGCTCTTACGGTGAAGGAAAACGTTATGAGAAAATCTGTACACACCTCTGAAAAAAATCAAAGGTTGTGTCTAAAAACCAGTACATTGACAAATAAATATATAGAACAAGATCTCGGAGGAGACCTTTTTGCTAGGATAGTAATCTCCAAGAAAACTGAAAAAAAACGTGCGACATACATAGACACAAAAGTAAAAAAAAATTGTCACTCAGTCATAAAAGGTTCTCTGTGCAGTCAATCCACGACCTTCTTTGATGTACTCAAATACTTTGAATTGAACTGGATAAACTTGTTAAATGGATTTACTGTGGGTAGAGCCGCGCTGGTAAACTACTTAGTTACGAGACAAGAGGAAAATTATAACATCTGCACCTGCGTTTGATTGAAACGTTTATACATCAACAAAATACGACATTAGTCAGTATTAGATCGTTGTTTTCAGATTTACCCATAAAAGTAGCATTTGTCATCTCGGTACATGTAACCTAAAACTCGTTGTTCTGTTGTTGAAGAAGAATACATAAACAAACATATGTTGCACATAGTATTTTAAATATTTAATCAATCAATCAGCCTATTGCAGTCTACGGCTGGACGTAGGCCTCCCCAAGAACACGCCAAAGCGCACGATCACTCGCTTTCCTCATCCGTCCACCACCAGCGACCTACCTCAGGTCATCAGTCCACCTGGCAGAGGGGCGTCCCATACTACGTTTCCCAAGACGTGGTCTCCATTCGAGAACCCGTCTGCTCCAACGCTCATCGGTTCTGCGACAGACGTGGCCAGCCCACTGCCACTTCAGCTTGCTACACTTCTCTCATTCAGTTTTTTAAATATTGTTTTTAAATATTCAACATCAACAGCCCGTTACAGTCCACTGCTGGACTATGAGTCTCCTCCACTTAAGTGGAGGGTTTTGCCATAATCTCCACGCTTGGCAGGTGGGTTGGAGATCGCAGATTAAAAGGTTACTGTATCAGAGAGCGCTGCTGCCCGTTCCCTGTTCAATGTGTAGTCCCTAAGTCGCCTCTTACGACACCCACGGGAAGAGTAGGGGTTGGTGACAAATGTATTCTACTCTGCCGTCACCACACGGCTAAAAAATATTACGATTTTAAATATTACGATATCTTAATACATATAGGTGTCGTGTCGATAGATTAACAACATCCAGACAGTTCTTTTCGTACAAGACGTGATTGTCCTGGGCGGGATTCGAACGGAGCTGACCAGGAACATACTCGTACAAACAAAATTTAAATTAAATTCACACACAGTAAAATTGTTTTTATTTAGATACACAATAAATAATTAAAAAGCCTGTTTATCACTAATAATTGTGGTCGACATTACAAAACTCTTTAGTCACTAATTTAGCTCAATATATAAGTAAACAATTTTAATATATAATATGGCACAGTTATTTATTTCAATAAATTAATTTAATAATTTCAAAACAAACAAAATGTATTTATTTGATCACTACAATTTAGTCATATCAAATTATCAAAATATTCTGTAATTTATTAGTCAGCACTATTCGTTATTTTGTAATCGCCATTATTGGATATAATATATCCAAAATCCATATAGATATTCCTAATTTACGCCTGTACCTAATAATAGGTACAGGCTATTATGCATAATAGACAGCATACGAAAAATTCATTATAACAGTTTTTAACGGTCTCGTAAAACTAGAAAAGATTTGTTGCACTATGATTGATTTCTATAGCTTTCATTTGTTAGTATGTTACCACAACTATGGCTAGATATGAATGGTATTTATGTGATCTCACACACAGCAATTTGATCCCAAACTAGGCACAGTTGATATACCTACCTAATGGTCATGATTCCTATCTTATTTGAATAGGGTAAACAAAATTTTGCCAAACGTGGTTAGTGGTGAGCTGTCTTTTTCTCAAAGGAGCGTGATCTTATGTACGTATGTATATGTATGTACTAAACAAATTAATCCAAATTGTAGCGGTCAGTAGAAAAGTAGAAAACACCGGTAGCGTTACCAGGGTTCCAGAATCCAGCGGTGGTTACCTCGTTCGTCGCGCATTTCCCATGCTTAAAGTCCTTGTACGAGTCACACTTCTTCGCCTCATACCAAGAAGGATTTGCCACAGAAGCTGTCCATAGATCTATACACGCTCTATGATTACATTTAGCAGTTTTCGAAGAGTCCCAGATACCAGGAATAAGAGGAGCCTTGCAAGTCGGTTGAAGCTGTCCTTTGTTGTTCGCAAAAAAGTCTATGTCGGCTAAAACGCTTGTGGTTCCTAAGCCTCCAGCATTGCAGTGGTACACTTCAACGTATTCTGCTACTCCTGACCTGATCTGCTCTTGGATAAGACTGTTGGAGAAGCAAGGTCCTGCTGGATCGAGGCCAGTAATCCGCCAAATCTTTCCGCCGGTGTTGTTAAAGAATATCTCACCAGCTTGGCCTAAAATTTGGCTTCCTAAGCTATGGCCGATGCAATGCATGCTTTTGGGTGAGATTCCACCGTAACTTAGTCTGGTCAGAAAGTTAGCAATAGATTTTCCGATATAGTGAACATACTTGACAGACCTCTCGTAGCTTTTCATGGCGCCTTGTCTGTCGTTGGTGTACGTAGAATGGTCAAAGATGATCAAGTAGCTATTCGGGAACGTTCGGAAAGTATCCCTGATTTGTTCTTCGGTTTTCTTGTTGATGTGGGACTTGAATCCGCCCACGAAGAAGATAAAACGCTTGACGGGGTCCAGGTTCTCGTAGGAGAGAATGCCTCTTGCGGCTTCTTCAATAGAGAACATTTTGACCTCATGGCGTGGAAAGTCGTAAAAGTAGACGTCAATGTCAGATGTATCCAGGTTGAGGGTTCTATCGTGGTTACCTGAAAATATGAAGGATGCATTAAATTTTTATAAGTCGCAATCTAGTGAAACATCAACATCATACATCGCATTGCTTGTAACAAACAACGGAAAACAGAACGTAAGAAATAAAATAAGAAAACGGTAAGAAAGAAAGTAATACAGCATGATTTGGCAATCCCTAGCAAAATTTAAACATAATGTTCAGACCATCATAAGCAACAACTTTTCCCAAGGAACATGGGTTGAAAGCGCCCCAAAAAAAATCTACTTTTCATACAAAATACACAATCAACTTTACTAATTTGTATGGGAGGTCGAAATTTTTTTGGGGATTTTCAACCCGTGGTCCTTGGGAAAAATTGTTGCTTATGATGGTCTGAACATTATATTTAAATCTTGATAGGGATTGCAAAATCATGCTGTATAACCTAATACATTCAAAAGGACAATCGAACCAATGACACACTCTAACTAAACCCATTGCAATCTGAATATAATAATGAAATACCTAATATCAAGAGGTCAATTTAATCCATAGCTTTGTGTACAATGTAAATTACGAGTAGATATGTGTATCTACGTATATTTGTATTGAATTGTCAACAGTCCTGAAAATCTACAACAAAATATTTTATGGGAAGCGCTTGGAACGTTTTTGCATTGTTTGAATTCATTTGAAACTGAAATAGTGGATGCAGGCCGGGGATAGTTTATATGCGTTCCTGTGCAGGTGAATATTGTGATTGATACATAATTCTGGACATCAGAGTCAACTAGTCGTGTGCCAATTTTTACAAAACCGAAGAGTAAAAACAAACATTTGCAATTGAATTTATTGTAACTCATCAAGATTTAAGAAATCCCAATGTACAAAACTATAGAAAGTCAAAGTCAAAGTCAAAATCATTTATTTCCATAGGATGTTATTACATCACTTAGATCTGTCATTACATTTGGGTGAGTTCACTAACACAATGGCGGAACAAACTATATAATTATTAAGTTTGTAAACTGTTTCACTGGGACAAACCCGAGGATTTGAAGATACTTTCCTTCCTTATTTTATTGTACTGTTTGTACAACGCTAAATGAAATGACTTTTAATAGGAAATTCTCAAAAATACTTACTTACATTTTATCAAATTTGAACGTAACGCCAGTTGAAATGGTCCATATTTCTCCAAATCCCCTCTTCCAAAGCCATAACTGTTTGCTAACAAACTCACTACAACAAGTAGAAATATCCACTGCATTATGTTGTTACAACTATTAAATAACACTGTAAAAATGGCGCGAATAAACGCGACTGCGCAACTTGCGTCTGAGTGACTGAATGGTCAAGTTTACAATAATAGATCATCTAATCAGGTATAGTACCGTTTATACAGGGTCTTTCAAAAACGCCTTTTTGGTACTCGTTTTTTTTAATATCACAATACATTTTTAAATATGATATTAATAGAAATCCTTTTTTTTTCTTTTAAAGTAAATATTCTCTCTGTAAGTACTTACCTGTATATACTTAGTATAATAATAAGTTCTGAAGAAGACGAGGTCATTGTTAATATTCTCAATAACAGACTTCCAAAAGTGGGTTGTAAGATTGCTGATGATGACTTACCCCACAAAACAAGCTGTTATTAATTATAAAAAATATCATTATTATTTACTTGCCTTTGTCCTATCGCCTGGGTTCGGCGCAATATGTTTTCTTCCTCCATACATTTCTATTAGCCGCAACACTTTCAACACTCACATTCTTCCTGAACATTCATAATAATTACAAAGATAAACAAACAATATATTATAAAAATGATAAAAGTAATCAATTTAAATAAATTACATCATAAAAATAATCACATTATGAATTAAAAGAGTTACAATGTGATTATTTAAATGACTTTGGACTTTGATCATATTGACATGTTTTAAATGATAAATGATAATTAATTAGACAATATTCGTAATTGAATTATACTCACAAAATTATCAATAAAATACTTTTAACAACTTTATGATGTTCAAGTTGTAATAATCAACATTATTCCTGCATATACCTAAGACTCAGTATAACTCGAAAAATATATCACCACATATTATCACACACAATGTGAATAATAGTGTTGAAACTACGTTGAGTCACAATTTTCTTGTGTGTTTCCAGATAAGAAAGGTGCGTTGTTATGTTAAATTGTACTATCTTAGGCATCGGATACTCTCTCAGATCTATGAAGAAGGTAGAGCTAATTTGCATTTCTGCAACAGACATACTTTTCTCAACTGGCTTGTTTATAAAATGTGTGTTTGATTCTGTGTGGACCCTCATTGATAAAAGTTAAATATAATATTTTTATATCAAGAGCTGCCGTCACATAATCCTCCAGTCATGTAAGATACTCGGTATTACCACGTGGTATGTCAAATAGACTGCTAAATTATATTCCACAAGGTAGTGAATTAGGCCCCGCTCTATTATTTGTGTATGAAAATGACTTATTAAATTTAATTCGTTGTTGTCATCCCGTAGATACATCATAATTTCATGTTGCAGCTATATAAATTCTAACTCAGGAGGTTTGTTTACAATAGGAAATATTATGAAAGACGACGCATGTTCACATACTTGGAACAACTTAAATATCTTTAAATAAGAGGGTTGTCTTAAGTTAAACAATTTCCTTATCTAGATACTAACTAATATATTTTTTCATAGATCTTTGGCGGCTCTTTGACAGTGACACTAAATCACAAACAATAATGATATTGGTTGTTAAATGATGAAGAAAAAGAAAGATAAAACGCATTATTAATATACAGACAAAACAGAATAAAATTTAATAATGTTTGACATATTCAGGTCATATCAAATTTAGTTTCTGAACAATACAACCATAAAGTTTTTAAGTTTGTATTTAATAAAATTATGAAACGAACATTTAATATAAATAATCATAAATGATAACAAATAGAAAAAAAACTTGAACAATAACAACGTAAAACGAGCTAAGCTTCCTAACTAATTAACAATGGCGATAACAATGAAACTATTTTGCATTTGATACAGTAAATGAAAATGTTTTCCAACTACATTGGATTTTAGGCTGTGATTTCATTTTCAGAAGGTCATGTCCGCGCCGCTTTACCTACTTTGTGGTCATGTGCGAAAGAAAAATACAAAACAGGTAAAGGTACGGACAGATAGACACTGCGTATAATGACGACATATTCCTCATTTTGCAGGAAGGAACAAAATGTGAAAATGAATGTGTAATATGATTTAGTCATAAATTTACACGTACACATAAAATGATTTTTATTACAATTGATTATTATAGTCTTTGTAAATATATTTGAGAGCGTCGGTGGTATATGGCTAGGGCTGCTGTTTTCCGTCCGGGAGACGCGGGTTCGATCCCAACCACGTACCAATGTGTTTTCGAATTTCGAATTCATATATACGCCTGCGAAGAAATTCAAAGGTTGTGGGTGAAGTCATTCAACCCGCACTGGGCCAACATGGCTTAATCGCCCCAATACAGGGTAGTTTCAAGCTCCTCGGCGGGAATAATGTATGAGATCTGCTGTTGATGATGAAATATCTTTGCATCGGTGATGTAGAGGCCGCCACCTAGGGCCGCCGCCAATGAATTTATGAATTCGTAATTTAAAAACACATTGGTACGTACCTACGTTTATTTATTCTACCATCTCTACCTACGAAGAAATTCAAAAGTGTGAAGTTGATCAACCTGTATAGGGCCAGCGTAGTCTTCTAGATTGAATAAATTGAATTTAATTGAATTGAATTCTATGGCCTGATCAACCTTATTTAGAAACCTAACCAACCCGGTATAAACTTCCTTGTCCTTGGAATTATTGGTTATTTTTGACGTCGAAAAATGATTTTGTTAAATCTTTTTTCATATACGAGTATAAAGACATTATCATCTTTTATCTTTTAAACCTCTATGTGGGGACTTATTTGGCCTGATTACTGTCAGGTTAGCCATCATAGCCACTGGTCTACATTATCCAACCAGCTATAATAATAGACTTTACACTCTATCCTAGCGAGCTGAACTCATTAGTACGTACGCCCAACTCAAATTGGAAGAGAAAACGCCTCCTCTCGCTTTTAAATTAGTTCGCTCTCAAATGCCCATCCGTTTAGGGTTACCATCCATCCGGATTTATCCGGGTCTGGACTTTTAGACATCTGTCCGGACTTTGTCCAGCTTTGAAATATGTCCGGATCTTTAAAGTTACGTAGGATATAAGAGTACAACATATACATAAGAAAAGATCAGTATACATAAAAATAAATAATAAATAAATATGTGGGGACATCTTCACACATGGCCATCTGATCCCAAACTAAGCAGAGCTTGTACTATGGGTACCAGACAGCTGATATACGTTACATAAATAGATAAATACATATTTATATATATAGATAAACAACAACCAGACACAAGGCAAACACAAGTGCTCATCACACAAATGTTTGCCCTGGGCGGGATTCGAACCCGCGACCCTGTGCGTCGGAGGCAGATACACTACCACCTCGGCTACGGAGCCGTATCTCTTTTCACATCTGTAACTACGTGCACTGTGTTTGTATAGTTGACTGCTTCCTATTGCGGCCTTCTGTCAGGACACTTCTAAATGGTAATCCTACATCCGTTCATTCGTTGGTATTGGTCCCGATTTACATAGTCGTGCACTAACTAATCCTAATTTGAAAATCCAGCTACCTTTTTAATTTTTATGACCTATGAAAAAGAGGTTATAAATACAATAAGAGGGAAGGAGAAATGGTCAGAAAAAATGTCCTTCTGGTTTACAAGGTACAGGAAAAGGAACCAAGGTAGACCACTCAGGAGATGGGCCGATGATATCAAGACCATAGCAGGAGCAGGCTGGACAACAATAGCGACTGACAGGGAAAAATGGAAGGAGTTGGAGGAGGCTTTTGCCTATAATAGGCATACGGACAGAGTTAACGATGATTAATGGAGAAAGATAGTTATGGAATTATGTTTTGTATCTTGTAAACTGTCTGAATAAAAGGCTTTTATTATTATTATGAAAAGAGGTACCAGAGATCATCGAAGTTGATGAAGAGTTGAGCAGGTTACGCTGGGATGTAGTGGGATTGTTTGAAGTCCGAAGAGAGGGCGAGGATTTGATGATCCTAAATTCCGTCGACCAGTTTTACTGTGGTAGGGCGAGTTCTAACATTTAATTAGGATGACCATCTATTGTCCCTTTTTAGGGTTACATCTAGACGTAAGGTTTTGAGCTCGACAATGAGAATTAGCCCCATTGACCAAGTTGGAATAGCAACCTACCTAGCCACAGTGAACGATAATTGGCGGTTTGGATATCTATTAAACCGTAACAAATGGTTATAGTTACCACAATAAACAATTGATTACGAATCGAATAGGTATCTCTATTTGCTAGTTAATTGGCTGCTATGAGGAACATTTACGGTCGGAGACTTAAATTCGTAACAGTTTTTGTGCGCAGGAAGGGCTATCTATTGACTTTGTGACAGGTGGTAAATATATTTTTGATCATCAACAGCTCATAATATACGTCCCCACCGAGAGGCTCGAGCCTACCCTGAAAGTCAAAGTCAAAGTCAAAATAGTTTATTTCCATAGGATGATATTACATCACTTAGATCCGTCATTACATTTTTTTTTTTGGGTGAGTTCACTAACACAATGGCGGAATCTGTGGAGAAGAGCTCACCGAAGAAACTCCAAAGTCGTCGCATCTTTTGCGTTTCCTTTTTTAAATAAAAAATTAAAATAGTACAAAATTAATGCTAATTAAATATCGAAAAGGCCTGCCACTCAAGCAATCTATTCCCATGGACATCTGTCCTCTAAGTAATCAGATATCCTATGGTAACCTTTTTTATACAATTTCTGTTTTATAATTATTTTAAACTTGTCTAAAGGCAAGTTTTTAATATCAGTAGAGACCTTATTGTAATAGCGTATACAATTGCCTTTAAAAGAATTACTAATTTTATGTAGTCGGCTGACATAAGCAACCAACTTGTCTTTATTTCTAGTATTAAAATTGTGTATATCACTGTGCTTCTGAAAATTACTCATATTTCGTTTTACATACACAAGATTATCATAAATATATTGAGACACAAATGTCAGAATATTGATTTCTTTTCCCTCAGTGACACTCTAGGCTGAATTAGGGCGATCAGATCAGGTCGGGTTGGTGGGGTTATTTCAAGATCCCGATGGTACTTTACTACACATATAACTTTCTCAAACTCAATCAATAAAAATCGCAATACAAAAACTGCAAGAACTTTATCAAACGGTTTCCAAAATCTATTCCCAAATAGTGAACGGTTGGTCATGAATATACATGAGAGGCTAATCAAAGTTACCTAATAAAGCAAATAGGTTGTGTCCACACTATTGTGCGCCATAATTAACTAGCCAATAATTAATTCGACGCTATACAAACCCACTGCATTAATTTCAGTGTGCGCCGGACTTTACCGCAGCGCTGTTGCCGAAAATTAATAATTGCCGTATAAAGTCATTTGTAGCTTGCTTTATTATGGGAATTATGTGAGGCAGGGATATATTTACTCATACAGTACGAAGCGATAAATCTTATCGTATTTACTTATACAGACAATGGTAATCTGTTAGTTCTACGTGCGAGAGAGACGACGCTCTAAAAAACTGAACACCCGATGTGCAATATTATGAGGGTTTAAATACGATATCCAAAGTGAAACCGAAATGGCAATGATAAGTTCTGGCCCCCCCGCGATGTCAGCGAAAATATATAATAAGATCCCAAAGGAATTACAGAAAGAACAAGATATAAATTTAAAAACAGCTTGAAAAATTATCTGGTTAGTAAATGCTTTTATACACTGCAAGAGTTTTTCAATGACAATTAGTTTACAATTGATAGGTAACATGTTGTTTATCATATTTATATATGTTTAAGTAGAGTAGGTATTTAACTGACATTATAATTTTATTCAGGTAATTTTTTTTTCTTTTTTAATGAATTTAATTTTTATTGCTTTATTTTTTGTTATTAACTTAAAATTGTTGTGTTGGATGAATGAATAATTAATTAATTATGTACCTAAGTTTAATGGATATATTTCAGACATAGACAATACCAGGACAAAACGTTAAATTAATTTATTTGTTCAATGAAAAATTTATATATATTTTACTTTAAATTGCTGTGCCCGTCCGGGTCCATGTGTGTCTCAATTGCTAATGTAACATCTTTTTTAACCATGTGGCTTGCAATAAATATCTTATCTTATCTTATCTTAAGTGGACAGGAACTGTCAAACAAAATTACTTTGTAGGACTGACTGTCCAGTTTGGTTAGGACTTGTCCTCATCGCAGACTAAATTACCCTTTTGGCCCAAAACTTCTAGCTTTAAAAAAACTATTATCCTGACTATTATCACAAATAGAAGTAGTCCTTTAGCTGCCAAGGTTTGGAGGTTCCCTAACACTGGTGAATGATGTTACTGACTAGTATTAGGATTGGTTAGGTCAACTTTTAACCATGCAATCCACATAACCATCATCATCATCATCTCAGCCGAAAGACGCCCACTGCTGGACAAAGGCCTCCTCCAAGGATCTCTACAACGACCGGTCCTGCGCTGCCCGCATCCAGCGGCTTCCCGCGACTTTCACCAGATCGTCGGTCCACCTTGTGGGAAGCCTACGACTGTGGAGTTTCTTCGGTGAGCTCTTCTCCACAGATTCCGCCATTGTGTTAGTGAACTCACCCAAAAAAATGTAATGACGGATCTAAGTGATGTAATAACATCCTATGGAAATAAATGATTTTGACTTTGACTTTGATTTTGACCTACCCACGCTGCGTCTTCCAGTGCAACACCCACACAATAGAATAAATAACCCCTTTGCCGGGTTTGCCGCACGAAGCGCTTTAAATCATCCTTTATTATGCGCACGGCGAAGGAGTGGAAATTCTTTGCCTGCTTCTGTTTTTCCGAGTGCTCATAACCCAAGCAATTTCAAAGTAAGAGTGAACAGGCACCTTCTGGGTAAACTCGTTCCATCGTCGACCACATCTCGTCTGTCGTGGACCTCAAGAGTAGCACTTCAATGAATAAAAAAAAAAAAAATAAGAATCATTAATTTTAAAAACAAACGACGATTTTTTTCGTTTCGATACTTGTAAGAAATAAGTATTTATTTTACTATGAGAACAATTTATTCAGCCGAATGTTACTCATACAAAATAATGGAGCGAACACAATATTTTGATGAAACCCGACTCTCATCCAACCAGCCGGCACCGGTAATGATATTGAGGTTTCGGTAATGAGAGTGACCTCAAAACCGGACCTGATATTCTGTTTATTTGTGCTCATGTGTGGACCAGTGCGGTTACGCTAGTAATTACACACCAACTCTTCGGCTATGCTGCCAGATTAGGATAATTTGCTTATTTCATGAATAAATTATTTAAACAGAAAAGTGTTTTGCCAATACCCACTGCGGGTTGGTCGACTTCACACTCAACCTTTGAATTTCTTCACAGGAGTGTGCCAGGTTTCATCACAATGTTTTCTTTAACCGTAAGAGCGTCTAATAAACGTACACATGAATTCGAAATTTGAAAACAGATTGTTACTACGTGGTGGGGATCGAACCCGCGTCTCCTGGACGGGAGGCAGCGGCCCTAGCCACTAGACCACCGACGCCCTATCTCGACGAATTTGTATAATAAATAAAATAAATATAGAATAATACAAATTCGAATTGTTTCTGGAGTTGTATAACAAGCAATTATTGTTCCTCGTTGCAGTACGATTTACATTACAATGGTAGGGATCTAAAAGGCCCCGGAGACGATCAAACGGTTTGACTCAAACCTTACGTGTTTGATCAAACCGTTTGAGGTCGGTTTGAACGGTTTGCCAAACGGCTCTGCGCAGTCTGATTCTATACGCTGTCGTAATTACACTTCTGACGCGTCAAATACAACAAAATTTATTTATTTATTAAAAACTAATAATTACAAAAGACGTCATCATTATAGGATTGCTCCCAATACGATGACACCAAATATGAAATTGCATCAAACGAAAAATATGAAACACGTAAATGTTTGACAAACCGTTCAAACCACCTTTGTAAACGATCAAAATGGTTTGAGTCAAACCAAACTTTACGTGTTTGTATCAAACCGTTTGACCGTCTACGGGGCCCTTAAACCCGTCTTAAGATACAAATTACAAATGATCGCCCAGGAAATATGGTCGGGGGCAGTAGCGGATCCAGGGTACATTTTTGGGGGGCAAGGGTTAATTTTGTCGTGTTTAGTAAATAAGAATAATGTCTTGATTTTGTCTAAATGTTTGGCGTTTTCTTAACTTGTATTAAATTGTTTGTTTCTTATCATAGACACAGACAACTTTTATTTAATTAAACTCAGTACAACACAACAATCATAGGAACAAATTAAAAAACATCAAACGATCAAAACAAATATAATTTACACAAACTTTATTTATTTAATTAAAATAAATAAAGTGGGCTTAATCATATGTAAACCAGTAGTGCAACAATAGGAAATTAGATATAATTACGGCCATATTAGTAAAGACGATCTCACTCAGCGTTCCTAAATCTTGAAATTATTTTCTTAAATTTATTCTTTTTCTTAGCTCTTACGAATGAATTTATTTTTAAAAATAATATAATGCGATAAAAGATACTCGTATAATACTTACTAAAAAGATATTTACGAATGTTAAATGAATTAGTGTTTCAAATTTACAATTTTCTAAATTAATGTCATAATATTACAACCTTAAAACACGTGGTATGACTCCTCTTTTGCGAGTGTACGTAGTACTTACTAAACTAGACAAAACTTATAAGTTTTGTATATATTGGGGGTGAGGTTTAAACTCCCTAGCCCCCCTGGATCCGCTACTGGTTGGGGGCGAACACCGTGAAATGATGGCGCCTGCTGCAACAGATTAGGCAATTTGCGTCGCGAGACTGACTGTCGTTCTGATAAGGCGTTTATCTTGTGGAGATTTGCAGCCATCGTGTGATGCTGATTAACTTCATGTAATATAGATATTAATCAAGGCCCTAGCCTTGATCGTAGCCTACTGAACTACGGTGAAGGAAAACCTCGTGAGGAAACTTGCACACATACATAAATTCAAAGGTTGTGTTGTGTGTGAAGTCGACCAACACCCACTGGGCTGCTTTTTCACCCTTAGCTAGGCAGGGTAGGCTCGAGCCCCTCGTTGAAGACGTACGAGTATGAGTTGTTGATGATTGATTGATGAAACAAATATGTCTCACGAATAACTATTACTACAGTTGTTATGTTTTACTAATTATAGTGACAGTTTTTTATTCTAGGTAGTTTGGCTGTTTCTTTTTGTTTGTTTCGTGGTTTTTTCTTTTCTGTTTTTTGTTTCATTGGCTGCTGAACTATACCACCCGAGGTTTTGAGACAAGAGAAGAGAGCTTCGCCTCTCTCACGAACCATAGATACTCATTTCCCGCGACTCCTATCTTGGCAATAAATCATCAGTTAAATCTCCAAGATTTATCATACTTTTAGACAGTGAGATAACAAAAGAGTCACATATCACAGGAAATATTTTTTCATATCGCAAAATATCGCGATGTCTGCCTGTCCTCCGTGTGAGATATGGACTCAATTTATGCATCGTGCTAAGACATTCCGAGTCGGAATATAAGAAGAAAGGATGGTTCTATAACTCAAAGTATAGTGTTGCCAGACGCTTGCTTTTTGGACTATACTGAGCTCTTCTTTGAGGTAAACATTGAGGAACTTAGAGGAACAACTTTGAGGAACTTGGAGGTAAACATTTGTATGAATGTGGTTGTTCAATTTGCGCTAAAAGGTATAAATTGGTGGTTGCTGGACAGCTCATCAATCAATCTATCAGCTTATTACAGTTCCCTGCTGGACGTAGGCCTCCTCATCACGCGCTTTCCTCATCCAGCAACCACCAGCGACCTTCCTCAGGTCCATCAGTTCACCTGACAGGGAAGCTGCACAGGTCAGTTTATGCATGTTTGTTAATAATTGTCATCAAACGTAATCAATCAGTATAGAGTACTAATGGCTCTTCAAGCAACTGGACAGCACGCAAATAAGCGTATAGTTGGATATTAAGACCTGAAAAATGTCAATAATACCCATATCTACCGGGTAAACCTAAAAGTGTTTCTGAAAAATGTCAAGCCTTACCAATAAGTAGCGGTATTCTGTTCTGAATTTTCTCCTCTTCTTGTGATATAACGATATCAGTCTTTTCGCTAAGTATTTGCTGGTTTTGCGAACATGAACCTGGCCACATTCTGGCGACGAAAACCATGGCGTGAGGAAGAATTATTGCCATGGGACGCGCGTGTCAGGGGACGCCCTGGATTTGGGCACGAAGATGGACGATACAGTCGAGGCCAAGATTATTTTTTTAACTTTTTGTGATACTGTAAATATACATCCATGACTTAAGGAAAACTGAAACGCAAGATTTTATATGAATTTAATACACGTAAGATGGTTTATGATTATTATTTTTCAGTAAGGTAAATAATGTGTATGTCAGTGGTCTAGTAACAGCGTCTGTGGTCTAGTGGCTAGGCCGGCGTGGTGGGTAGTGAGGTTTGATCCCCACCACGTGCTGTACCAATATGTTTTCGAATTTTTAATTTATAATCGTTTATTCGGCGTTCTTACGGTGAAGGAAAACATCATGATGAAACCTGCACACTCCTGCGAAGAAATTTCAAGGTTATGTGTGAGGTCGACCAACCCGCAATGGGCTAGCGTGGTCGACTAAGGCCTCATCGCCCTAATTCAGGGTAGGCTTGAGCCCCTGGGTGGGGACGTATATGAGCTGTTGATGATGATGATGCTGACGATGAAATAGTTTACCTATCTGCTGAATATGTACACTTATCTTTTATTTGATAACCTTTCTGGACAGCTCAATCTGGACATGTTAAAAATCCTCTGCGTTATCGGATTAATGTTCTATTGAGTTGACTTTAACACATTCAAAACACTAGATAACTACTGTTAACCGAACTTTATTGATATTGCTACATCACTAGTGGTTGTGTCCATAGAGCGCATGCGCACAACACTAGTGGGAGGACTTTGACAGATAGACAGTGTGCTCTCGCGCCAATTTGGTAGCTCTTGTGAAAATATAATAATTACGTGTGTAAGATGGTTTTCTGCTTATTACTACTTACTATATATGACTAAATATGTGATGCTAACTTAACAATTGGTGTTACCACAATTGTACCATATTTACAACAAATAAACAATTTCAATAAAAACTGTTATTTCGTAAAATAAGTCTGGTCACTCTGCTCATTGTCGCGTGCGACGAATGAGTAAGCAAGCACTGAACATGATAATCACGGTTATTGTCCATATAGCCACAGAATCAATATACTTAGTAGTCAGTAGTATAACGCCACAGTCGGTCTCATTTACAATCGGACCACGGTCAGAGGAGCGCGTGTGAGGTCACCAAGATGAAGTGCCATTTGTTTGCCTTCGTCTTACTCGGTGTGTTTGTGGCTAAAAGTAATGGAGGTCCTTTTAAAACATTACTGTACTCTGATTGGATAACATGTAAGTTTTTTGGTTTTATTTGGTACTTTAAAAAAAAAATCGCGACCAAAATTGGACAGGCGAGCTCATCATCATCATCCATTTAGCTGGAGTTTTAAGTTAGTTGTCTTATGTTTGTTCACTTACTTAGATAACAAAAACAAAAATGCAACAAAGCAGAAATGTGAAATATTTACGTCTTTATGAAAACTATCTATAAGTAATATAAGTTGGCTATCTAGTTAAGATCTTCATTCTAAGTAGGTAATTTATCTGTCATTATATTTATTTCCCTACTTTGTAATGTTATTATTCGCGATGATGTTCTAATTTATGTATTTTGTTCGAGTGATGTAACCCAGTAGACAGTATCTGGTTCGGAACGGAAGTTCTTATTCTGGGGCACCCGAGGTATCAGGTTATTACAGTCAACACCAGCTAAAGATATGCAATAAATAGCAGATTATTTTATATTATTATTATTTTATTTTCAAAGTTTGTGCGTAAAATGTACCCATGTTTCATATCGTTCTTTGTCCATCATTTTCCTTATAACAATTGAATTTAACTTAATTTATTATAGGTACTTGATTATAAAGACTATAATTTCTGTGATTATTAGTTCCATTAGATATATTAACGCTCGCGTTGTGTAAGATTTTCGTTCAGGGTTTTTTCAAATGAAGTCATATAAGCGCCAAACACAGTGTGCATTTTATTTCTGCATAATAAATTGCTTATCAATAAATTGTATAATTGAAGATTAAACAATTTTTTAAACAATAGTTACTGCACTAGATGGTGCAATACGTTTGGGTATTATTGTACCTACGTATTGGGTACAATACGTTCCCCAACAGTTTCGTTTCCACATAGAAGTTTTCTCTCATTTTATCGGAAAAGGCACACTATTAAAATTGTTATTCTTTTCCAGGTGACCATGATAGGACAAAGGACCTTGACGTATCCCAAGTACAGGTTTTCTTCTACGACTTCCAGAACAACTTTAACATAACCTACCAAATCGACTCAGCCGTCGATGGCATCTTCAAGAATTACAACCTCGACGTTACTAAGAAGTTGATCTTCTTCGTGCCAGGATACAAGTCCCATATCAGCAAGAAGCCTGAAGAACTCATGAGACAAACTTTCAGTGATGTTCCAAATATATATTTAATAATCATCGACCACTCAGCCTATACATCTGCTAGGGGAGGAAAAATTAAAAGTTACGAACGCTCAGTAACGTATTCCTACTACATCGGGACAGTTCTTGGAAAGTTACTAGCTGCTTTCCGCCAGAAGGGATGGCAATCAAAGAATATCCACGCTATTGGCCACAGCTTGGGCTCGCAGATGCTCGGCTTCGCTGGCACAACTTACACAAACCAGACTGCAGAGAAAATTTGGAGAATCACCGCCTTAGACCCTGCTGGCCCCTGCTTTTCCAACAGTCTAATTGATGACCAGATCAGATCAGGAGTTGCCGGATACGTTGAAGTGTACCATTGCAACGTTGGAGGTTTGGGTACCACAAGTACCTTGGCTGACACAGATTTCTTCATCAACACGGGGAAGAAACAACCAACTTGCCACCAGGGTATCATCCCTGGATATGGGGAGTCCAACGCAGCTAAATGCAGTCACAAGAAGTGCGTCGAGTATTGGGCTAAGACGGTCCACCGTCCTGATTGGTATTTGGCCTGGGCTTGCGACTCTTACGATAATTTTATGGAAGGGAAATGTGCCACCCATCAAGTAACTATGGCTGGATATTTTAACCCTGGAAACGCAACTGGAATCTATTATGTGTCAACGGAAACTTATGGAGTGATGTGAAATGTTTTCATCTTGCATGGACTGATTATGTCATTTAAGGCTGTGTTTGAGATATTATAAAACTAACAAGTTCATTTAGTGACCAACTATACCACTGACTTGTGAGTGTCTAGCATTATAGGTAGACAGAATTGTAGAATAATTATTATTTATTGTAATTGATAACTTATAGAATAATCATATTTCTCTCTTGATTCAATTATCCTATGGCAGATGATGTCGGGGATTTACGTAATCTCAATATAAACAATACTATGTTTGCAATTTATTTACCTTCATTGTTTGTGGGGAAAAGTCTCGATGTGTACAATTTCCTGCTAAATGTTATGCTTCTGTTTTGCCTGTTAGCAAATATTAACAGGTAACATAGTAATCTAATGTATTTTCCTTATTACCATAAAGTACAGAAGGAACAACTAACATAACAATCAGATTAGAAAGAAATATTAAAGTTTAAACTGATTAAAGTTTTTATCGAAATATTGCAAAAATATAATTAAATTAATTAATTATTCGACGGCTCCGTAGCCCAGGTGGTAGTGTATCTGCTTCCGACACACAGGGTCGCGGGTTTGAATCCCGCCCAGGGCAAACATTCGTGTGATGAGTACTTGTGTTTGCCTTGTGTCTGGTTGTTGTTTATATAAGTATGTATTTATCTATTTATGTAATGTATATCAGCTGTCTGGTACCCATAGTACAAGCTCTGCTTAGTTTGGAATCAGATGGCCGTGTGTGAAGATGTCCCCACACATTTATTTATTTATTATTATTATGCTTAAAGACGTATTTACAGGTATATCTTCGTTCACAATGATTCGTCTGCACAAAGCAATATTGCCTACCTTACGATACAACCTTTGTATTTGCAATAATCAACTTTCCAACGAGCAAATAAAATCGTTTTGTAAAACCATGGATGCCTTTTTCCATTGCCTAATAAATAACGGTTCTGCCGCCTTG
Source organism: Carpatolechia fugitivella (assembly GCA_951230895.1). Taxonomy (NCBI): domain Eukaryota; kingdom Metazoa; phylum Arthropoda; class Insecta; order Lepidoptera; family Gelechiidae; genus Carpatolechia; species Carpatolechia fugitivella. The sequence goes on from OX579657.1 coordinate 14,743,422, forward strand.
AACTTAACATTACAAGGCAATGTGGTCCACACATGTAGTGAGTTAATCATATTAACCGTTGACAAGGTCAACAGTGGTCAACAAGGTAATGACCATCAATGGATCTTCGAGAATGACTGCTAACGTACCTACAAGGAATGACGAATGTAGTCTTCAGTGTTCTTCCATTATTTTCAGTTTTTGATTGAATGCATATGGCATCATCATGGAGTTGAATAGAATACTATAGGTTTTTTGCACTCAACAAATACTTACATACTTACTTACCCACATAGGTACTTTTTGCAACTACACACATAACAGGGTAAGTTTGTAACGAGGCATTCGTCCTCTATCCTGTTTTATGACTGGCAACCTTTCTTGCTGGCAGTTTTATATTTCATTTTAAATTAATTTTCAACTTTAGATTTCTTACGTTTCTATTTTGTCTTTTTTCTGCCAAATTCTTCACTTCATGTTCTGATCTCCAACAGTAAGCTTATCTTTGTTACTATTTAACCAGTTATATACGAGGTAATATAAAATATATAAATACATAAATACCTTTTTTTCGGACTGTGCCCTGGTTTTTTCCACACTTTACATATCAAACCTCTACAACTTTCTTCGTGTGGTGCTTCGTGGCAGCTGCTGCGCCACAAGTTCTGTGACACAGTTTCAGAGTGAGTCCACTTCTATGATGAGGTTAAAGCCAGTCCGCATCTCAGAATCAGAGGAACAAAAGACGATCGCTTCGCTCGTATGTCGTCTAGATACAAGTCAAAAAAGAATAGTAATGGTTGCAAATAAATAAAATGTTTTCTTTTTAATAGATCTTAATCTCTGATCTTTTTCGAGGTAAAGAACTAAATTTTACTGACTCTATTTTAGTATTCAGACAAATTCAGTTCCAATGTCTTAACTTGTAGCTAGAATTCCAACTATGCTACAGCAAAGACATTACTTTCATCTATACTTCTTACGTCATGCGTCAGAAGAAGCAGTTGCAGAAAAATCAGTTAAGTAGGTAAGTAAGTACATAACTTCCTTTTATCCAAAAGGAAACAAGCTGACTTCTTATCGGAAGGAACTCGAAAAGGCGCTCAGCTTCAAACTCGTAATTAAGTCAGCTTAATCACCAAGACGAAAGTTTTTAATTGACTTCTCTCGGCACCTCGGCTCGCCCGCTAATCGCCAGGATCAGATAATTGCCGATTGAACACCCGCTCTATAGGGCAGGAGGTAAATGATATCATCAGTATTTTAAACTTCAACTTCAAACTTCAACATGTGTTTGGTGTATAAACTAACATACCGTGTAGAGTGCTTAACGTTGACGTAGGTAGTCGATCTTAAACTGAGCTATCTTGGAACTTTTTACTGTTTGGATGGGTTGAGTATTTGACACGCACCGGAAGACGCAGCGTGGGCAAGCCCCCTACTACGACCGACGATGTGGTGAACCTTAGGGGAGGCCTTTGTCCAGCAGTGGACGTCTTTCGGCTTTGATGATGATGACATTCATTAAGTGAATTCGACTGCGCTAAATAAATATAAAATGCATATAAAAATTGACAATCAGGTTAGTCAATCATGTCAGAAAGTAATTACATAAGTAATCGAATTTGAATCGCACAACCTCACCAGATAAGCGCGTCGCGTCGTCGTCTCGTCTCGCGCTCCTTTCTTTTATTTCTCTGAGCCCCTCACAAACTCGTCCGTCAGAGTTATTCGTCAAATTATTCGAATCGCCAAAATCCTTTGACGAGAAAGACATGCCTCGTCCTGTGGCCTCGTGTAGCACACGCAGTCCACACGCAGTCTTTCCTTGCAGCTCATTTTCCTAACGACTATTTCTTTTCGTATACTGCTACTGGGCGGGATGATGTGCTTTTCGACGAACGGAAACATCTTACTTCCAATATTATATTATATTATAACATATACATACACTTACTTCTCGGACATTCAGAGCCTCCAGCCGTTCGGAATTAATCGCTTCGTGCCTTTCGAAGAACAGAAATATCATAACGTCCTTGGAAATATCTTACTTCCTTCTCGGACAATCAGAGCCTGGATTCAAATCCAAATCCTTTGGTACGAAAGGCAAACATTATTACCGCTTAGCTAGCCTGCGTATAATAAATATATAAATATATTGGAGTTTATATTTTGCTTCAAATTTTATTAAGTATAAATCGTAACGGATAAAAAAAATACAATGGAACAGATATTGATTAAATGTGGTACAAAACAAAGATAGTTAGTGGAAAATCGCAGGAAAATGCCTTATTCCCACGGTAAAACACGTTACTGCAGAAATATTACTAAAACTTTCAGCGCCGTCTGTCGTCATCTCCTGGAAATATAAGTGTATCTATCTCCGGAGACGCTGTTAATTTTAGATACAGGGAAATTCCCAATAACGCGGACGTAGCCGCAGGCGAACAGCTATATAGTAGGTATTCTAAATTAATAAATTCCATGAATGGAGGCAGGACAGGACTGGCAAGGCAACAATCAACCATAATGCTAGCTACATAATAATAAAAAACACGGCCGTCTGCGTTCAAAAACTCACTGCTAAAACGTGCGACAATCATTCAGGGTAATAGCCGTTTCGTTTGCACTTACGTCAAATATCGTAAGTGAAAGTGAAGTAGACTGCTTTCAAGTAGTTGCTCTACCCCGTTTTGGAACGCATTCAATAGGTTTTGACATTTCTGTAGGAGAATCTGCTATCTGATATCTGTACTCAAGATAACAGGAGACAGAAGACGTATTACCCGGACTTGCACTCAAGAATATATTATAATACTAAAGACTTATACCTCGGATTTTCACTCAAGCAAAGATTTATGACTAAAGACAAGGCAGCATGGTCATTGACCTTAGCCTGTTCGAAAGAACGAACAAAAAAAAAAAAAAAAATCAAGATATCTTCAGAACGCGATCTTTGAATGTTGTGTTGTTTTCTTTTCTTTCACATTTTAAAACTGAATTAAATACATAAAATACTTAATATGACTACGGCGTATTTAGCTCAAAAACTGATGTCGGTGAAACTGGACCGAAACGAGTTCATGAAAGTGAAATGGTTACAAAAATGTACAACTCAAGAAAAACATACAGCAGTTGAGTAAGTTTCTGGGTTTCTAAAGCAATTTATTGAAGATTTTCTACTTTTCTTTGGTTATTTACCTCATAAACTAGTTGCCGAATACTTTTTTCAACGTTTTCTTATAGTTTTAACTCGTCGACCCACCCGTATTGTTTAAAGCAACCATTCATAATAGAAGTGGTATCCGAAAACCTTTTCCCTAGGAGCAACCCTCTTTTCCATGTTAATAAGACACGGTCAGAGGGTCGCCTTTAGGGCACATTTCTAAACCCAACCCTGAGTAATTACAATGTAGCTTATAAACAAAAAGCCAATAGACCACAATTTATAAATTCCATTACAGATCTCTAAAAAAGCTGTTGAAAGAAGAAAAGAATAATAAAATATGTAGGTTATGTCTCCGAGAGGGAGCTGTGAGAATATTTTCAGGTGATAAAACAATTGCAAAAGACATAAAGTATGTCCTGGAGATTGAGGTCAGTTTAATATAAGTATATATCTACTTTCTTTAAAGTACACAATAAAATATTCTTATTCCTCTAGCTCTCTCCATATATAAATGTCATAACATAGGGTTTTACCCGTAGCTTCATCTTGCTTAGATGTGTCTTTTGCCTATATTTTAAAAAAGAAATGAAAAATTGTAATAATTGTCTCCCTTTTGTCAGTAAAGGTACAAAATTACAGGGTGTCAAGATTTGAAGCCTTACTGCTAAGGTAGCAATTCTCTTCCATGCAATTTATCACATTTTAGCTAGTACATTTACCTACATCATTGCATATAAAGTACTCACAAGCTGATTTTCTTGTTTCTAGGTATGTGAAGGTGATGAAAAACCACAGTATGTGTGCACCAACTGCCTTACTGTATTGGAACAAGCCACGCAGCTTAAAATGACCGCTGAAGCTACACAGTGGAGATTAGAACAAGAAGCTGCCTTAGGTCAGGTATTAATGAGAACAACACTTGTCGTGCAATAAGGTTAATCCTTCCTACTGAGTAAAAAAAAAATATTTTCTTTGTAAAATTGGGAATTGACTGATGATGCTTTGAATAGAATGAATGAATGAATGAAATATACTTTAGAATACATTATACTACCTACCTATGCTGCTATGCCTATGCTTCTAATATTTTTCTAACAAACTTCTAGTCTTTTCCAAGATCTTAAATCTCTATTTGGTTAAATGAGATTTTTGTAAGGATATTATTATGAACATGACCAATATAGTGTGTAAATATAAAAGCAGCAACTGCCAATTTTAGAAAAAAAAAACAAGTGATATAAAAAGAAAAAAAGTATTCTTTATTTTATATATAGGTAGTACATAAGAAAAGTGAGGCAGATGTCTCCCAGTAGGCTTGTCACCTGTGTTAGGAGGCACCGTGCTTATTAAAACTATGAGTGTGATAACTACATATAAATAGTGAGACTCCAGCAGATATGCATCCCAACTAAAACTTTTCATATTATTTTCAGTGTTCGAAGCAGAATCAGACATTAAGGCCTTCAATTCAGAGCCAAGAGGCCAACATGGAGGGTTCTTCACATTCAAAGCTGGAAGAAATGAAATAGTTCGCGAATGGATATGCAAGAAATGCCGGAAGATCTTTCACACTGAAGTAAGTTACTTATACAGAGTGTAAGTCATTGGCCTCTGTATTATTAGCATGTAATGTACCTAACACTTTGCGTATAAGAATCGCCTACTCTTCTTCTTCTTCTTCTTCCTGCCCATTTCCCAACTTTATTTGGGGTCGGGCCTTCTTGTGCGTTTGCGCCAGGCTGGTCTGTCCTGGGTTGTCAACTGTGGGATATTCTGGGTTTTTAGGTCCTTTTCTACAGTGTTCCACCACGTGGCAGGTGGTCTGCCTCTTGTTCTTTGTTTGTTATTCATGTTTAGCACTGTTTTTACGGAGTAGCTATCCTCCCGCCTCATCACATGCCCATACCACCTGAGTCGGCCCTCTTAGACTTTTTCGACTATCGGTGCCACTTTGAAGGATCCTCTGACATAATCATTCCGAACCTTGTCCAGGCACGTTAGAAAAGTTATAAAATTGCGTATTTATCCATATAATTTATCATTGATCCTTTATAGATAAGTTGTACAATTTGTAAAGTAATGCCGCGTCTTTGGATAAAGACGATGCCAATATTACATTTATTTGCCCCCCATGCAAACCTATGGGAAACATTGTCTCTGAGGTCACGATTTTGTCCACATTCCACCAACAAGTGAAGTATGTCCTCTGTAACGCCACAATGAGCGCACAGAGGAGACTCTCTCCTTCCAATCATGTGGTAAAACTTGTTGAGTGGAACATGACCGGACATGATTTCTTATGTGTGTGAATGCTGAAGTGGCCAGCAGTAATACGAACAAAATATATATATTTTTTAATATGTAATGTTTCAGGCTGAATTTGCCGACCACGAGAACCTGCCTAACTGTCGAATCACCACCGCCTCGGACCTGAACCAGCGATTCGTGTGCGAGTACTGCGGAAAAGCCTTCCGATGCAACATGCAGCTGAATCGACACAGGTAAACACGAGCTATTATTTATAAAATAATATGTGGACCAACCCTCCACTTAAGTGGAGGAGGCTCATAGTCCAGCAGTGGACTGTAACGGGCCGTTGATGATGATGTGGACCAAGCTTTTATGTTATACTTACACTATATTATTAATTTAGAATAGAATATACTTAATTGTACACAATGAATGGAGTGTACAGACAGGCAGTCATTCACTGAATAATACACATCAAAGTTATACACTAAACACTCGAATAAACTAAAAAACTAACATGAAAGACCTACCGCCATTGACGAATGCTTACAATCGACCTTTACTATCAAGAAGATTGACTTGTTTTTCTGACATTCCAGACTATCCCACGAGGATTCCCCGGGCGGCTTCAAGTGTCGATATTGTCCGTACCGCTCACACAGCCGCTACACCACTCGCACCCACGAACGAGCGCACACCGGCGAGCGGCCCTTCAAGTGCCATACGTGCGACAAGGCAAGACTATCCCCCGTCCCGCTCAAACACCCGCGCCATTTCGCCAATGGCTTACGATATGAATAATAGTCGTAAATAATATCCGGGACGTTAGCTTACCTATCTTGTGTTCACACACGATCACCACGGGTCAAAACTTGTCTAATAAATGTGAAAGAAATATAGAGCATCAAAAAATATAAAACGAAATAGTCATAATACTAAATTCTTTTTCAGTGACAAACACCATAGAAATCAAAAACATAATTACCAAAGTGGAGCACCCCCTTAACTTATTTTGTGTCTACTTTTTGTGCATTAACTTATTTTATTTTATCTTTCCCAGGCCTTTAGTTCTCGTGCCAACCTGTGGACTCATAAAAAGATCCACCAGCCACCCAAGCATCACTGCCAGTTTTGTCCCAAGAGTTATACTCATAAAAGGGTAAGTAATTTTTTTTTCTGGATTACGTCTAATTAGGTATCCACCAGCTTTGTTTGTAGATTTCCAGAACAGCGCCATCTATGAACGCGAAAGGAAACAAACTTCTTTCCGAGTACGTAACAGGCTGCACATTGTGTAGTGAACTCACCTAAAAAAATGTATAAGAGGTGGAACATCCAAAAGTTAATAAACTATTCATTTCATTTCAAGATGTCGCTAATAGTTTTGTGGAAAATAAGACGTTTTCTCGCGGTCTATGTGTACCTCTTTGGCATGGGTATCAAACTGTCTTTGTACTTATCTCATTCATCATAGCCGTGAAAGCGTAGCAGACAAGAGTTATTGCATTTATAGAATTTTTAATTTTATTTAGTTTGGTATTATACTATCATGTTTCGAAAGTCTACTCAATCAAATAATTCAAAGATGCTATCAAATAGGACAATTTTTCTGCACCAGTGCCTGAATGTTATTTTTATTTCCAGCTACTGAGAGACCACATAGCCACACAACATAGCACAGACACACCCTTCAACTGTCAGACTTGCAGCAAGGCCTTCGCTACAAGGTGTGTTTAGTTCTTAAATATTAATACAGAGTTACATAGCTGGGATTCTCTTGATAGCAAACAAAAAAAAAACATGGGCAAACGCCTGTTATAGATTTTTCATCCCAAACATTATGTACAGTAGCTAGCCCATGCAGATTAACAGCATTAAAGAATACCACCGCATGTACTGCAACAAGATAAAAGCGCACTGAAGGCCAAATTGTTCAGTCATATTCCAATGTGCTGGCCACTGTACCCTACTACTGATAATAAGTTTTGAGTTACCCATATTAATCCTTAACTTATATTTGTGCTTTTAACTTTATTTCCCATAACTTTCATGAGATATACTTACCAGTCTTTTACTTGCAGGAAGCGGTTGTATAAGCACGAGCGGGGAGTACACAATCGGCTGCCAGTCACCAGAAGGCTATGCGCTAAACTACCAGAGCCCAATCCAGAATAGAACTCTAGATTAAATCTATCAATATAGGCCTTAAATCTTTGACAGAAGGAAGTTGAAAATGCAACTTCAGTGCTTGACTTTCAAAACATTTGTGTAGACTTTGGCATCCTGTGCTGGGTCCATTGTTGGGCCAATGGGCCTCTCCATATTATTGTATACTAATAAAATTAACACTGTGTTTTGTATGTATTTCGTTTGTTTGTTTTTGTTCTAGGTAAACCGGATAACTCAACATTCAAAATTTTAAATTCATCTGTCAATTTTTTATTTCTCCTCATGAAGCTCGTTTGTCGAACTAAAAAACACAACACTTGATATTGGCGAAATCATTTTGGGAACGCCATTAATTTAAAAAATTGAATTGAGGACAACTTGTTTTTCTTTGATTCTAATTTTATTTATCAGGTTACAAAATTCAATCACATTTTGTTGTAAGTAGCATGCTAAATCTATGATTGTAATTATTAAATTCTGTGTGAAATAATGTTTTTTATTTACATGAAACAAAACTAATAAGTTACTAAAATAATGGGGTTTCTGTAAATGTGTTGAGCAAACATTAGTCCTAATTACTGCTGCATGATTTATTCAGACATCGGAAACTGCTGGTCATTCATAGGGGGGAGAGCTACTAAGAATTGCTTACTATAGATATTTCTTTAGAATTTCATAATGACAAGGAATTCATTATTATAAAATTAGAACATCTTTAAAAGATAGATTAATGATAGAAAAAAGGTCACATCAATGCAGGAAATGCTTGTTTAGTATGTAGTGGTAGAATCATCTTAGGTCCATTTCTAAATGGGTTGACAACAGTCTGTTTCAGTTGCACTATTGAGAGGAAGACAAAGTGATGCAAAGTAAGAGATTATTGCATGTTTTGGAACCTAAAGCGATCCATCAAATATATAAGTTAAATCCAATAGGAGTTACATATACATTTTGAAAGGTATTGTAATATAAAAACAGTGCAATTGAAATGTTACAGCTTATAAATGTGAGTATTTTATAGATAACCAATTCTTTGCTAAGTTACACTACTGAGGTTACACCGAGGACTGAAAAAACAAAACAATGAGTAGGTTTTAGTATTTTATTAACTTACAACGCTAACAGTCACATCACTTCTTGGCGGCCGCTCCTACCTTGGTTTTCTTGGTACCACGCACCTTCTTCATTCTGTTCTTGCGTTCCTTGCGCTGCTTGCGTGTGGGCCGCTTCTTCTCGTACAAACCGTGTCTCGCCAGCCTGTGTTTGGGCTCGAACTTCTTAGCCAAGTCCAAGGTATCGTAGATCAGAGCGAACCCGGTCGACTTGCCACCGCCAAAGTTCGTCTTGAAACCAAACACGAAAACGACATCAGGAGTCACCTTGTACATCTTAGCGAGTTTCTCGCGGATCTCCGTCTTGCTGACGGTGGGTTTGCCTGGATGGAGGACATCGCAGACCATCTGCTTTCGCGCCAACAACCTGGAAACCACAAAACGTTGTTAGACATAACCTTCACACGGACCACACGCCATCAAGTTCACATGACGATTTTAACGTTCTAGCACAAGAAATCCAATGTTTTGCACATTCACCTGTTGGTCATGAATTTGCGAGTGCGAATCGTCGCTGTTCCCTCACTCATTTTGGCTTATTTTAGAGATTTCGGCGTAAATTACGCACGACACGTGTCTCCAACAAAATTGGATGAAAAAGAAGTTGTTAGTGTTGCCATTATATCACCTTGACTTTCCCCAAACAAAATCGCAGATCTCGGAACTGTCTGGTCAGTTCACAAAGATTTAAAAAATAATATATAACAATAAACGTAAGGCCTTTGCCCAGCAGTGGGACATTACAGGCTGATTATAATATAATAATAAGTATTATATTTTATTTTAATGCACTACTCAAACCAACGCGAAATATTCTCCTACAGAACTATCGTGGGTGGTTAGAGAGAAAAAAAAACATTTTAACCAGCTGCCTTTCATTTCACAGATATATTAGGTACCGTCGTTGCCACAGAATTAATATAGTATAGAATATAGTCGTAATATACCCTGCGTTCCGAGACGCGCTGAAATCGATTAAAGCACCCGTAATCGCGTTCCAAATTACTGTCAGCAGGCAAAACTCATACGTTTTTTTGCTTTTCTGACCGCTGACTGCGCTGAAAGTCTGATTCGGAATGCGCCCATAGGAATTACCGGTGCACCAGCGTCATAATAATATTATTGCATGTTGATAGATTTGGTATCCGTTTTGATAGGCGTGCCGGCCGGCTGAGGTGGGGAAGTTAGCGGGCAGGTGAATTCAATTCCGTATATATCCTCTTTGTCAATGCCATCAACAATTTTGACAGCCTGGGCGGGCAGCCGGGCAGTGCTCAGTTGAAATAATCGAAGCGACAATATTTCTTTACCAAATTGCAGAACTTTATGTTGTGTATGTGCAAGCACAGCAAAGAATATTTAAAAAAAAACTTCAAAATTAAATATAACCAACAAAAACACACTAAACACAGCACTAAATTCAAAATCAACAAATTACATGAACTTGGGGCCACAAGTATAAATTGAAACAAGCTAAAGGGTATTTTGCAACAAATGGCAGCACCATTCTTTTTTTTTTTAAACGTTCAGTTTTTGTTGTAGATGCGTTCAACTCCAAGGTTCAACTGTATGCCCGAGATAAAAAAAATATTGTTTTTATTTACAGGGATTAATTTTATTTCAGCTTAGCCTCCATGTTTTTCTATCCATTCACTACGGACGAATTAATTTAGGTACTTATTTATTAAGTGGAAAGTATCGTACAATAAAAGGTAGGTAGGTACAGTAACCATCACAAGCAGCTAGACATTCGCATGTGCTGGCTAGTGTACCTTACTACACGCACCACAGTGTAGTCTGGACTTATTTTATTACCTACATTAATAATCAAATCACAATTTCGATTAGGATTAACCAAATTAACTTATTAGTTAAAGTAAACCTATACAAATATTCAGGAGTCACAGAAAGTTACAAGAACATTAAATTTTGTTTTAGTTCGTTTTTTAATAGAGAACATCCAACCTACTTATAGTTATAGATACACTAGCTTGTGCTTTCCTTTGTTTAGATGGGTAGGTAGGTAAATACCGCCATCATGGCTGATTTCTATGAAAAATGAAGATCATTGGATAGCGCCTGACCTTTTAGTTTAGCAAACAAGTTTAGGTAAACATATCATTCGCTTTGCTTTATAAAAGTCAAGCCATTTCAGTAAACGCTCTCTTGGGATCCAAACTTCACGCAACTACTTATTTTTAGGGTTCTGTAACTGAGTCAGAAATATGGTTGGAATAAAATAAAGTTCCCTTTTCGATTCAAACTTAGGAGTGATTAAAAAGTTTGTTATAATATGTTTTTTTGTGGGACTAGTACACATACTGTACCTACAAGACGATAAAGATGCAACTAAAATAGCAAAACGAAAAGACTTACGATGGTGGTAAGTAGGTACAACATTAAGTAAGGAAGGGTAATCCATTTCCAAAAGAACAGGTATTTTTGCATCAATCAAAATAGATTGTACTGAAATAAAATGACAACATGAATATAGACATCTCTGAAAAAATTAAAAAGCGAGACACTTAAAGTAAATTGAGTTAACTTCGGCACGAAATTATCATCTATCATGTTAGTTACTGACTGGTCCTATTTACCTTAGTTAAAAATATGTAACACATATTTTTAGACTAGACAGACTGGAGAATCATCAAATATTTGCATTCTCCCTAGTGTCGCGTCGCTTTTCCGCCCTTTACTACACTATGACGTCACGTCTACGTCACGAGTTAACCTGGCCACTTTAATTACACCCGCGACTCTACTTTTCAGGAGAACATTTCCTTACGAAGTGGGGTGATGTCAGGGGTCGTATTGATGTGGATGGTTCAAGACCCTCCCTCTATCGATTAAAGCTGTCTGTTCAACGCCTGTATACATTCTGACACTGAAGCAAGTGTACGTCTGTCTGAAATTTGCAGAGAAATATAGATAAAATTCTTTCTTTTCGTGGGATTTTCCGGTGGGTGAGTCATTTTTGAACAATAACTTAGCTTAATTTGGTTTTCCTAATAGATTTTGAGTGGTATTTTTGTTATTTCCTAATTATGCTAATGTAAGAAAGTCAGAAACGTGGTTTTGACATTTAATCAATGCATACGTTATGTTCTTTAATGGTAGAGCTCAGAGTTCAAGGTGATTTTTATATACTTATAGGTAGTTCCTGAATTAGATTGCAATACCGCACAAGGCCATGTTGTTTTTATCGTTGTTTTTTTTTAATAAGTTAGGTTCTTTTTGTATAGTGCTTGAAACTGTAGATATTTCTAGATTTCACAGGTTTGCATGAAAGAAAGTATTAGCCCTGTTCAGCATTATCATTTGTATTACAACTAAGCATATTAACCTATACGTACAAGTACCTAATTACTACTTATTTCTTTCTATCATCCAAATTACAAGATCTAGTAAATATACTTCGTGAAAATAATGCAGAAACATAAAACTAATTCAAGACCACGGTAGTTTGTTTGTAAAAAGGCTCGATACTCGTTACGATACCCACGGGAAGAGTAGGGGTTGACAAATGTATTCTACTCTGCCGTCACCACACGGCTTATGTACCTTACTATATATAAAAACAAAAGACACGAAAGTGTAAATATCAGGCGCCAGGAAAGATAATGCATGAATGATCCTTTGTATATCACAGGTTAACAACAACATTGTCGGGTTATCACAATCATAAAGGTTAACGACTGGTTATTATTTGCAATTAAAAATAATAATAATATGACATCGCTAATTTGTCGCGAGAAAATTATTGGCTTTCAAACAGACTTATTACAATATTATCTTTATCGATTCCTTTATGTGAGAACTTCGGTGGTGTAGTGGTGGCTTGGATCGCTGCCTCCTGTCCGGAAGATGCCAGTTCGAATACCACCACGTGCTAATGTATTTTCGAATTTATTCGATGCCGTTGGTATTTTGAATCATTGGTTAAATAAGTTATTGATCGTAAGTACGGTGTTGGTATTATGATTGCTGGTCAAATAAATGTCGATATCTAGTATCAATCCCATAAATGGTGAAGGAAAATATCGTCAGGAAACTTTCCAAACGCTTGCCAAGAAATCCAAAGAACCACACCACCACCATTCCACCATTCGCACCATTGAAGTATAATGTACTATGACCCGCACTGGGTAAGCGTCGCCGATTAAGGCCTGATCTGAGTTTATAAACTATCGAGAAATTACACGTTAAATTGTAAATTGTTGGTTTCAGTTCACAATTTTCCATAAGTTTATAATATGGCAAGACAAGATTATTTATAAACGATGCTCACAATCTTACGGTGACATATACAAAGTTACTGCTACTGACTAACCATATTCCTCTTTCTCTTTTTTGCCTAGTCCTTTAGAAAGCCAAAGTTGGCTCTAGAAATTTTGAAAACGTTTGCAATTTCACTATTAGATTTTCTAACAAGATCAAACCGATGCTTTTTGATATTTGATGAAAGGAATTCTAATGACTGGCGCTTTTTCTATCATGAGCATTCCTCAGGGAATCTATAGCATGGGAATGTACACAGTGAATAGCTTTTGTAAAAATCTATAAACTGAATAGTGCAACGAATAGAATCAAAATATGATATTCTAATTTGGCGTACCCCTACTCTTCCTGTGGGTGTCGTAAGAGGCGACTTAGGGACTACACATTGAACTGGGAACGGGCAGCAGCGCTCTCTGATACAGTAACCTTTTAATCTGCGATCTCCAACCCGCCTGCCAAGTGTGGAGATTATGGCAAAACCCTCCACTTAAGTGGAGGAGACTCATAGTCCAGCAGTGGACTGTAACGGGCTATTGATGTTGATGTTGAATTTGGCGTAAAATAGCCAGGCGAATCCTTCATGAGTAGTACCAATGCCAAATTAGACAGATTGAGAAAGTAGCAGAAAATTATTTTCAATCTTTTAAAAGTAAGTAATATTTTTAGTCTTAGAATACCCAAATCGAATACTTACATATAACGAACATATCACGAACGACCTACATAAATGGTGTGGCATACTTATTTTATTACTTGTGCTTCATTTCAGATGCCAGTCGTCTCTCCGGAGTTGACGACATCCCGATAATTTGATTGAAAAGTTGTGGCGCCTTCCCGCGCCACTCGCCAGCAACACGCGTGTATGGGTGACGCCACCACCACCCCTCATCTGATAAACATCTTCATGGTAGCCGAAAATAAACCAAACACCCTCAAACTGAACTCGGTAGCAAGGGAATCCAGTCGGTACAACGCTAGAGACCCCAGGTTAAGACTACCCTAAAAAAAGAAATATTCACAACCCATACTACCAGTATTAACATAGGTATTACAATCATGGAGTTAGAAATAGACGTCAAGCTAAGAAACAGTCGCACTCCGAAAAATATACAAGATAAAGAAGTTAGAGAATCTCTCTTATCTGAGTCTACGTCAGGTATAGTTAAAGGAGAAGAAGATGATGTCACCAGCATCGAGTCTTCCTCATTTTCCAGTACTGATATGGGTGATAAGAGAGAAAGAGTACTAACTGTGGTATCTAAAGATCTCATTAAACATAAGATTGATAGTAAAGATGCCATAGCTAATCATACCAAAACAAATCATGTCACTATTCATGAAAATCCAACAGATGGAACATTGCCAAGAACTTCAGGTGATTTTGAGAAATACATTTCTGATGAAGATGAAAACGAAAAAAAAGTGAAGATTCCAGATGGAGAATGGGGATGGGTTGTGGTACTATCGTCGTTCATAATATCTATGATTGCTGATGGGATAAGTTTCTCATTTGGTTTACTATACATTGAGTTTTTAGATGAATTTCAAGCAAGCAAATCAACTACTGCTTGGATAGGCAGCCTTTTCATTGCTGTTCCTCTGTTATCTGGTCCAGTAATGAGTGCTTTGGTGGACAGATATGGATGCCGAAGTATGACTATTTTGGGAGGAATTATATCGACTTTGGGCTTCGTGCTTGCTTCGATTTCAACTACGCTAGAAATGATGATGATAACTTTCGGTGTCATTGCGGGATTGGGTCTTGGTCTCGTCTACGTTACTGCTGTTGTATCAATTGCTTATTGGTTTGAAAAGAAAAGAAATTTAGCGGTTGGGCTAGGAGCCTGTGGCACTGGAGTCGGGACCTTTGTGTATGCACCAATGACCCAATATTTCATCGATGAATATGGATGGAGAGGAGCCATTTTGTTACTTTCTGGAACACTATTAAATCTATGCGTTTGTGGTTGCGTCATGAGAGATCCAGAATGGTGGACTCTAGAACAAAAGAAAAACCGAGATGCAGAAAGGAAAAAAGATGAAATTAAGTCTAAAAATTCCAGTTCTGTATCTATTGACAATGCGTATGCTTTTGATTTTGATTCTTCTACAAAGGGAAAGAGTATGAAAGGATTGATCGAAAGAGGGTTATCACCAGAAAAGGTTATCCGCACTGAAGCTGCTAGCATAAAGCGCCATCGTAATTTGTTGGAGACGAAGAAAACTTCTCATAAGAAAAGCGAATCAATGGTTGATATACCGACTTATTTAACTTTCAACGATAGGGTAAGTATATTATCATCGTATAAGTAAGAAAATTTATTTATTTGTAAGTATTTTTATCGCTTTGAAGATATTCGAAACTTATGAAATAATTTCTTTCAGACGTCAATGAAGATGCTGGACAAGCTAGTCAAGAATACAAGCAAGGATTATGAAATGGAAGTCAGGTACCCTGCATTTGCTATCAACCGCACCGACAAAAAGACTCCTTCATCGGTAGCAACTTCTCCAGCAACCAGTCCTCTAGAAGACAACAGTCCTCCAGCAGTAGCTTACACCAAACCATCACTACATCGTACACATTCTGACAGGTGTGATTTTAAAAAGGAAAAGTCGTTTGAAGAGTACCAACTGAAAAATCCAAATCAAGCTGTATTCAGCCAAAACAAATCTGATGAGAGGAAGATCCTCGTTAAGCAGGACAGTAAAGAAAATAGAAGGGATTGGTTGAAAAAACAACTGTCAGTAAATCATCACTATTTAAAAGACCTGAAGATGCCAATAAATTCGATAAGTCACAGAAATGCCATGCTGAATATTAAAGGATACAGATTAAGGGCTTCATCTTGTCCAGATGTTTTTAAGAATTCGATGATAACTATCAGAGAAGAAGAAGAGGTAAGTCACTTAATCTACAACCATACATTGATATCCACTAAGACTTTCTTTAATGGAAAAAATAAATTTATTTTATTCTTATCTGCACAGCTTTTATCACATACCATTTTCTAAACATAAATACTAACACTTTTCCAGAAATGGTACGACGACTGCGTGGTATGCCTCTCAGACATGTTCAATGTCGAACTCTTCAAGCAACCCACCTTCAACCTGCTCTGTCTTGGCACCATCATTCTATTCATCTGGTTCATCGTTCCGTACTTCTACTTAGCTGAACACATGGTCCAAAAGGGATATAATGAGGACGATGGGGCCCTTGTGCTGAGCTTAATCGGAATTACTAATACCATTGGCATGGTGAGTTTTCTGAACTTCAGCATTGAAGACTTCCTATTTTCTAGGTCAGTCTAGATCTCATGGCGAAAATTGCTGTCTTAATAAGGCGTTAAAGCCTTAATAGCCTTAATACACAGTAAGATCGACTGTAAATATCATTAAAGATCATGACGGTTGCCTGGAATAGAAATTCTAAATAAATGTCTCGAAAACTGGCAACTCGTGCCAAATTCGTGAGCTCTGTCAAACTGCTTACACAGGTGTTATAAGTATTTTACATTTAACATAATTGATACCTATCACAGAATGTGGTGGTTGAAACCGAACTACAAAGGAAATCAAACTAACTTTTATTTCAGACCTGAGTATTTGTAATTATATCATTTATAATGGATGTGTAGGTAAACTAAAATTTTACAGATACGATGGTAGGTTTGTGTTTGGAAATCGATCGGACGCTCGATTGCATTGATTGTGTCTGTCTATTATTATGTTATGTACCTGTCTTGTTTTTTGTTTAATTGTTGTTTACTGTGTGCTGTAAATAAATGTATTCTTATTCTTATAACTAAGATAGCCAGGCTTGAACCCCTCGGTGGGGACGTATATGAGCTGTTGATGAGGTAAACTAAGTAAAATAGTATTGAGATGATCCAATCTGTACAAAAATAAGGAAAAATAATTTAGGCACTATGGTCTATGACCTAAGACTAAACATTCATCGTATTACTCACTTTAAATGAATAACTAAGTGCTCAATCACTGCGTTTAAATAAACAAGGAAAGTTTTAGCTTTGCTTTATAAGTAGGTAGGTACCTATTTATTAATATTACTTAATAGGTAAATATTTATAAGAAGAACATATTGTTAACCTAAGCTCGTTGATCTTGATACTCCAAACCTTCGTTTCTAGTCCCCATCACGTTAAAAGAACACTGTAATCCTCTTCTTTTTCCAGGTCGGCCTTGGCTGGATAGGTGACTTCCCAACAGTCTCTATTGGGAACCTTTACTCTGTCTGCCTGGTGTTCTGTGGCGCCTCTGTAGCTGCTATCCCCTTCGCAGTCTTCAACTACTGGGTCCTTTTGACCGTGTCTGGAGCCTTCGGTCTTTTGTTTGCTGCTTCCTTCACCTTCACTCCAAGTTTGTTGGTGAAGCTGGTCTCTTTGGATGACTTTACTGCTGCATATGGATTGGTGCTTCTGGCACAAGGAATTGGTCATCTCATTGGACCACCTTTGTCAGGTATAAGCTAATTTATAAACTAGACATTTTGTTAAATCTTTAGCTAGCAGGTTGCGACTTTAATCATTAAAATTTTTAGTGACAAAGATTTGTCTAGTTTGTTTGTAACGAAGTCACGCAGTAAGCTCATTTCTCTTTCTATTTCTCTTTAAACTGAGCCAATTAGAAAATTTGGATAATTTACAGTCAGATGAACTATTATAGACTGTCAATAAAAATTAACAACATGACCACAGTATTCCATATCTTAAATTTATTGAAATAGCAGCTTTAAACATAGAGCTATATATATAATAAAATTATTTTTGTTTTATACGATATCTACCTATCCATCCAGTAACAAAACTAGGATCAGAATGTGGCTTGATTTGAGAACCCTCTTTTCCAGGACTGATCTACGACCTGACTCTCTCTTGGGAGCTCTCTTTCTACCTGGCTGGAGGGTGGATCGTGGTGGCCGGCATTCTCATCGCTTTCATCCAACCAGCTCTGACTTACGCCATGAAGAAGGAAGACGACTCAAGAAGCGAATGTAGTTTGGCTTAAAGATGAGTGTTGATGTTTCTCAGATAAGTGTCATTCAGTAGTAACATCCTATTTTTTTAGATTCTGGAGTCTTGTTTTCTAGTCAGCTCTTTATTATGCACGTAGGTTAAATTTTCCATCGTATAGATCGAGAAACCCTAGCTTAGTAATTTAGTTGAATTTTCTGTTTAGATATTCACCAGAAGTTATACTATTGGGAACCAAAGACAATAGTATTTTAATTCAATTAGGTAAATTATCTTTACAAGTTAACTAATATAGTCAATGTTTTATTCAATTATTTAGTCACTCTAACTTAACTAAAATGTTAACCTAGTTTTTACAAAAGCTAAGAAAACCCGTAATGATGAGATGAGGTTCGTATTTTTGAATGTACATTTCTATCTGTAATTAATGTATTTTTTTAATTTGAGATAAAATATTTTACGTTTACCTATATCAAATACTAGAACCTAGAAGGGTGATTTAATTAGTTCACGTCTGCCAACATACGTATGGGAAAAACAGATTATATTTCTTTTAGTTTAGGGAACAGAATGTCAGAGAAGCAAGCTACAGAAAATGACACTTTTACTTTACCACAGAATGTAATTTCTTCACTTTTGACTAAAAGTGTAATATTCGAAAATTAAAATTGAAAATATGAAAACCATAAAGTGTTCGAAAGAACATAAAACAAAAAAGCAACGGTATTAGACATTGCTATGCTATCTCATTCTTAAGAAACGACCAATTTTTGATTCATTAGCCAAATGTATCAATCTTGCTAATTGAAACCACTTTAGGTCAATTGAGACAGTTTGTTTGCCGAAAATACAATTTTAGGGCCATTAACGAAATTGTACATTCTTTGAAGTCTAGTAAGATACGAAATGTCCTCTACTCTGAGCTCTAACTTCTTTACACGAATTTCACTCACTCTCAAATCTCAATGTTTCCTTCAGGTGCCTATCATGCATAGATATTTGGAATTGAATAAAAAACATTGGTTCGTAATCTTCCAATAAAATAAAATATTTTTAGAATAGGAAAGATCTATGAGTGAGATTTGTTTGACTAGGTATAAACCGTGAAAGTTTTTTTTTAACCATTTTACCACCATTAAACCACATTTAGTGCAAATAAAGCTTCTATCCTATTCTATTCTATACCATAGTGACCAGTCTATCACATCATCAACTGAACAACTTTCCCTACGAAACATAAAATATCAGATGAAAAGCTAAATTGCATCCCCATCAGGCCATTATTGTTTTGTACCTACGCTCCTTGGAGAAAGTTGTTCAGTTACATGGAGAAATAACCGGCCAAGCACGTGTCGGGCCACGCAAAGTGTAGGGTTCCGTAGTTCTCCAATACTACTTTCTGGACCTGGACAGTTATCATTCATCAAAATATTTTTCTATTTTGTAGTAGCAAATTTCTTACTTGTACAAGTACATTTTATAAGTTGGTCCATTATTCGATAACCTGTAAAACCTACTTAATGTTGATAATTTTCCTTCATCATATTATACAATACACTACTACCGTGAATTGTTTCACATTTCCAAATACAGCGGTTTCGCTGGTAGGGGGGGAGGGGGGGCGGGAAAGTAACAAAAATAAGCACTAATGAAATATTTCTGAAACGTACATTAGCATCGAAAAATGGTTTTAGCACGGTGTAGGGATAGGTATAATATTATAACCCGTCAAAGAATCTAAGATAGATTTTTAAAAATATCTATATAATAAGTACCTATATAAAAATATTGTCTTGATCTAAATATATTTATTGCATGCAAACCAACAAAACTGAACGTACTTTAACCAATAAAATGTAATACATTATATTATGTAAATACTGCGCAGGGAATACAGAGATAAAGGTAGCGACCATTGTCATAATTATAAGAAAATTGTTACTGATTTTCGAAAAACATTACTTACAAGTTTTTACGAATTATATTTAGAGTAAGTAAAATGATAGAAAATTATTAGGAAGCCTTTGTGATGCGGTGCTGGGAATTTATGAAAGAAGAAGTGTTAAAGGGTTATTCGGGAAGCAAAGGATTGTAAGGCAAGAGTGAATAGGCATCTTTCGGGTGAGCGTGTATCATCTTCGACCTCGTCATCACTTTCCATCAGGTGAGACTGTGGTCAAACGCGAACCTATATTACATAAAAAGGGGTAATGGAAAGCTGTTGAAAACGGTAGACGACAACTGGAAAAATAGAGATAAAGCACGACATAAAAAAAAGTTAAACGTGTTGAATACCGCAATACTTCAGGTAGTTCAACCCGTGAAATTGAACAACTTTTGTTATGAAACTTTTCAGAATTCTTAAAAACAAAACCAAGTTATCAAACAAATTGACTCTATCAGCTGATAAGTTATTTTTTAATATTTTGGTAAAGTTCTAGAACAAAATTTATTTAGTTTCAAGGACTGAATAATCAACCTAAAGGTTAGCGTTATTTATAATTAACACGTGAAGAGAATAAAGTAAAAGAAAAGAGATCGAAAGAAAGATCGGAGAGGAAAGGAAGATCTGAATAATTACAAGTGAAATAGGAAAAAGACAAATTGTAGAGTCGTATTAGGAGGTGGCGATGGAGAAAAGAGAATACTTAATGTTGATGAAGTTAGAGTATAGAATTTTTATCTCAGGAAAGCAGATGAGTCTTATTACCCAAGTACTTGTATTGTGCACTTCATTTCAAATTGCATTAAAAAAAAGACAAAAACAATAAAAAAATATTTTCTTGATTCACATTTGACGTGTATCTAAAATGTATCTTTGAAAGATTTCTCAGTTGTCATCTGAAACAGAATTGCAATAATGCATTGGTATAAAGCGTTAGCGAGGTCGGTGGTCTAGTGGCTAGGGCCACTGTCTTCCGTCCGGGACACGCGGTTTCGATCCCTACCACGCCAATGTGTTTTAGACCTACGTTTATTCTACGCTCTTACGGCGAAGGAAATCATCGTGATGAAACCTGCACACTCCTGTGAAGAAATTTAAAGGTTGTGTGTGAAGTCGACCAACCCGCACTGGGCACTAAGCCTAATCGCTATAATTGAGGGTAGGCTTGAGCCCCGGTGGGAACGTATATGAGCCGTTGAAGATGATGCGTTTATGGGAACCTAACATACACAAAAGCAATGTGTACAAGACAGACCTGCCATCATGAGATAACTAATCTAATCCACCGTTAGAAAAAAATGCACTCTAGTGCTGTAGTACGAATTAGTTATTTATTTATAACTCATCTATCTACTATACCCATTGCACAATAACTATTTTTAAAACTCTTTTAAATTGTATTTCCGATTTGTATTACATTTAAAAAAGTGTAACCAATTTAGACGTTATAAGTATTAAATACTGTAATTAGGTAATTATAAAAAATATAGTGTTTTGAATTAATCTCTGGAATATACCCATAATAAATTAAAAGATACAAAAAGACACGCTTTTTCAATTGTTCTTTTTTATTTCAAGTAGATTTAAAATTAGCCACCCCAAAATTTTAATCTGCTAAAGTTAACTCCTTAAACTTGAAGCTTTCGCAAATCAAAAACGCATTTGTATAGGTATGGGGGAGGCCCATGTTTAGCAGTGGACGTCTTCCGGCTGAGATGATGATGATGATGATTTCAATGCGGACTATTTCTGCTAGACATAGCAGAGACCACGTGGTAAACCGAAGACCGCGAAGCTCTTAAAAAACACTACAGAATTAATTAATTAATATATGATATGATGCGAGATTTGCCGTGTGGTGACGGCAGAGTAGAATAAGTAAGTAAGTAAGTAACACTTTATTACATAACACATATGGGACATATAAAGAAAACATTTGTCACCATCCCCTACTCTTCCCGTGGGTGTCGGGTGACTGTAACGGGCCGTTGATGATGTTGATGATGCGAGATCGAATCAGAAATGATGAGATTCGCAGGCAAACCAAAGTTGCTGACATAGCCCGAAGAATTGCGAGGGAGGCATTGGGCGCGCGGGCATATTGCACGGAGAACCGACGGACGACGCTTCGGCAGAAAAGTTCTCGAATGGCGACCACACACCGGAAGACGCAGCGTGGGTAGGTGACGTCACAAGCTGGACCGACGGTCTGGTGAAGGTCGCGGGAAGCTGCTGCATGCGGGCAGCGCAGGACCGATCGTTGTGGAGATCCTTACGGGAGGCCGTCCAGCAGTGGACGTCTTTCGGCTGAGATGATGATGATGATGAATAAATATCTGGGGACATCTCACACAATTAAGACTGAGATATCACAAAATTTGTGTAAATTTGCTCTTGTAATCAAACTTAATCACCCAAAAGCCTTAGTAACAATGCCTCCTGTTATCTTGCTTGCATGCTCTTTTATGACGTACATAGTGGGTAATAGATAACCAATGCACTTTGCATTCACATGACATGCCATTCTTCTTCATCGTGTTGGTTGTAAGGTCGACAACCGACCCAAAAAACCCTGGTGTCAGTGTTATAGAGCCGCCAAAAGTCACTGACTTGGCTCATGTAACGACTAAAGTTAGTATCTCCTTCGGTGTCTTATTTGGTAAACAAACATGGCGATAAGGTGACCATAGACACAAAATAGTGCTTCCAAATAATAGATTTCATTGATTTAATTGAATGTAATTAAATTGGTGATTACAAGCATTTCGGAATATCCTACGTCGTATATCTCTTACTCTAATTTGTCATCATTGACGTATTTATTGTAGTGATGGGTTAACTCGCTTTGTCTAGAGTAGGTCGAGTTGAAATGGTAGCCAACTCGAGTCGCAACTCGAGTTGACTCGACTCGAGGCGGGCGGCGGCGGCGGCGTTATTCAGCCTGCATTGTCATACCTAACCAAACTGGATAGTCTCACTAAGAGATTTTTTTATTTTATAAAGACACATTTTTGTGTGACAGTGTCCCCACCGGGATTCGAACCCGGAACCTCCGTAATGAGTGTCGAAAATTCAATCATTCGGCCATGGAGGCTGTCGATTATTTAATGAACATATTAAGTTACTAGCTTGATCTTCATAATTCGGGTTTTAAGATTGATAACTTACCTCACAAACCCTGTTGTCATTTCAATAAAACCCGGAACTTACGGGATTAATTATACAAAAATAAAATTATAGTAGATTGTTAACCAAGAGGTGAAAGCGATCAATTAAGCCCAAGTCACACACAGCGGGAGCGGCACGGTCCGGGGCCGGGACAAGCGGGACAGCGCTATGCCGCGCCATAGCACCGTCCCGCTTTCCCGGGCCCGGACCGCGCCCGGCACGGCTCTGTGTGACTTGTGCTTATCACCCGAATTATTTTGGCGCACGAGCGTAGCGATGGCGCTTATAGTGTGAGGGTTGAATTAATCTTTCCCACGCGGTGAACACTCTGCTTTTCCTCTAGATTGCGAGGAAAGCCAACAAAACTTTCCCGCCTTTTTTTAAAGGTTCGCGTTCGTGTCATTTATGCCAAAATTTAAAAGAATAATTGTTTATTTTATAATTATTGATCTCTTTATTGATATTCGTATTCATCTTTCTTAAATAAAGTAAATTCAAGCATTTTTTTTCTTTTTTATCGGAATAAAATTAATTGTAGAATTATCTAGGCTGTATACGTCTCTTTCTTTGCCATTTATTGTGTGCAATTTTCTATGCAAATAGTAAAAAGAAAGGTTTCAATTTCAATGTTACTTACATCTCTTGGGATGTAAATTGGACTTACATCCTTTCTTTGGGGTCATTATTGGACTACTTTCAGAGCACGAGGGACTCACAATAAAAAAAACCTTTTACGATGTTGATTATAAAATGAACATTTGAATGTATGTGTCTCATAAATGTTATGAACATTTTAATGATTGTAGGACTAAATCTAATATACTGACTGACAATTTAATATTAAAATAAATAATGGTCTCTAACAGCTTTATCAATTGACTGACTGTGCCTAGACTACTCGCCCCCATTTCGCGCTCTACAAAGGACAGTTCAGTGGCTCTCAAACCGGAGGAAAAGACACTATAGGGGGCTAGGGGCCGACTCATGCTAGGGTCATAGGTCCATCGATAAAATCGTTGGCACAGGGTTCATTTTCCAAAGTTTAAAAGTTGTCGAAACTCGCTTCTGTCAATGATCTTAGTTTATGTTGTGGAGTCAGCAGTCAGCACCGCCCGGGGCATCTCGATATTTCAATGACTTCTTTTTGTACCTAGATCTGTAATCCTCATCGCATATACTTTAATTAAAGGTCAGTATTGTGTATTTGAGCTACTTAGAAGTAATCAAAACAAACGTAAAAATAAAACTATCATCACAAAGTAGGTAAAGCGGTGCGGGGCCCCAGCTATCATCGTGACTTAGAATATTTGTCTTCATTAATTTGTTTAGCCGTGCGGTGACGGCAGAGTAGAATACATTTGTCACCAACCCCTACTCTTCCCGTGGGTGTCGTAAGAGGCGACTTAGGGACTACACATTGAACAGGGAATGGGCAGTAGCGCTCTCTGACACAGTAACCTTTTAATCTGCGATCTCCAACCCGCCTGCCAAGCGTGGAGATTATGACAAAACCCTCCACTTAAGTGGAGGAGGCTCATAGTCCAGCAGTGGACTGTAACGGTTAAAAAAATATATATATTATTGTTTTCAAGTCAAATAACACAAAATATTTTAAACATGATAATATGCCTTAGGTTTTAAATAGGTAATCAGCATTCTAGATCAAAATTTAGCTTTCTAGTATAAACAGTATTTGTGAAGAACTGTCATCCAGCAGAATTTTTATTTATATTCTGAGTACAGAGCATCTAATTGAGAGTGGGGGTTAACTCTGCTGCGTTGAGTAAGACTATCCAAAACAGTTTGGAAACCACTGTTCTAGAGTGTAATTTATCACTGGACTCTACTCCAGCGTATCTGTTTGAATATTAGCGTAGTATAGTGCGTAGCATAGTGCGTAGCAAATAAATAGAAGGAAACAGTGACGTCTTATGTGATGATTTCAAGATGGCGATGATGTATTGCGAATTGCACGTGATCTATAATCAAGTTAATCAGCTGTTGAGTTACAACTTCTGAATAAAATATGATTAGGCAAGCACCACGCTGGCCCAGTGCGGGTTTGTCGATTTCACACACAACATTAAGAGATAATTTTATTTCTTCGGAAATGTGTGTGTAAGTTTTCTCAAGGTGTTTTCCTTCGCAGTGAGCGTCGAATAGACTACTTACAAACACCAAAGTAGCTTTGAAAAATTGTGAGCTGATGTGAACTTTCAGATTATCTCTTAGAAATAAAATAAAATGGGCAAAATTTTTATTGCCAACGTGTAGGTAAATTATTTCAGTTGCACAGTAGAATTAATTTCATCATACAGTGAACTTTAGCAGGGTGAATCACTCACTAAGTACCTAAGCATGGTATGACGTGGCCGATTCAAACAATTGACGATTTGTTAACATATTTTTGATTTTCGTTTTGTCTAATTTTTCCTAATGATTTTACTCACACCTTACACACAGAATGAGTTATTGTATAATATCAAATCAACGGCCCGTTACAGTCCACTGCTGGATTATGAGCCTCCTCCACTTAAGTGGAGGGTTTTGCCATAATCTCCACGCTTGGCAGGCGGGTTGGAGATCGCAGATTAAAAGGTTACTGTATCAGAGAGTGCTGCTGCCCGTTCCCTGTTCAATGTGTAGTCCCTAAGTCGCCTCTTACGACACCCACGGGAAGAGTAAGGGTTGGTGACAAATGTATTATACTCTGCCGTCACCACACGGCGAGCGATTTACCTATTTTATTTAAATATGTATATTAATACACAATTATTTTATTAGAATACTAATAAAATAATTGTGTATATTAGTTAGCTTGACTAGGTATAGAATTTGTGTAGTTAATGTTAAAGTTAAGTTGTAGCTAAGTAAGGGTTAAGTATTATTTGATTAAATGGCATGCAACCTATGTAATAAATAATCTTCACCAGCCAACTTATAATCATTATAATATGTCAACTTTGATAACCTTGTCAAAACACTGTCAAACAAACCCACGCGTGTTACGTCCGTATTAAAAAAATACATAAAAAATCGTATTCTTTCATTTAAAATATAGAATAATAGGTAGGAAACAAGATCACTGATGTAAAATTCCACACAGCATCATTGAATTTGCAGTGGTAAACTCTACAAACAGGCGTTTATCTTAATGTAAACATTGTTATCATTGAGGGTGATACTGGATACTGTACCACTTGCTTAGACCGTTCTTCCTGGGACAGACGTGGACTTGTATTGTTCAGTTTTTTTTTATTTGTGTTAGACTTAAAATCAGTGTTTTTGTGTACAAAAATGCGGTGCCATGGCGTGAGGCGCGACGGACCGCGTCCCGCCTCGGTGCAGTGATGTTACCATTGTGCCATCAGATGTGTTCCGTTCGCTCGGGAGACCGCACGTGTTTGCGACACAATAACGTTACAGTGTTTTACCCAGTGGTTTTCAATCAGCTGATCGACTCCAGTGACCCCCAACCGTTTCAAGGTAAGTTTTTAGTAAACATTGCGTTCGAAAAGTTTATTCAGTAAAAGCGAGTAACTGTTGTGTTAAGTGAACTGGTTAACGGAGTGGAATTCATGAATGAATGTCCGAATGTAAGCAGACGCTGTTAAGAGAGTCGTTAGCATAATAAAATGTTGTTTACACGGACGTTTTTAGAGTATAATTCCACTTATAGGTGCAAATTATTATGTATGGTACATATTTACAATACTCTGATAGTAAAGTCAGATATTCATTTTCGTTATCGCTGTTCTGACGTCTATCGTATACCTAAAGTTGTTGGCAGTTACCTACAATATTGAGGTCAATGGTCAAAGTTATAGCAGCACCGACCTGACTATACTTTACTTCCAAGCGATACTACGTAATCTGTCGCCAATAGTCGCCATCGACAAGTTAGTTGATTCTTCAGGACAAAGGGGATCCGATGGGATAGACAAGAATTTTCTATCGACAAATGATATTGAGTTTACAACTTTTATTACTATTTTGTTAGAGGAATAATCTAATCTCTACATAATCTTTAGATACGTTTATCAACTAGACACCTTTTGAATTCAAACAGATTTTTTTAGATAATGAATGACTCATCATAGGAATTACACGTCGAATAATCAGACGCTGACTAAATACGCTAAGTAAACAGAAGCCATATTGCATAACTAGCAATTTCTTCTAGGCAAGATTGGAACACAGGATTTTTTGCACAGAAGTATATTATGGGCCAAAGACAGACGTAGGCTATTTTCCACTGCAGTACTTTTTATTATTCCCACGCGAATCTAGGCTATTAGACATTTAGTAAATATTTTGCTTCATGTTATTTTTATTCAGATAAAGCAAAAGTAAAATGATTGTATGCAGGTTAGCGCCCGCTGTTCGCTAGTTTTGAACTCAGTCTTGTTTCTCGCGGTTTCTCCAGGCAACAAAACTTGTTTTACAAGTCGAGTGAGACCATTTTATAAACATAGCTCTGCGCTACACGTTATGCTATTATATTACACTTATAACGCGCTACAACTCAGTTTATTTCGAATAATCGTAAAGGTTTTCAATAGTACATTACTGCCGCGGCCGCAAAATTAGTTATTGGTGAACGAGGGCACGATTAAAAACTTTTATTGTGTACGGGTCCAGCAAGAGTTATTGCGGCCGAGGCTTGTATGTATAATGCTTTTCTCTGAAATATGCGAGGAAATTATAAAATACTAAAAATATTGTGGTACCTTGGATTTAGATGTCTTCTTGTATTGTACTAAACTTATAAGTTCTAATTGTTATCACTTTAACCTTTACTTTAACTTCTTGAACCATTCATTGTTATAATATTTCCCTAATTCAATGATTAGTTAACTTCATCATGTTAAATAAGTAAGAAAAAAAATAAAACAGAGACGAAATTACAAACCGCCATAATGCATGCTTTTCTTTTTTTTGTTCTATGCCAGTGTCATACAGAGCATACAGCCAACTCCAATCCTTACGATTCGTGTACGATTCATATAAAATTTTAATTTAGAACATAAGAGTATGCTGTAAAAAGACTCAAATACATTGTTTCTAGACGAAAGTTACTTTGCTGGCCTAGGCCATTTTAGGGCACATTGCTGGCCGCTGTTTTGTATGGGGAAATGTTTCGTCCAAAAATGAGTTACTTCGCGTACTGATTTTTGGCAGTAATGACCACATTTTCGAGCGTGTCGGAGAAAAGTTATTTACTTCAAGCGAAGATTATTTTGAGATCATCTTTTTAAAGTTTCTTTTTAAGTGTTTTAATAAAATGACAAGATTAGGTATGGCAAGAATTTCGAGAAAGATAAAGATAAATTTAGATTTAGAATATCTGACAAATTCATCATTTTGTTTTTCTGTCAGAGGAACAAAAAACAATCGCATAGCGCGAGGCGACACGCGCGTCTGCAATCTTTGGTTTGAAACGGCTCGTTTATCATCATGCATCATGATGCATCATCTATCAATGACCGAATAAGTACTAATTTATTGATCGATTTCGATATACAATATTAAGATAGATTACCCGTTTTATTAACTTAGTTCTGAAAACAAAACCTAAAACAACTTGCGTTAAAAATATTAAGTTAACTAACGAAATGACCATAGCGAAAAAAAAACGTTCATAGAAACAGGAGATTTTTTTTATTAAATTCGGTCCAGTCGTTTAGCTGCTACAAGGAGACAATTAAAAGAAGTTCGTGGGTTATAAAGTATACCCAGTAGTTTAGTAGCAGCATTTGGAAGAGTCAAGTTACACAAACATTAGTAAACGTACGGAACTCGCAATAAACGTGGTGGGTCATTGTGCGCTTTGGCGTGCCCTTGGGGAGGCCTACGTCCAGAAGTGGACTGCAATAGGCTGATTGAATGTCTATTAATTAAAACTTACTTATTATTCAACCTGCAATGGCTTAATCCTATTCCTAAACAACCTATAGGAAAAATCTCACACAGAGGTTTTTGTTTATCAATGTCCCCAACGAGATTCGAACCCGAGTTGAACGAGAGTTGAACGCTTGAACCCCATGGAGGTGGTAAAAAAAAAACGGCGTAAATATCCCGTTTAAAATCATAACAACATAAAAAATTGCTCGATTTTCATTGCAAAAATGAAAAATACAATAACGACATGATTGCACTAACAGCTAGTTGCAGTTAAGTGGTGCACTGATTAGATAGCGTCAATAAGCTGATAACAGGAGTAATACTGTAGTACTGTGTAAGCGCATAGGTCTGGCTAGGATTCACGCATTACAAATAAACCAATAGTTAAATAGTTAAGCCTTTGTTTTGTCAGATTTTCTAATGATTCTCCATTTTATCTACGCCTTTTACAGCAGAAATACAAATAACAGGGCAAATGCATTCCTAAGAACAAAGTCCTTATCAAAAGTTGATCCTTTTTCTTGTTAAAATATAGTATGTACTTGCAACGGCATAACGAACGGCACGCATATTTTACCGGCCAACCACAAGGCAAACAGGGAAAGGAAAGCGGGTGCATATAGAAATTGAAATATCATTTAACATCAGCCTATTTCCAAGCCCAATAATACCTACTTGTCGTAAGTCTCTTTAGAACATTTCTTGATTGGTTCGTTTATGTAATTATTAGCTCTGCAATTACTTTAACAGGACGTTTTTATTGTTATACAACAGTAACTATAGTTGTTGGAACGTATTGTAATGAACATATGGAATGAACGAACGAACGAACGTATTGGACATATGGAATTTTCCAGTAATTTATTTATAACACCAGATATGTATTTATTTTCCTTTTTAATGACTTCTTGCACTGACTAATTAAAAATATTATGCGTTTAAGGTGGAAATTCCCTAGCTATTTTATCAAAATATTAGATAAGACTTTTAAATCACTTTTATTGTCTTACTCGTATTTGGTATTGGACAACCGGCCCCATGCACACTGGGCTACTTTCTTGAACTTTTCAGATATAATAGTTTTTCAGTAACCTTTCATGAGTCCGTATTTGCACTTTTTGATAACACTTTTTTGCCCTGAATATGACGAGATTCAAAACGTCAAGATTACCATGTGCGTTCCCGAAATAAGTACAACGAAATAAGTAATTTTATAATAAGTCTGTTTATTCTTCCGTTTTAACGAAGTGGAGTTGTTTTTTACGAACTAAATGATCAAATGCAAAATGGGAAAGACATAATGAACATAATGACGTATTGTCTAACACTGTATTGACATAAATACCTATTTTTTACAGTTACAAAAAATAAGGTAGGAGTTTCGGTCAGTGCAGAATTGTCGCATTGTCGAATTGGGTACGCCTGTTTAATGTTTGTTGTTGAATGAATTTAATTTCAAACGATTCACTAGATAATACTCTCAGGGGTACAATATCTGTTATCTAAAATGTGCTTTTCCCAAAATGTAGGTACGCTTTTTCATAACATGTGTTTCCATTCCTATAATAAATAAACCATAAAAAGCAAGAGTATTTTAATCACACACTCATACAGTTTGATAATCCTTACTCTTTACTGTATGTATTAATCTTACCTGTCTACTGTTATTAAAACGATAATTTTCTTTTTTATACGACCACGCACCGTAAAATTAACCATTGTTGACTTATCATCTGTGTAGGACAGGAAATTCGGAACTACAACAATGCACATAAAATCAACACTGTCCTCCAACGTCCAAAAACGATAGGCCAAATTATCAACAGCTCATATACGTCGCCCACCGAGGGGCTCGAGCCTACCCTGAATTAGGACGATTAGGCCTTAGTCGACCACGCTGGCCCAGTGCGGGTTGGTCGACTTCACACACAACCTTTGACGCAGGTTTCATCACGGTGTTTTTCTTCACCGTAAGAGCGTCGAATAAATGTACAATGAATTCGAAATTCGAAAACACATTGGTACGTCGTGGGGATCGAACCCGCGTCTTCCGGAGGGTAGGCACTAGACTACCGACGCTCTCCAATCCAAATACCTCATTATAATAAACGTTATAAATTGACATTATTATTATTTTTTACACGGTTCCTTAAGTTCTCAATTCGAATGTGTAATCTAAATGTCTTAGTATTGATTATGATTATTCCTGTCGATATTATTTTTCCCACGGTAATAATAAGTAACCTTTGTTTTTGTCCAGAATTCCACTCGCTTTATCAAAAATTAAAACACTGCTACTTATTTTGTATTTTGTAGTAGTAAGTGCCATGGTTGCCTTAGCATATTTTGTGAAACACATTTTTATCTTAAAAAATATAAACAAACGTCATGTTTAATGAAATGCAACCGTATCTTATTTCAAAATGTTTAGACTAGCGCATGCTGTGCATGATGTCATTCCATGAGGATAATGTTCATTTTGCATTTAAAATGAGATTAATTCATTTGTCAACTATTCTATTGCCCAACTGACAATAAAAGAGGCATGTTATGCAATAAGTAAAAGGAATATGCATAAAAAAATATTAGTTTTTTTTCATAGTATTCATCTGAAAGTATACAAAAATAGAATACTGACAGTCAAAACAGAATCGAAATTGATCGAAAAACAAACTAGATACAACATTATTAAACAAATATATCTGTCCCTTTTACGAAAACAAAATTTTCTATGGCGGATGTATGGCCCGCGTGACATATGACGTCACATGTCACGTCGGACCTCTGTGTCTAACCAAGACGTGAAGCCACCAAGAAACAAATAAAAATCAACTTTGAAGCCTTAAACTTTGAACTTAGTTTCTGAGCAAGAAATTAAAAAAATAAAATTATGTGTTTATCTGGAACTTGAAATATTTCGATTAATGAATTAAAAAAAAAATTGCATATTCCCTATAATTAGAGAGTATACTAGTATATCATAAATATCGT
This sequence comes from Carpatolechia fugitivella, assembly GCA_951230895.1. Classification (NCBI taxonomy): domain Eukaryota; kingdom Metazoa; phylum Arthropoda; class Insecta; order Lepidoptera; family Gelechiidae; genus Carpatolechia; species Carpatolechia fugitivella. The sequence continues at coordinate 14,775,387 of OX579657.1, forward strand.
GTTACATTGTTCCGTAACCAGCAGGGCTAAGATGAGACCCGTGACAAAATTTTATCGTCGCGTTATCTCGTGCCGAATCGTGATATGTCTATATGTCTACTAGTGCTAACATGAGCATCCCGGCGAACTCTACTCTTTCTGTCAAATGGTGATTCGTGGTCACATTTTATACTCTCTGGTGCTTTTGTCGACAAACTCTAACATGAGTGCCATATTTTGACGAATTCTGACACTTGTATACGATATGTTTGTCGTCGTCAGTTTTCATCTAAGACTTCTATCTATGTGTACGAACTTTTGTTGAATCTTTCGATTGTTTATTATTCTCTTGGAAACCTATCACAGCAGTGCCGTATTACAACTATTTATTGATAATTTACGAGCAAAGAGAGGCGAGGAAGATACAACATAACAACACCAAAGAATAAGAGACTTGTGCGATCCAATCGATCTTAGTGACACTCGAGTTCCAAGCTTTACGGAGGATTTTTATAATGTCCAGCATCAAAATGAGGGTGCTGTTGGGTCATTTAACGGCACAAATTATTTATTTGGGCTTTGTTGCTCCTCACCCTAAAACAATAGATACAAAAATCTTATGCATTCGCTAGCCCAACAAACGAAAAATTTATAATAAACCTATTTATTGTTAGTAAGAAGTAATTTAAGCATGTGCGTATATTATTTTTTGTATAGCCATTTTTGAAACTTGATTTAACTTTAAAAAAATTCATATCGAAACTTCGGCGTAAAAATTATGATGGAAAATAAACAGCCAATACTGTTTTGAGTCTATCCTTGTCATTATTCATAGTTGTGAAAGAAAAGTACTAATATTTAGGGCGCATTCCGAATCAGACTTTCAACGCTGTTCAGCGTTCAGAAAAGTAAAAAAATGAATGACTGACAGTGATTCGGAACGCGATTACGGGTACTTTAATCGATTTCAGCGCGTTTCGGAAAGCAGGGTCAATATTTCATTCGTTCAATTTTTGTGCATTGGTAGTATTTGACATTTCATCATGAGAGAGCCGAGTCACGACGAGATAATTCTCTTTCATGGTGCGCATGTTAGAGTTTACGACAAATTTGTTGAAATCGACATTTTTGTCATGTCGTTTGTGAGATAATTATGTCACGGTGTCTCATCTTAGCCCTGCTGATAGATCTATTTAATCTAAATTTAGATTACTGTGACACTGAAGACCATAGAACTATAACTCCATAACTTTTTTACATACAAGCTTTCATTCATAAACACCTGCAAAAACACATACCTAGTAACACCCTACAGACATGTGTGTATATTTTGTACAAATTCTACACAAATACACAATTTTACTCACTCTGTAATTTACTTCTGTGGAGAAAATAAAGTTTTTATTATTTGGGGAAACTTCTTTATTTCACCTTTATTATTATTATTTATATTATTTGAATTTATTATTGTATTTTAGTGATCATCATATTTCCACTCGCCTAAGAAACCCTTTTAGTTGGTATTTAAATTCAAGTTCTGAAATCTTGATTAATACAGTTGTGTAAATAATTTATGGAGTTTGATATAAATGTATTAAAAACTAACACAGTTAATATGGGAACGTCTATTTGGCTTTTATTTATATCGTGTATTCATCTACAGGTAGCGTTGTATGAGCTCTGATCTTAAATGTGAAAGTATCCTTCTCTCTCTCACTCACTTTGTAAATTCTATACATAGGCGTGAGACGAATATCGGCCACTCTTTCACCGAACACTTTTAAACTTTTGCAGGGACGATAACAAATTCAAAAACTAAATGAATATTTTTGTAAATTTTGTCGAGGTCTTTGTTCTTTGGAATGCACAGTGCTGTTTTATTTGCATATGCAATCTCTTTTTTGTATCCACCTTTTTTATATATATATTGTATGGGTTTGCTCTTGACCCCGATCCAGCCCGAGAGCAGGGATGGGATCTACGATGTAGCGAGCTTACCCAGAAGGAGCCTATTCACCCTGCGTTCCGAAACGCGCTGAAATCGATTAAAGCATCCGTAATCGCGTTCCGAATTACTGTCAGCTGTCAAAACTCATACGTTTTTTTTACTTTTCTGATCGCTGACAGCGCTGAAAGTCTGAATCGGAATGCGCCCTCACTCTGGCTTTAAAGAGAGTTATTGTTTGCAAATTCTTTTAGAGATCGTCTCCTTTGTTCGTGAGGTTTACCTGTCATCGCTTCTGTGGAAAAATGATGGATTCGCTACGTTGTTCGCCGGTTGGAAATAGATCGATATTTTTGTATTATAACGAGCTTTCAACTTCTGAAAGCTTTCGGAAGTTAATGATAAACACGAAAGTTTTAATATAATTAGAATATTTAGAAACGGCAATCAAAATGTTTTGTTAAAAGTTTTATGTTCGCATAAACTTCGGATTTTCTTATAGAAAACAAATACGAAGAATAATCTTACGTTTAACTACGATAGGTATATATAGTTATATATGACTTATTATATTTATTTATTTGTTTTATTTTTATTAGCCTACTATACATATACCTAAATAGTTTATTAATTTATTATACTTGTCACGTCTATAAATAGGTATTCTACTTAGCACACCAGACAGCTTACACAATTAAAGTTATAATGAAAATCTACATTGCCCCCCAGTAATGATTGCCCCTAACTGTTTGAAATATGACCGACCGCCGACGTCTGGTGACGTCAGGGGCAGTCAAAAATAAACAAGCATTATTGTGATATTGTATATTCAAAAGCGAATAACCGGTCGCGACAAAGACGCATCTTTTATTTAAAATTCTATAATAACTTCGTCAAACAAAGCACAACAGTAACTTAGTATTTCAAGCGGTAAGTAACCTCAAAACCAAAAGTATAGCCATGCAAGTCAGAACTATGAAACTAAGCAGTTTTCCTCAGAGTACGTAGATAGAGTAGATGTATTATCATAGAAAACTATTAGCCGTAGTGCGCTAGTAGATAATGCCAGTACATTAATATCGAGTCTCAACGTAAATAAAAAGTTAGTACATATTAAAATATTATAAGACTCCGTGGCCGAGTGGTCGAGCTTTCGACGACGCCCATTACGGAGGTTCCGGGTTCGATTCCCGGTGGGGACACCGTCAAGCAAAAATCTCCACAGTTTCTTCAGAGACTTTCCCCAGTTTGGTTAGGATAGGTCATTGCAGGCTGAATCACCTGATTGTCCGAAAAGAAAGATGATTCCATGCTTCGGAAGGCACGTTGCTGTTGGTTCACGTTAGATACGTTACACGAGCCAAGTCAGTGCCCTCTGGCGGCTCTTTAACACTGACACCAGGGTTTGTGAGGTCGGTTGTCGGCCTTACAACCCACACGATGATGATGATGAAACTTTATTAAAATGGATTTCACCAAATCTTTGTTAGTAAGTATTATCTTATAAAATGTATATTTTAAGCAAAATTTGGATTTGTTGATGGCCGTTGCAGATCTAACCGGACGGATTATTATTTCTGTTTTGTTTTTTCAATACTTTTTATTTTCATGCGTTCCGCCGCGCGCGCCGGCGCGTCTCGTTTCCAACCTGATGCGCGGGTCAACCTTCAGTATTATTCCACAAGTTGCATCATCGGTATTTTTAATCGTTTTACAGTCATCAATGCGCAAACTGTAGAGTAAAAGAGTATTTTCTTCCTTGAGTTTGACCGTGTATGAGGTTATTTTATTAGTAGTGCTTCTATTTAAATATAGAACATATAGAATAGAGCATTATCATAAGTATATAAATTTAAAAATATATAATTTTCATACAAGTTATTACCATTTATGAGAGTATTTTTTTTTAAGATTTTTTAAAATAGGTACCTCTATATTTCAGAATAAGTAATTAATGAAAAAATGACCCTGTATAAACACAATGCTTCCCTGCGGGTGTAGGGGGGGGGACATAAAACGAATTTATTCTATGTAATTATCATTTATCTAATCACACATAAGTAAATGAGATAGTAACTCTATCTTATTAGTTTTTGTTGATTAGCTCTACACAATTCAAACTGATCTTGTGGGTTGAGGAAGAACTTCACCATTTTTTTTTCTTTTTTTATCTTCTTCTTCTTCTTCGTGTGTAAGATTAACAACCGGCCTCACAAATCCAGTGTTATTGAGCGCTCTTACGGTGAAGGAAAACATCGTGATGATACCTGCACACTCCTGCGAAGAAATTCAAAGGTTGTGTGTGAAGTCGAGCAACCCGCACTGGGCCAGCGTGGTCGACTAAGGCCTAATCGCCCTAAGTCAGGGTAGGCTCGAGCCGAGGGGACGTATATGAGCTGTAGATGAAGCAGGTTATCAAATGAATTAGACTATTATTTGGCGGTTGCGTAATCTCCTCGCGTCAATAATTTTTTCTCTGAGCACCACTCATTGGCTAATACATGGGCATACAAGTTCTTGGAAGCGACTTGGTGGATTCAAATCGATCTGTAGACATTCTTGGAACTGCTCGTGGAAGGAAACCTTACAACAGTTGTGTGTGGGGAACTATGACGTCATTATATAGGTATATGAGTTTAGGTGGTCTTAGCCATTATGCAATCGTTTCATACATCCAGCAATAGTTTCATAAAGCCCTTTCTATGAAAAGTATAATAATATGTACATTTATATATGTATAGGTACATATCGTCGTCATATACATCACGTCGAGCTATGCATTTCCGTTGCAAATTAGCCGTTATTTCATGGCTCGATTTGCTGTGTACTGTACGTAACAGACACGAGGAAATGTAATTTTGTTAAAAATTGGAAGGTAGCGGGAAAATGATAACCATTTTTATATGTGAGTTAATTAGAGCGTTCTTTACGCCAACAAACTGCCATACAGTTTGGCGTTATTTTAGTCTTAAGTACAAATAAAAAAAAAAACATGGTGTAAGTGACTCTCCATGTGTTAAGTACGCAACGAATGACTATAGATAATTCGTTGTAAGTACGTTCGTTAAGTACGTACATTCTGTGAAAATAAATCACATTTTATTCTAATATGACAACTGCAGAAAGGTTCTTCTCCACAGAAGGCGTACACTTGTAGTGAACGTGCCAACCAAGGACAAACTTCCTTTGTCCTCCTGGCTTTGACGTCGAAAAATGATTTTGTTTAATCTTACTTCGAATAAAGACATTTTTATCTTTATCTTTATCTTTGGTTTCTATTATTTTCAAGAGCCTCTAAAAAAACCTCTATTAACTAATTAATATTTGTCTGAATTTATATAACTTTAATTTACATTTTTCTAATTATTAGCAATTACAACATAGATTTTAGTGCTGTATATGAGTATATAATATATATATATATGTTTTTCTTCTGTTTGCTTACATCGTGCATGTCGTTTTTACCTGTAACTGGAGTAGCATTTAGCTTTTCATTTGTGTTATAGTTTATGTGGTATTTAATGAATACTCTGTTGGTAACCTAATAAATAAAATAAAATAAAAACCGGGTAAATAATCCGTTGGAATTTCTTTCAAAATTATAGGAGACCTGTCACCTAATAAGTCGTTATACTTGGGTTACTATAGAATGAGCTCTGACAGATTAAAATTATAAAACTTATTAATATTATTTCGTTTATTTATTTATTTATTAAGTAAAATTACATACTGTTTAATGATAAAATAAGAGGTGAAGTTACTTTTTTAAAATATTTTAGCTATTATGGTTTTTAAACTGAAATTATTCAAAAAAGTTGTTAACGTCGTATGAAAATTTTTGAAGCTGTCAGATCCCATCCTTTAAATAATAACCCAACAATAATCGCAATATACAAACTGAGCCGACAATCTGTGTAATTGATGGATATCGAACACGTCACATACCTCGAGCATAGGCGAAGTCCAACCATCGCTACACGCTTCTCGTGGGGAAATTGGGATAAAATTAACGAAACCACCGAAAAATATACTTACATATTATGCTAAATCCATATTGCATTAACAACAAAGTTTAAACATAACTGGTATAGGTCGCTTTGCATGTTCATGCAAGAGACCCGCCGCCATCTTGCAGGTCGTTGACCTTTTGCAAAACAGGTACCTGCTTTACCTACTCAGCAATATACATACTTATCTACATACATAAAGTACTTCTAGCTATCTATTTTATACGCACAAGTTTGCTTTGATCTTGTATTGACTCGTGTATTTGTAATGTTTATATTTATGTATGACAAATCTAGGTTATTTAGTTTGTTTATCTTCTTCTATGTTATATTACTTTGAAGTCTTTGTTAAGTAGGTAGGTAGATGTTATACTATTATATTATTATGTAATCTATACCTCTCACCATACCGCATTATGTCTTACACCAAAACTGTTGCTTTTTTTAAGCTTTGACGTCGTAAAATGATTTGTAAAAATCTTAATTCGAATAAAATGTTTTTTTTTTTTTTAATAATAAAATTATTATAATAATACGAGTAATTACCAGCTTTATGCTGAGATGATAAAATTTCCCAAAAATAACAATAATTTAGTATTTTTATAATTTACAACAACAATAGTTTCTACATAAGTTTAATAGTTTAAACTATATATATTATATACTATCTTTCTACTATATTTTTTTGTTATTTAATTTATCGCCTGTTCTATTATTATTACTTAGTTTAAATTATCAAATTTACTCTAAAAACATTACCTACATCTCTAATAATCATACCCTGGAGTAGGGCGATCAAGTCTGAAAACAATGTTAATCCCACGAGACGTTGACCAATGTTTTGTAAAAGTAAGAATAAAAAAATACTATAATTTACAGTAGGTATATAAATTCACACAATCAAAAATGATGAAAACATTCAATCATAATATCCTGGTAGCTAGTAAACGTTACGCCGTGTGGTGACGACAGAGTAGAATACATTTGTCACCAACCCCTACTCTTCTCGTGGGTGTCGTAAGAGGCCACTTACATATTGAACAGGGAACGGGCAGCAGCGCTCTCTGATACAGTAACCTTTTAATCTGCGATCTCCAACCCGCCTGCCAAGCGTGGAGTTTATGGCAAAACCCTCCACTTAAGTGGAGGAGGCTCATAGTCCAGCAGTGGACTGTGGCCCGTGCCATTGATTTGATTTGATTAATAAACGTTCTAGGATTTTCGCGATAAAGACAATCAAATCGTGCAGTTTATATGCGTGAATGCTTGAACGTGACGCTTTTAGCGTATTTCATCTGCCCACTAGCGCAAAACAGATAATTTAAATTAGGTACAGTGAAATATCGAAATGTTGGACAAAACTTAACGTTAATTTTGTCTAAATAACATATATTATCTGCGGATAAATAAAAACTACACAGATTTAAATTAAAATGCAGAGGGTAAACGTATAGGTTTCTAGCACCGATGAATTTTAAAAACCTTTTTTATTTTATAAATCCAAACTTCATAGTTTCTGCTATCGAACACTAAAATAATTTTTGCTCTATCTTTAAAATTGACCGAGTTCTAAAGGTTTGAAATTCAAGATTAGACAGAGAGGCACATACCCACTTGTGACGTCATTTGTTAGTAACGCCATATAATCTCCATACAAAAAAATAGTTTTTGAAAGAGACAGACATATTGAAACTTTAAAAAATCACTGTAAATTATTAGAGCTATCATTGTCATTAGAGTGAATAGGTCGTATGTTCAATTTTAAAACTTCACAAGAGTTAGAATAAACGTTCAAAATTTTATTGCCAACTTATCGAGAAATTTAAAACTATTTCACTAATGTTAAAGTTTATAAATATAGCTCTTTATATAGGTAAATATCTTTTCTACATCAATTAGGAACTGCTGTGATATTCAACTTTAAAAATACAATTATAAATTTTGACCAATTATCGTATGACCAAGGTCGTTTTGCCTCTTTTTAATGCCTACCGGCTACACATTTGCTAGCAAAAAAAAACTCTAAAATCATTCTATGAAACTTGTTATTTTTAAGTAAACCAATAGCTAGATGTCGTCGTCCGTCACAGCGTTCTGATTATGATAATGTCTGAGTTTCAACTAACAAAGTTATTGGCGCACGTCTCACGGTCGACGTGCCTGTATACAATGCAGCGAACACGACGCCAAAGTATAAAGAAGGGACATTGGAAATTAAACAGTGTCGTCTTTACATAGCGAGTCCAGAATGAAAATATTGATACAAACTTAGCCGCCCATCAAGTTGTTTATGCTACTTGGCCTCAAAGAGAATAAGGCCAAGACGAATTATTTGGAGTAGGTGAAAGAAAAAAAAGTAGAACGAGTCCTATCAAAAGGCTCAGGCTGTCAGACAACTATTTAAAAAATCAAAAGATGCAAACCCTGTAGAATTTCTTCGGCAGGTTTCTCTCCACAGAACACACACTTAATAGTGAATGTGCCAATTTAGACTCATTAAGTGATATCAGCTGTAATCTAAAAATGAATAAAGATTATATTAACTTTGAAATTGGTAATGCTAAAAGTTCGATGATGATTACTGCCAAGATGATGATGGCTGAATATAAAGTTTTACTGTAAACAAAAGTCAAGACAGAGGCCATTTTCTGAGTACAACCAGCCAATAACAACAATACATATATACAAAAGATATACGTGCACCACCAGATAAAGATGGTTGAGCCAAAAAAACTTACAAAAAATAATTTTGTTTTGTCAATTTCTCATTTTCATACTTTTGGAAATTAGACGAGGTTCTTACTTCGTCATGTCATGATTCATGATCATGAGACACTGCACCAAAAATTTAAAAGTAAAATAAATCGTCATTAAATTTTACGAATACTCAACATAAAGTTACTTACCGATTCTCATTTCCCAAACCACTGATTACATCGTTAACACCTTTAAATAGCCGCACATCCTGTTCAAACCAGATATAAATGAATGAGAGGAGAGACATCCTGCGCGTGAGTGAATTGGCAAGAGTCCAATTTCGTGAGTTACCTGATCCACAGAATATATAATTTTAATATGAATCCATCGACAAACGTGGGATCAATTCCCGCTCAGCTGCCACATTGACTCTCGTCATAATTTTCTTTTTTATGACAACAATTTGAATCAAGCCAGCTTTTTGTTTAGCCGGTCTGCAATGCTCTACGATGCAGTTACAACTGCGGTTTACATTAAATTTGTACATAAAGACATTTGATTTAAAACATTAGGGATAAATAATGGCGTTTAAACTAAAAGCTCTTTTTAGTAATAGGTACCTTAAAACAATGTAATAATCAAACAGTTTTGCTAAAATCAACGCCTGCTACATAGCAAGCTACTTATAGCGTTATAAAAAACGCCCTCCTACTCAAAGAATACTGCCAAGTATGAGAGCCAATAGTAACTAAAAGTCGTCAAAATCTTGGCAAGAAAGATAGCGCCACGACACTTAAATTCAAACCCAAATAATTCACATGTGCCAAAAGAGGAAGATGAGACGAAATTCAATTGGTGCAAGCAAAAGCTAAATATACGAATAATACAAATAATGAAAAAAATAAATGATAATTCTGATGATGTCGACGTAAATGTACAACACTGAAACTACCAAGTAACAAATAAGTTAAACAAGAAAAGGCAAAAGAGCCCACGGTCTCTTAGAAACGTCTGGAAGTGTCACACGGGTTCAATTGAGAGAACGGTTCGCGTAGACTCGGATACATTGGTCATTTACCTAATTGGTCAATTGAGCAACTAACAGGACGATAAAAATAGAACTAGACGATTTATATTCAATGGTAGCGATTCACACAGTCACGCTCTAATCCTTAATTTAAGTTCGTCAGTCATTTTCACTTTTTAAAGATTAAAAAAGAGACAGGAGATGACCATCCTAATATTGGAGCTGTCAAATAACCAATATGTACTTCCTGCAGTTCGATTTCGCGCAGTATTGCACAACTATGACTATTTTGGATTCCCATAAATCTCACCAGATGCTCCACAGAAACTAGGTCTGCTCTCTAGAGGATCGTATCAATCATCGCGAATGGTTGTTTTATTAATGAACATAAAAACGAAATCTCGTAAATTCTGCTGAAGTTTTTATTGAGCCAAAATAAATAATTCTGAGCGGATTCTATTTCCAAGGGTATATGGAAAATAAATAAATAGTTAAGATCTTAAGATCTCAGGTACACGTATATTCTTGAATTACAGAGATACACAAATTGGTTGATGCTCAAATTGGATTATAGTGATAGAATTCTGCATATTGTAAACCGTAAATAATTTATATAAAACGTTTTCCAAATTTAATCTTATTTTTTGTATAATTGAGAAGATCCTTTATCATAATTTATATCATCCTTAATCAGCTTAAACGAACATTAAAATCAGAACAGCGCCAGTTTACTGACGTCATAAACCCACAAACCAACCAAGCTCTTTCAGACGTAACGATTTTACGATCGATATCATTAGCTGCTACCAGACTGTTTTTCATGTGATTCATGTAGATCGGCTGCGCGTGCGCTGGAAGAGCTGGAGCATGCCAAGTGACGTCACGGCTGTCGCGATTTGTGCTATTTCGGAAACGCCTTGAGACGTAGCCCTCCCGGCAGATGTTACAAGAATGTGGGGGACTCGTGGACGCGGTGATCGGCCAAAAGTAATAATATATGTTTATGTATAAATAGTCTGTTTTAGTTTACATTTTATGCAGAATTTACTGTTACAGTATTAATTATGATTAAGGTCTTATATCTGTTAACAGCAAGTAACTGTTTCACACCATAATAATGTTTTTCTCATATACCACATATACCACACATGTTAATCAAAAATAGATATATATTCATATTCATATTCATTTATTGCATTCAAATGGTACACATTATGGTCTTACATTAAAAAAAGATTCACATTTGATACCTCGTAAGGTGTTGCACTATATATTGTATCCCCTTCTTAATTAAAACTTAATTAAATTAATTTGCAATAAAATTATCAAATAAAATAAAATGTTAGTACTAAAAGTGTTTCCGTTTGTATTTACATTTAGACATAATAATAATCTTACAAAAGCAGCGCAAATCATTTGTAACGAGGAGGGTAATTTATTTAAAATATATGAGACAGTGAACCTTACAGAAGCTAACGACTGACATGACCTTTCTAACCTCACACAAGTGAAGCCATATGAAAAGTGTATTGAGATAGACATGTACGGAGCTATCCATAAAGGTCAAACGACTATTAAGGAATTGACACCTCTAATATAAACTTATATTTATACAAAGTTTTGTGGTCGGTGTACCCCAGGGCGACGTTTTAGTGTCGTTGTTATTTCTTTGTTTGATAGACAATTAGATAGCTCTACAAAAAGGAGTTGCTAATTCAGAGCAAACAATTAATGATAGTTTAGTAACAAGGATAATGTGTGATCTCTATTTTGCTCATCGAGATATCTGGATTTTCCAAAGTCTACGCATATAGTACATTCTGAGGTATTTGCTTTGGCAAATACGCTGTAAAGCTGTAGAATAGTGAGTTCGGTATCTTTAAACAATTCGCTATATTGAATCGGTCAGTAATTATTATACTTAATACACAAGGTCTTATTTACGTAAGGCCAGACCTATTTCATGTCTTCTTGATCATACGACAGATCATCAAAGAACCATCAGGCAGTAGGAAATATCACGAGCAATTTTATATACACAAGAGGAATAATTTTGTTTGCGGAGCTGTCCTCCTTTGCTTAGACATAGGTAACTACTAGAGTTGTATACTATTCTTGATTGCCGTATTTTCTCTCTCAGAGGGAGACCCACCCACTCGTCTGGTCGCACGTGAAATAAGACCAGCTGTTTTTGCAAATAAAACTAGCTATATTTAAAACTGGTTCAGACTTCGTTAGTTTTTATGGTGCAGTGTGTTTACTTCGTCCACACTGGCGCCGCGCCCGGTGATCCGGACTGTTCCTCTTTTTATTGTTTTTTTTATTTGGATGCAGAAAAAAGTTTGAAAATTGAATAAGGTTTATGTGCGCTTAGTTTTTGTTGAGTGAGTGGTTTTTGTGAAGCTATGAGTGCTTTGGGATAATTATGTGTAAAATTTGGGTATGATTGTTATTCATATATATTTTTTTATTATTTTCTTTCATCATCAACAGCTCATATACGTCCCCACAGAGGAGCTCGAGCCTACCCTGAATTTGGGTGGTTAGGCCTTAGTCGACCACGCTGGCCCAGTGCGGGTTGGTTGACTTCACACACAACACATTTGAATTTCAAGATGTTTTCCTTCACTGTAAGAGCGTCGAATAAACGTACATATGAATTCGAAATTCGAAAACACATTGGTACGTGGTGGGGATCGAACCCGCGTCTCCCGGACTGGAGGCAGCGGCCCTAGCTAGACCACCATCGCTCTCTTCCACTCTTTCCTTATTATTTTTTTATCTTTATTAAACTCGTAACAGCTTAGCGTAACAGTCAGAGTTGACAAATTGAAGATGATGTTATGTAATTTTTGCAATACTTTATTTTTAACCTGTGTCTTTGAGTTTTCGCCCTCATTTTGTCTGTCATGCCAGAAATACAAAAAAAAATTGTTTCTTATTAATATTTTTGTTCGTCTTGGCTATAAGGACAGTTGCGTGCCTCGAAGATAATATAAGTATATAAGTAGTAACTCAATAGTGGTTATGTAATTTTTTTATCGTTAGTTAGAACTATTAAGAATTATGAATCTTTCTATCAAGTACAAAATAAATAATTGTAGAACATAAATCTTAGGACTTATTGCTTTTTTTGCTTATTGTTAACACTAGGCGGAGTTAATCAGCATTTAAATTTAACTCAATACCTACCGTAGAGTTTTATACATAATTATGTTTGTATATTGATAAGTAAGTAAATAACATTTTAATTATTTCTATAGGTATAGTGTTAGGTATATAAAAGTAAATGATTGGTATTTTTTAAATTAAATGGTCAAACTGTGCCAAGCGTCGGTTCCGATCAAAAGTTTGCAACCTATTCCTCAAATATAACATATCAGTCTCAGTTAAAAACAATAACATATCCGGGATGAGTATAGGGCATATGCACATTTTTTTTTATTCATTAATCGAAATATTTCAAGTTCTAGATAAACACTAAAAAAATATTTTTTCAAATATCTTGCTCAGAAAGTTATAAGGCTTCCAAATATGATGATTAGACAGAGAGATCCGACATGACCATTGACGTCATTGGTCACGCGGGCCATACATCCGCCATAGAAAATTTTGTTTTCATTGATGATGAAAAGAGGGACAGATATATTTATTAAATAATGTTGTATCTAGTTTGTTTTTGATTAATTTCGATTCTGTTTTGACTGTCAGTATTCTATTTTTGTGTACTTTCAGATGGCAAAGGGTAAAGGGTTAGCCGTGTGGTGACGGCAGAGTAGAATACATTTGTCACCAACCCCTACTCTTCCCGTGGGTGTCGTAAGAGGCGACTTAAGGAGTACACATTGAACAGGGAACGGGCAGCAGCGCTCTCTGATACAGTAACCTTTTAATCTGCGATCTCCAACCCGCCTGCCAAGCGTGGAGATTATGGCAAAACCCTCCACTTAAGTGGAGGAGGCTCATAGTCCAGCAGTGGACTGTAACTGGCCGTTGATTGATTTTGATACTTTCAGATGAACTATGAAAAAACTAATATTTTTAATACATATTCCCTATTCAATTCCAGTTTTTTTATTACGGTCGTACTGAACGAACAGACTTGCACTTGTTCACAAGTTCGCTATAACAATATCGCTATCATTCTGTTATCACCGCGCTGCTTGAGTGATAAAACTTAACCATCTAAATTGCCTGGCTGTATCTTCCTACATATATCATCATCCATCATACAGCCTGCATTGCCGAGCGGTAGAGTGTTCAGTTCTATTACGGAGGTTTCAGGTTCAAATCCTTGTGGGATAAAGATTTTTTTTCATTGCAGGCTGAATTATTTGATTGTTCGAAAAGTAAGATAATTCTGTGCTTTGGCAGGCACGGTATGCCGTAAGTTTCATGTCGGTTAATCTACGGAAAATTGTCGTTACGTCTGCCTTGTCAGAGGCCTTTAGCGGCTTGAAGTCTAGAACCAGAGTTCGTGAGGTTTGTTGTCATCATGTCATCATCATCATATTTTTGGGTGAACCGCCAAAAGCTCTGAGTAAAGCCTTTGACCAGATCGATCTCCAACATAGTTCAACGACCACTTCTGTCGATGTTAAAACCGATGGTTAATGGTAATTTTACTTTTTGGACTCATCGTTATTGCTAGTCGCTCGAGACTATTCGAGAGTCATAATAATATCTTTATTGACTTTTATGTTTTAATTTTTTTCCAAAAAACTGCGTATTATTCAACACTTGTGACTCCTCGAGGAGCATAGGGCCTCAACAGTTTTCCTCCATAGGCATCGATCTTGTGCCTTGTCCTTAGCCTCATTCCGTGACATCCCAACGCTCTTCAGTTCATCGAGAATGGATCTCCTCCAGGTGGTGACGGGCGACCCTGTTTTCTACGACCACCCAATGGCAATTCAACACTAAACTTGTAAACGCTTTGAAATTCAATGAATAATCATTCCAGCTCGTGGCGTGTGGAGACGGCAGAGTAGAATACATTTGTCACTAAACCCTACTCTTCCCGCGGGTGTCGTAAGAGGCGACTTAGGGACTACACATTGAACAGGGAACGGGCAGTAGCGCCCTCTGATACAGTAACCTTATAATCTGCGATCTCCAACCCGCCTGCCAAGCGTGGAGATTATGGCAAAACCCTCCACTTAAATAGAGGAGGCTCATAGTCCGGCAGTGGACTGTAACGGGCCGTTGATGATGAATCATTCCAGCTCTAGCGTTCGTCCGCGCTCTACACTGAATGTGTGTCAGTCAGTCAGTCAATAATCCCCAACAGTCCGATACGCAATGGTCTTCAAATATCGAGATGGTCGCGGTGAAAATTGGTCCAAATTAGCCAGCATCGATCTCTATTGGGCCTTTGTACGTCGATTAGCTATTTCCTTTGCCCTCTTCTGCGACTGACATTTTTATTAGGTCACTAACATCGCTGAATGAGCTGCTTTGAAAGGAGTGGAAATAAAAGAAAACTTTATTTGAGATGAGTTTTATTAGATGGAACTTGTTTAATAAAACAAAAAAGAAATAATGATAATAAGAAGAATAAGATAGCACTAAGATGACATGATGATGATGTGTGTGATTGTCTAATAAGATGGAACTTCTTTGTTTTGGTGCCCTGGTACTTTTTAGCTTTAAAAATATATTGACTAAGATCAATATTTGATGTGCACGCGTTTGAAGTTCGCTTATGATGAATTTCTATTGTCGAAGTCTTATTTCGTCAAACGCAAAAGTGCAATAAATTTTGTTCATAGTTTCATTATGGCCAAGTTTCACTAGGTTACCAGTTTTTTTTTAATGAGTAATAATAAAAATCATAATTGTAAAAAAGATCACGATTTGACGCTTATTATTTACGATTTGTATACGATAGTTATGATTTTACGATAACGATAGATACTATATTTAGTTACGCCTCGCAGAATTTTACTTGAATTACATTTTCAAATCCTTGTTCACATAGAAATCGGATTGTAAATTGTTACTAAGGCTAGATATTTTATTTTTCTGTAAGAGGTAGTTTTATAGTTAGCTGCTTGCAAATCGTTTACAATTACTTATTTGTTAATCATCAGCATCATCTAAATATTCTCCTATGTATTCCGTGATCACTTACCTATACACGTATTGTCATTCTACGCTATAGATGCAGTCAGTAGTCAGTCGATGCAGCCAGGCAGTAAAAGTTAAACCGTTTGCGATATAGGAGGAAAACCGTCTGCGTTCACGCATACAAAGGCGATGGTTCATGTTATGCAAATGACTGGGTGCGCAACGCGTGCACTTGAGTTGGAACAATGGCGCGGACGCAGGCTTATAACATGACACGTATCGGTTGTTCTAGTCTAGTACTATGGTATTTCTAAATGGCTGGGAATCATATTTGGACATAACTTTTTAGCTAAAAAAGAGCGCTTTATGACGGCTAATCTAAATTTACTTCATATGCAAAATAAATAACTGGGTTAATATATACATTATCTGATAAATCTGATGACTCTAAATTTTCCTGCTATTTATAAGAACCGTAAGAAAATCCTTGCAGAAAAATATTATAGAAACATCCAAGAGTTCAGAGCTTTGTCTTCCTACACTAACTCTATAGTAGCTAGATGTTATTTGCGTATAGTTTTAAGAATAGCCTTGGTCTGATATCGGTCGACGCACCGACGAACGAGGACGCCGTACAATGATGATAATGAAAAAACGTTCATTCACTAATTCAAATTCAAAAATTATTTATTTCCATTGGATGTTATTACATCACTCCCATTATAACTCTCTCTCTCTCTCTCTACAAATACATATTTATTCTAATCCTATGCCGAGTGGTCGAGATTTTGACGCCCAATACGGAGGTCCCGGGTTCGATTCCCAGTCGGGACACTGTCAAGCAAAAATCTCTTTGTGAGACCTTCCCCAGTTTGGTTAGGATAGGACGTTGCAGGCTGAATCACCTGATTGTCCGAAAAGAAAGATGTTCCGTGCTTCGGAAGGCCCCGGCTACTTATATCTAGTCGTTACATGAGCCTTTGGCGGCTCTATAACACTGACACCAGGGTTAGTGAGGTCGGTTGTCGACCTTACTCGTACAACCCACACGATGATGATGATGACAGATTATTAAACAAAAAAATATGAAATTAAAATAATTCGAGCCACATCTCATCACTCCAGCATTTTTAAGAGCATTACTCGTATTAAGTGTATGTTAGAACTAACAATTTTAAGCAATGGTCTTCCAGCATATTATATGATTATGATTTGTGTGTAAGTAATTTTGTGTCATCTCTACATTTTTATCTAGATTCGTTGTGCCATATTAATACTATTCCCGAACCTTGCAACTAATAACATCCATCGCATTATATTGTGGGGGTGGAGGCGGTATTATAAATCAAAGATATTAGATGCAAGGGATTCTAAAGTTTTATTTTTATCATGAGAACAGTTTTTACAAAACGGCAGACAATCATACAATAATCTCTTGTCCATCTAGGAATATTTTCTTCTTCTAAATTCAAATAAACTCAAAGATTCTTAAAGTATTTACGGCCAGCAATAGCTAACGAGGCTAAGACGTATAGGTATGCACACATACCTAACATCTTTTCTTCTTCTAAATTCAAATAAACCCAGATTCTAAAAGTATTTACGGCCAGCAATAGCCAACGAGGTTAAGACGTATAGGTATGCACACTTACCTAACACATTACATTAATAGTAACAGCATTGGTATTTCCTAGCTAAGGACTTCTTGGTTACTTATAAAGGAAAGATTAATTTTACCTTGGGAAAGTTGCTATCAAGACCACCAAGCAAGGCGAGGTAAGGTGACACTTCCTTCCTTGCTTTCAAAACCAATCATAATGATTGTACTCGTACTGGTTATTTGTATATGTATTTTTCCCTCACTGACCAATCGCAATTTCTACCAAAGTGGTTTTCACGAAAGTATTTAACAAATGGCTGTAAGCTGTGGGTTGTAAGGTCGACAACCAACCTCACAAACCCTGATGTCAGTGTTATAAAGCCGCCAAAGGCCACGATGACATGGCTCGTGTAACGACAAGATAGTAGCCGGGACTAACGGCTTAGCGGGCGTTCAAGCACAAAAACACGGAATCATCTTTCTTTTCGGACAATCAGGTGATTCAGCCTGTTCTAACCAAACTGGGGAAAGTCTCACAAAGAGATTTTTGCTTGACAGTGTCCCCACCGGAAATCGAAGTCATAGTCAAAGTCAAAAATTATTTATTTCCATAGGATGTTATTACATCACTTAGATCCGTCAATACATTTTTTTTACGAACTGGGAACCTCCGTAATGGGCGTTGAAATCTCGACCACTCGGCCACGGAGGCTGTAATGGCTAAAGACTCTAAATAAAGAACATGAATTATTATTTTGTGCCGACACTATGCATGCACGCCAGAGTAAAGAAGACCTGTGATTTAATTCATAATATCTGGGTTCGTCTCAAAGAAATGGCACCATACGCAGTTTTTTATTGGAAAATTATTGTAAATTAGTTTAAATTAGTGTAAATTTTTGTTCCCTTTAAACATAATTTTATATTTCAGTTACGTAGTTAGTAACAGAGTAGAGGCCAGCTATTTTAAGGTGAAATAAGTTAATACTTTTGTGTAATAAAAATGCGCAAAGAAAGGTTGTGTTTGAGGAAATTACTGGTGAGATCATTTAAACGTGATTTGCGTCTCTACCACCTCCTTTTCTTCAAACGATATCAGATTTAATGTTTGTACTGCGAGTACCTAAAAGGTAAAACCCATTTAAAAAGATAATTTGACTTTATGTACCTACCCCTTCTTTATTTGTGTTATCACTACATCGCAAATAAGTAGGATATAATTATTATCATCACTAGATGGTATCTTCAATGTGGAAGTTAATATTTCCACGTGTTTTTCTAGTTTCAACCAGATTTGACCAGTTGCGATAAACTAGTCATACGGTGGATGTGCCCTTGGGTTAGTTTACCTGTTTGTCAGCAATTTTACTCGTGTTTAACATTAAATGTCTCTTTGATGGTTTGGACGTGTCCTACTTCTGTTAGGAAGTGGCATTTAGTGGTCAAAGTAACTCACAGCACTTCTTTTGCTGGCTGGGTGGGTTGTCAGGCATAGGTAATTATCACTACACAGATAGATCACAGAACTAACTAAAAATCGTAATATTGACGGCTCCGTAGCCCGTAGTAGGTGGTAGTGTATCTGCCTCCGACGCACAGGGTCGCGGGTTTGAATACCGCCCAGGGCAAATATTCGTGCGATGAGCACTTGTGTTTGCCTTGTGTCTGGTTGTTGTTTATCTATATAAGTATGTATTTATCTATTTATGCTGTCTGATACTCATAGTACAAGCTTTGCTTGGTTTGGGATCAGATGGCCGTGTGTGAAGATGTCCCGCATATTTATTTATTTTTTATTAATATTTATTTCATAGTAAGTATAGATTTTTTTTTGCTAAATAATTTTTTTTTTACTTAGCATACTAAATGCTAAGTAAAAAAAATTCTACAATCTATTCGCAGAAGTGGGTCAAAATCTAGTCCAAACAAACGAGTCGGTTACATACAAGTATACAAACAAACATACAGGTGAGTGAAGCTAATAAAAGCGTGTTAAAGAACAGCGTAGACGCCGCGTTTCCTTCGCGTGCTACAGTTGCTACGTCGTAGCTGGACTGCTACGTCGTAGCTTGACTCTGAATACCTGACACCATAATCTTAGACAATAATATTTTTTTATTTTCAGATTTCTTTTTTCTTTTTGGTAAATTAACATAATTACTATTTTCGAGATTTTTCAGTTGACTAAATAAATAATACTCGTATCATCTACAAAACTCAATCAGAAGAATTTCATTAAAATAAAGGAGCCAGATGATAGATGATTTCAGTAGATGATGGATTTTATAGTTGGATTTTTTTTCTTTTGTGATCAATTCTACTTTTACTTGAAGATATTATACGTTTTTACATATAACCTAAGACCCAATGTTACTTTTTTTTACTTCGATTAGCAGAAGATTAGCAGACATAGAAAGCGACAATAAGGTCGAGTCTAAAACACGCTTGCGTTACTACTTAACCTAGAAAATGTGAATAGGCATCTTGCCTTGAATTAATAACATTTTTTAACAGGATTTTATTATTCAAGAAATAAAAACGCTACTATATGTTCTATTTCCGGTAATATTCTCGGAGCACTTTTTTTTTAATCTTAGGCTACATTACTATCGGTTTATTCGTCTGAGATCTAAAATGTCACAAATAACTTTATCCAAGCTTTATCGTAGTTTTTTTAAAGACATCCCTCTTTTTGTGGGAATTTATCACTCGCTCATCCTTATTTGGCTAGGGAATTTGGTCAATATGGCTGCCGTGCCAACAAATCACTGCGCGAGGCGCGGCGGTGATTTGGCGCCAAATTAGCTAGAGAAATAATAATATAAATGGGTGTAACTAACTATCTACCTAACCCACTGGGTGTAACCCGTCTTGCTGTTTAACGTATAGCAGCTGGCTGCACCCAGCCTGGTTAATTTTTATAATAGGTAGTTACTATCTTGTGGTACCTATTTTAGATAAAAGGGACATGACCTTGCCTAACCAACTAAAACAATACCTGAGTAAGAACTTACATTGTATTCTTATGGTTGGACATTTTAGCTGGACTTTAGGATGAATGCCGTTATTTTGTATTTATTAATAAAATGCTGTCCGTAATGTACCTACTTGTTAAGATTGAAGTGTGGTCGACAGTACCTAATCAATAATTTACTTTCATTATAAGTTGCAAATTTACGTATTAAAATTTCCCAATTTAATTAATTAATTTAAATAATGTTATTTTCTATTGTTTCAGATTTCCCCTGTGTGTGGCTCATTGAAATGTTACCAACAACAATACTTTAATTCTACATGTCAAGAAAAATAATCAGAGTTATAAAACGGAGGCGTGAGAATCTGAAAAGTGATTATTTCCGCAAAGCGAAATCGAGGACTAGCCGGTCCTTGATGTACTCGACTACCTACAATCCCTGCGCCCTTACACTTTGTATTTCGAAGCAGCATTGCCGCTACTCAGCGAGAGATCCGAGGTTAAGACACTGGTCCAGAGAACAAACAATTTCGACGTAAAAGAAACGTCTCATTGGATTTCATATCCAATCTGGTAGTGATCCTAGAGTTCGTTAGAGAACAGGATATTGGGAACTGAGTACGTACTTAGCTCCGTACTTAAAAGCAATTTCTATAGCTAAATGGCCACGGAAAGAGCTTATGCAAATGGAATACCAGGTAAAGATAAACATGAACAGAAAATACCATCTGAAGAAGAGAAGGTTACGTCTCCTCTCTTGCATAGGACGGATGAATTTAAGTTTATTGACAGCGCGTACGGAGAGAATGATATAAGAGAAGTAACTAAAACTAAGAACGATCTCAACATAATTAATTCTATGAAAACGGATGAAAATAACGATGGAAACCATCTTGCAGTAACGTATCATAAAGACAATAAGAGTGACGAAGATGCAACGTCTACCGCTGAAGGTGTGAAGTTCTTAGGTTTGGGAGATACAGACAGCATATGTTCCAGCAATCCCCCTGAAGAGGCGGTGCCGCAAATTCCAGATGGTGGCTGGGGATGGGTAGTCGTTGCAGCCTCCTTCCTCATTGCCACTGTAGCAGATGGTCTTGCTTTTTCGTATGGTCTAGTACACGTACAGTTTGTTGACTATTTTCACACCAGTGAAGCTAAAACTTCTCTCATTGGAAGTCTTTTCATCTCTGTTCCCCTTATAGCGGGACCTATAATGAGCGCACTCGTAGACAGGTACGGATGTAAAAATATGACAATAGTTGGAGGTGTTGCATCGACAATTGGATTTGTAGCTGCTGCTTATAGTAACTCAGTAGAAGTTTTATATGTAACTTATGGTCTTATGGCTGGGCTTGGAATGGGACTTTTATACGTTACAGCTGTAGTATCAATAGCCTATTGGTTTGAGAAGCGTCGAAACTTAGCCGTAGGCTTAGGATCATGTGGAGTTGGGTTTGGAACTTTCGTTTACTCGCCATTAACAACATACCTGTTAGAAAATTGGGGGTGGAGAAGCGCTTTACTGCTTTTGGCTGGCACAGTACTTAATGTGTGTATTTGTGGAGCTGTTATGAGAGACCCAGAATGGCTGATATTGCAACAGAAAAGGCAAAGAAAACTAAATAAGTCGAAGAGAACTGCTAGTACAACCTCTATATCAGCTAGATCAGCGAAATCTGGAGGTGGTGAATCAGTATATCCAGGCATAGAAGAGTTGAAAATCTTGATGAAAAGTGGTGAAACTCCTGAATACATTCTAACAACTTTGGTCACATCAATAGCGGAAGCAGAACATTTGGAAGCAGCAACAAAAATGAATGCAGATCTTTCCCAACAACACAAAGTTAGTTCTGTTATTAATCTTCCGACTTTCTTAAAACAAAGTGAAAAGCTGCCCCAAGAAGTATTAGAACAATTGCAATCTAATAAGCGTTTGTATAATATTATTCTCCAAAATTATCCTTCTCTGCTTGCGTTGCGGAGTAATTCTGAACATAAGCTTCCCATTGAACCTCCTCCAGAAGTACCTAAAGGGAAGCCAGTATCCTTGTCGATGAAACTGAAATTAAGTAAAAAGAAAAAGAAAGACTTTGAGTCAAAACTGGACAAGGTTAGAGAGCAGCTTCTTCAACCGATTCCTGAGAACAAACCTGCGGTGATAGTGCCGCGGACAGATAATGCTCGCCAAGACTGGTGGACGGATCGTCATTATCTGAGAGAAATAAGAGTACACAGGAACTCTATTATGCATCGTGGCGCAATGATGAATATAGCAAAGTACAAGTTGCGAGCCTCTTCATGCCCTGATATCTACAGGAACTCTATGTGGTCTATGGAAGAAGATCTAAGTGAAAAGGTAATGAAACTTAATACAAAATTCATTATGTAAATCGTGTTGTTAGATTCAATGATAATGCGCGATCAAACCTTTATTTTAATTCCATACTAATATCATTAACGCGAAAGTTTGTAAGTATGGATGTATAGGTATGGATCGATGTTTGTTATTGTTACTCTAAAAACTACTGAACGGATTGGGATGAAATTTGGAATAGAGATAGTTTGTACCCTGGATTAACACATAGAATACTTTTTACGGGAAAAAGTCTTATTACCACGGGAAAATCTTACACAACGCGAGCGTAGCCGCGGGCGGATCGCTAATTACTTATTAATTATTGGTGATTTTGTGTTTGAGCAGATAATATTTTTTTAAATCGAAAGAATAGAGAAAGTTTGTTTGTTTGTTTGACCGATAGTTTTATAATAAGTACCTTATTTACAAATGCAATATAGGAATTCAAATAACTTAAAACTAATTCATTTTTATTTTTCTTTTTAGACAATGTGCAGACGCTTCCTTAACATGATCCACAAAACCTTCGATTTCAATATGTTTACGGAATTCCACTTCCTGATGATGAATCTTTCTACACTGGTGTTGTTTATCTGGTTCATAGTGCCTTATTTCTTTATTTCCGACTTTATGACCGATAATGGATACAGCAAAACCGAGGGTTCTATAATGTTGAGTGTCTTTGGCGTTGCTACTATTATCGGCATTGTAAGTAACTATTATAATAAGTAACAAAGTACATAAGAATATCAATGAACATTGCAGGACGACAGTAAAGTTGTAGAGATCTACCTTCCTCCTTTGTTTGTTGATTCATCATCAACATCAACGGCCCGTTACAGTCCACTGCTGGACTACGAGCCTCCTCCACTTAAGTGGAAGGTTTTGCCATAATCTCCACGCTTGGCAGGCGGGTTGGAGATCGCAGATTATAAGGTTACTGTATCAGAGAGCGCTGCTGCCCGTTCCCTGTTCAATGTCCCTAAGTCGCCTCTTACGACACCCACGAGAAGAGTAAGGGTTGGTGACAAATGTATCTGCCGTCATCACACGGCCAATGTTTGTTGATTAGCATTTCTGAAATCACGATATTTATCTGATTTAGTAAAATTTGGATTTATCACGCACGAGTTTTATCGATACGAATAATAAAGCTGATAATTTCTATTATTTTCAGGTCGGTCTCGGTTGGATGGGAGATTTGCCTTGGGTTAACGTAACGAAGACCTACGCGATTTGCCTCGTTGTGTGCGGGATATCCATGCTTTTCTTCCCGATCTTGATTCATATATTGGATGCTAAAGAAGGCTACAGCTTTTACGTATTAGCGGCGAATGCAATGATATTTGGACTTATGTTCTCTAGTTCATACTCCTATACTCCAAGTATACTTGTGGAACTCATTGCGCTAGAACGATTCACCATGGCATACGGATTGGTCCTATTGAGTCAAGGAATTGGACATCTTGTTGGACCTCCTATGGCTGGTGAGTTTTTATTTTCCTTTAAAGAATGATATGATGATGGCGATGATAGTAGAAAAGATACTAGTTAAACGCACTATGTATTTATTTAAACCATGTTGAATAAATAATAATAGAGCAAGGTTGCGGGTTTGAATCCCGCCCAGGGAAACAATTGTGTGATGAGCACTTGTGCCTTGATGTTTTTTATCTATGTTAATTAGGTACATATATACAAGCTCTGTCTAGTTCGAGATATATTTTGCTTTCCTTTTAACGGATGTGATCGTGAATATAATGAATTTCGTACTTCCTTTTTGTTTTTTACTCACCTTATTATTTTGTCAACCAGGTGCCTTGAAAGACAAAACTGGCTTTTGGGACGCTGCGTTCTACGTGTCTGGTATATGGGTGATCGTGTCTGGACTTTTGGTTGGCGTTATCCCCTACACCAAGAATTTCAGAATCTGTGGCAACGCACCCCTGGCTAAAGATGTCGCATCTGACCCTGAACCTGGAGTCAAGATTATTATAGCACATTAATAAAAACATTTATCAAAATATAGTTAATCAAGATGTCAAAAAATTATACACATTTTAATTTAAATTGACTTTTGTGAAATATTTACTATAAATGGTTTTTAATTAATGTAGTAGTACCTACTTCAATTTTTAAGTGTTTGCGTGTGATAGTGACTATATTTTATTATTACAGATATTTAAATGCATAACTATTCATAGGACTTGATTAATGTAAATTAGTGGATATTTTACTAGAACTTATGATTAATAAGCTTTATGTATGACACTTAAAAACTTCAACTATTTAACTTGGAACGACCATGGTTTAGTTATAATCCAAAATTATTAGTCAAAGTAAGTAACTTTATTATAAATGAAGAGTGTTGCCTTTTTGAAGACTTATATAAGTAGGCTAGTTTTTTTTTGCAGTGACTTGTTTATAGCATTAATTGTCAATGATTAAAACGAATACTTTTATTTTAAAGATAATTAATTTATAAGCTGGTGGGCTAACCTATTTAATACATTTTCAGTGAAACAAAATTGTGGTGAAAGATTATGAAAACATTAGAAAACCCATCAAAACCACCTGTTAAGTACGATTTTGATACTAAACAATTTTTGACATGGACTATTATTACAATGAATTTATTTTTATACAGGAAAGTATTGTAGAAAATAAGTTTGTTGATCTACTTAAAAGATGCGTTAAATTACGATTTAATATTATGATATTTTAATTAATTAAAAAATTCTATATCAGTAACTACATTGTTTTATTTATTTAAAAGGTATTTGACTCTGCGGCTGCTGTATCTCATGGTACCTACCTAACTATTATTTATATTATGTGATCTATGTCCTACATTACGCACATTATGCTGGAGGTCTAACTTAAAAACATCTTGATACGTCGTCGGCTAGAAGCCAATTTAATCTCGAAGGTAAATCTTTGATCACGAAAGTGAAGTTGCGGGCAGAGCACTAGTGTACAGCTATTCGTAGGTTTACAGTATAAAATCATTAAAAGCCTAAAATAAGTTACTTTTTTAGTATTTATGAGCGCTGAATGGGACTTTTTTCTTTATCTTATTTTTCTTTTTTTTTTCTTACCGCAAAGGGTTAGCCGTGTGGTGACGGCAGAGTAGAATAAGTACAATTGTCACCAACCCCTACTCTTCCCGCGGGTGTCGTAAGAGGCGCTTAGGGACTACACATTGGACAGGGAACCCGTTCCCCTCTGACACAGTAACCTTTTAACCTGTGATCTCCAACCCGCCTGCCAAGCGTGGAGATTATGGCAAAACCCTCCACTTAAGTGGAGGAGGCTCATAGTCCAGCAGTGGACTGTAACGGGCCGTTGATGAAAGGGTAATTAATTTCGCTGAGAGTTTTCGTGGAGGGACAGTACCAACAAAGAGGATTATCACTTCACTAAGCATATTATTAGTATCGTCTTGCTTGGGGCTATACCTACTTAGCATGAAGATAAATGAAATTCTGTTAGACTCTTTACAACAATGCTTAGTATCAATAGCCTCCGTAGCCGAGTGGTTGAGATTTCGACGCCCATAACGGTGGTTCCGGGTTTGATTCCCGGTCGGGACACTATGTCAAGCAAAAATCTCTATGTGAGACTTTCCCCAGTTTGGTTAGGACATTGCAGGCTGAATCACCTGATTGTCCGAAAAAGAAAGATGATTCCGTGCTTCAGAAGGCACGTCAAGCCGTTGTTGATCCCGGCTACTATCAATCTACTTAGTCGTTACATTAGTCAAGTTAGTGGCCTTTGGCGGCTCTATAACACTGACACCAGGGTGAGGTCGGTTGTCGACCTTACAACCCACATGTTGATGATGATGATAACAACAATGCTTTAGAATATTTTATAAAATTAGACACTAACGTGGAAGATCGAACGAAGGAGTT
This sequence comes from Carpatolechia fugitivella, assembly GCA_951230895.1. NCBI lineage: Eukaryota > Metazoa > Arthropoda > Insecta > Lepidoptera > Gelechiidae > Carpatolechia > Carpatolechia fugitivella. The sequence goes on from OX579657.1 coordinate 14,801,958, forward strand.
TTATGTGTCAGTCCGCCTTGTTTTAGATTAGTTGACCACCACCACTCTGTGCTGCATAGGCTCGCTTTCGCGCGAGGCGACGACCTATGGCGACGACATGACGTGCATTCAAATTCTTTGACCCCCACCATGGCTTCGTTTAATTTCCACTATTTCCCACAAATCAAGGAGCCATTATAGAGCTGGCAGCATTATTATGACAGTTCGAGGCCGCGTTCCGATACGCGCTGAAATCACTTTCGAATCAAACTGTCAGCGCCGCTGCCGCCGCTTTTACTTCCTCTATGGCCGCCGCCGCGCCGCACCGCCGTTCATTTCGCAGTTTGCTACTCTGTGTTTCGCGGTCTGTTCTATATATAGTGAGATTTGGGGCGCATTCTGAATCAGACTTTCAGCGCTGTTCAGAAAAGCAAAAAATGTATGGCTGACAGTGATTCGGAACGCGATTACGGGTACTTTAATCGATTTCAGCGCGTCTCGGAACGCAGGGTTGGTTTGGCTATTGTGTGTAGAGAAAATTGAGACAGGAGTACGTTCCAAAATTTACGAGAATGACTCGGAGTGATAGCCTTTTCACTTTCACTTGCCTCAAATCCCACGAGTGCAAGCGAAACAGCATCTGTCAATTACTCGATTTGGAACTTCCTTTACTGCTGGCTGACTGTGTTGTCAGTAAAATAGAAAAAACAAAAACAACCTAAAGATTTAGAATTATAAACAAATGAAATCACAGAAAATTAAAATCAATAATTCCTCCTAGAAGTCTACAATAATTTTAAAATGCACAGGTTAGTGAGTTTTATTGTATGGTTTACAAAAATCTTATTGTTCTTGATAAATACACATATTATGCTTACTTACCTACCTACTAGGGTAGGTTAGGTACTAATCCAATTTTTTTTTGCTTTCCAGAATAGTTCATTTAGATCTAAAAGGTGCTCCATGGAAAGTTCATTATTTAGAAAAGGTAAGAAAAACGCAAGGTACTTTTTATAAGCTTATGATGGCAAAGTTAGTGACAGGCGGGAGGCTATCTACTGGCTGACCCATGAGGTTGTATTTGTTAAACTGTTTAGATCAGTAGTTCCCAACCTGTGCGAGAATGAAACCTAGGTCCATGAAACTGGTTTTAAAAAAAACAATAACAACTAGACTAGAAATTGACTGAAATCAGTAATGTAACTACTGGTATTTTTTTTTTTAAACTTATTTACCTACTCATACATAGGTACCTACATAACAAGAATAAAATCTGTAGATGTAGGCTAAAGTATACTCTGTCAGTTTAGGTACCTCTGTATGTATGATGGGGTACGTCTGCGAGGACCGCAGATGGGTGATCTGCTCTATAATTAAGAACTATTTCACCCTTAATCCCAGTTGTGATGGTTACTCCTTTTATGATAGCGTCGCATCAGCCCAGCCGAAGCAACTATAATAAACTAATAGTATAGATATATAATAATTTATTTGTTAACATGTTATATTATTATAACACTTATAAATAACACGTTTATTTTGTTTACACTATGGGCTGGCTATGGTCTGAAATAAAGATATTATTATCATTATTATAAACTTATTTTGGAAATGTGCAGACAGACTGTAATAGGTATTTAAATTTTCTTCAAGGTGATTCTTGTGGCCAAGAAATGGGGAGCAACTGGTATACTCTTTGAGTGGGAAGATACGTTTCCTTATATAGGAGACCTGGTGGACATTGGCAGCATTGGAGGAAACGGGGGAGATGGCATGTACTCTGTAGAGGATGTCAGACATTTAATGACCTTTGTGAAAGACAATGGGCTTGAACCGGTAAGTTCTTTAATAGTAAAAAAATACTTTTGCAGTGGCCCTAGACACTAGACCATGGACGCTCAAATGCCATGATATGATAATTAAATTCACTGTATCAGTTTGTGGACGGAGTCGTGCTATTCACACCCTGTACTACATACTTCTGTCTATTGGCAGATTTAAAGAACTATACACCTATAAACCTCAATCAACTAAATGTCTCCAGATCCAATTAGTCCAAACGATAGGCCACATGGAGTTTGTTCTGAAGCACCCAGCGTTCCGTTCTCTCCGGGAGACCCCTCGCTCGGCCGCCGTACTGTGCCCCTCACAACCAGCCGCGCTGAAACTGGTGAAGATGATGCTGCAGCAAGTCCTAGACTTGCAGACGGACGCAACCTATCTGCATATTGGGGCTGATGAAGTATGTATGTGTGCTGTTATGTTATAATTTAGAATAACCTTCCTTCTAAAGCAGTCAATTATTCGTTAATACGTAGGCTTACTAGATGTAGTGTTTTTTATGAATCCTTTTCAAATCGTGCGAGTATCGCTCGAAGTGGTAGCCTATTTCCCTTTTACTTCCTTTAAGCCAGTATTATAGTACTCTGTGCTTTAAGTCATATGAATGAAAGTAAAACAGACTGCTGTCAATCAAACATAGATAATAACTAACCATAATTGGGCAATATTAGTCTGAAATAAAATATTTTTATTTTTTATTTATAAAGCATCTTATCTCTGAAACTGAAACTCGCAACATCAATGACTAAGTAATCGCATCGTAAGAATGCCGTCCTGACAGCAGGCAGGAAATATGAAAACCAATGGGTGCAAAAGAGACAAGAAAAATTGTACGTGTATGACAGCTGTCAAGACGGCATTCTTACGATGCGATAAGTATAGTTAACTGAATGAAGGCACTTTAGTTTATTGGCAACATTGGTTTTTCAACTAGCCATTGGTTCTATAACATATTAAATTCCATAATTTTATTTATTTTCTACACTTTTGTGTTGCAGCAGTTATTAGTGTACCTGCAAAATAGGGAATTTGCGACGGTAATGCAGCATGACATGCGTTACATTTAGGACGGTCTATTTCCTCGGGTGTAAAATAATTAATTTCGAATACAGACAAATATCCTATTTACAGGTTTGGCACTCAGCAATTTGTCCCGACTGTAAACAACGCGCTGAGTCGAGCAAATACAGCAAGGCCTGCTTATATCTCGACCACATTCGCGACATAGCGATATTCCTCAAACAGATGAGACCGAATTTAACCATCCTGATGTGGGATGACATGCTCAGGTCGATTAGTTTAGATACACTTAAAGGTGATTATAAATATTTAGACATCGTAATGGTGAATTTTCTGACAGCTCTTTAAAAAATAAAAATAATAGTTCTAATTAAGACGATAGATGGCGGCGCCAGGTGTACTTCGTGGATTCTTTTTTTTTTTAATCCTTATAAGGCCCAGGGTGACTCGCCGAATTTTTTCATCTACGAATCGTCAACGCCATCTCGTTAGATGGCACAAAACAAGCCACAAACAAACAAAAGAAGAAGATAAGGGGGAGAACTATTTTTTTTAATTGGCTGTCGGAAAATCCCCCATTCTATGATATTTTGAAAATATACTGATGCTTTTATGGTAATCTTATCAAGGTTTGTAAGTTTTTATTTTCATTTATTTAGATAATATAGACGGCATTCTTTGTAAACTTCACTTTGCATTTTTGTACGAGACTCTGCGATAAGAAATGAAGGCTCCTATCGGTAGTTAAAATGATAAAAATTGACGAGTTATGTATGGGGTCATCGAATCGGAAGTTTGAATAAAATAGGTTAGATTTGACGGATTTTCTAAATCCTCATTTTAATTAACCTATTTTTCAGAATACAAGCTAGGAGAGTTAGTGGAGCCGGTGTTGTGGCAGTACAACTCGAAGGATTGCTTCCAGATAGACCCGAACCTGTGGGAGACTTACAGACAGACATTCCCTAGGGTTTGGGGCGGGTCCGCCTTCAAAGGAGCCAACGGCAGCTGTTGCGTAAGTATACTCAAACAAGTATACTAAAAGACATGGCCCTTCAATAAATCCTTGTGAGTGGCATATGATTTAGAATCATGGTTTGAATGTACCCTATTATTTTGTAGAGTTACACCCTTTAAAAGTGTACTGTTTATTTATATATTTAATTTCCAAGAACCCACTTTCCTTGGTCTTCCTGGTTTTTTCTTGTGTCGATTATTTTAAATGAGAAGCAATGCGCCGTATCAGTTCGTGGAGACCGGTCACTTACACCTCGGATTGGACAAAGACATAGATCTAGACGACGAGTTAACCCCATCTTTTATTTTAATGCCTTTTTCTCCCACTGGAGGCGCCACTTGAGCGTGACGTGAATGGCAGTTTTATTTTATATGTTTTTGGCTGTTGGTGCATAGTCCTTTTGACATAAATGGAAGTTGACAGCAATGCAATATTGCCGTTGCGGACATATTTTTTACTTGCTGGCACGGTGGCGCCATCTACAAATAGCTTTTCGTAACCCTATTAAGCATTTTTGTAGGCTGTAGATTTGTGTTTGGTTTCCAGATAGCATCCCCTGTGAGCCGCTACGTGAGCAACCACGAGGCGTGGGTCGCGGAGATTAACAAATACAACGCTTACATCACCTTCGCCGGCGTCGTTCTTACTGGTTGGTCCAGGTAATTATATAAATTATGTGTGGAATTAGATTGCTGAGATGGATGTGTGGACTAACAAGAATGGACAAGATTAGGAATTAATATATAAGAGGAAGTTTGAAAGTTGCACCAGTGATAGATAAAATGAGAGGAAATCGCCTTGCCTGATATGGGCACGTAATGCGGAGAAATGAATGTTACGTAGGGAAAAAGGTATTGAATTTGAATGTGGATGGATATGTTGGGAGAGGACGACCAAAGAAAAGATGGATGGATTGTGTAAAAGATATGTTCAGGAAAGATGTGAGTGTTGAAATGACGGCTGATAGGGATGAATGGAGGAAGAAAACATACTGCGCCGACCCCAAATGATGGGATAAAGGCAAGCGATTGATGATGTGTGGAATTAGATTAGCTATCGATAACAAAGAATCAATCAACCAATCAATCAGCCTATTGCAGTCCACTGCTGGACTGCTGCCTCCCCTTGCGCACGCTAAAGCGCACGATCACTCGCTTTCCTCATCCAGCCACCACCAGCGACCTTCCTCAGGTCCTCAGTCCCCCTGGCAGGGGGGCGTCCCTCACTACGTGTCCCGAGACGCGGTCTCCATTCGAGAACCCGTCTGCTCCAACGCTCGTCGGTTCTGCGACAGACGTGGCCAACCAGCTTCTACACTTCTGCCACTTCAGCTTGCTACACTTCTTGACGATATCAACTACCAAAGAATGTCTTATTTATATTGAATTTCCATATTATGCTTTGTTTTTAGATACGACCACTACGCTACGCTTTGCGAGCTGTTGCCCGTATCCCTGCCCAGTCTAGCGAGTTGTTTGAAACTGTTAACTAAAGGAGACAATTATAACAATGGTAAGAGACTCAATGGCCCGATTCTTCAACAGCTCATATACGTCCCCACCGAGGGGCTCGAGCCTACCCTGAATTAGAGAGATAAGGCCTTAGTCGACCACGCTGGCCGAGTGCGTGTTGGTCGACTTCACACACAACCTTTGAATTTCTTCGCAGAAGTGTGCAGGTTTCATCACGATGTTTTCCTTCACCGTAAGAGCGTCGAATAAACGTTCAGAGGACAAAGGATATAGTCAGGCCAGGCCACTTGTAACGGTTTGAATTTTATCGAGTTTTTTTTATATTTTTATATGAAATTTTGTTTACATGGTATAATTTACCGAACTGCACAATTATGCGAAATTTCATGACGAAGCATAAATAATTACCGAAGAAAATTTAATCCGTTTCAATTAGCCTGGCCTGAATATATCCTTTGTCCTCTGTACATATGAATTTGAAATTCGAAAATACATTGGTACGTGGTGGGGATTTAACCCGCGTCTCCCGGACGGGAGGCAGCGGCCCTAGCCGCTAGACCACCGACGCTCTATTCCTACATGCATTTTATATTATCTCTTTCTTTCATTTTCTTGTTCTTTTTTATAGATTTTTCTTTCTGTGTTTATATTATTAAATTTTTGTCATATAATTTCAGAGAGCGTGGTGAGCGACGTGTTGCCTTCGAGCGCATGGCCGAGTGAGCAGCTGGCGCGGGGCATCGGCGCGCTCGCGGCGCTGAGAGAGCGCTGCGTGGGGTTCATACACGGCGACTTGTGAGTATTAACAGTATTCTTGTCGTGAAAGGTTGACGACCGACCTCACAAACCCTAGTGTCAGAGATTGGACCCAATTAGGGAAGTCAAGCTCTAATTCTTAATTTAAAATGTATCATTTTCACTAAAACACACACACATACAACACTCACTCTCACTCTTTCTTTCTTTTATTTTCACAATCAAGTCCGCGCCCACTATATTACCACTCTGGTATAAATAGTGATTAGGTCCGTAAAAAAAAAAAAACACAATTTTATGTTTGTTTGTTGTTGTTGTATTGTCTATTTGTATTGTGTTGTTGTTGTTGTTGTAATCTTAAAACATTATATTCATTTTCGTTTCTATAAATAATAAAAGGGAAGAGGACATTAATTAATGTCTTTACATCCCTGTCTGAAATTGAGTAATCGACGTGCCGTTATCGGCCCATATTCGATGTTTGACAGCTCTAAAAATTTTACGTTAGAAAATATTTTTATCTTTAAAAGACGGAAAGGACAGACAAACTTCTATTAAAGATAGATGGTGACTTCCCCAGGGCCAAGAACTCTACGAGGATTCCCGACTTCATTGCATCCAATGATATTATTCTTCTTCTTCTCCATCGTGGGGGTTGTAAGGTCGATAACCGACCTCACAAACCTTAGTGCCAGTGTTATAGAGCCGCCAAAGGCCACTGACAAGGCTCGTGTAATGACTAGTTAGTAGCCGGGACCAACGGCTTAACATGCCTTCCGAAGCACGGAATCATCTTTCTTTTCGGACAATCAGGTGATTCAGCCTGCAAAGTCCTAACCAAACTGGGAAAAGTCTCACAAAGAGATTTTTGCTTGACGGTGTCCCCACCGGGAATCGAACCCGGAACCTCCATAATGAGCGGCGTAATCTTGACCACACGGCCACGGGGGCTGTTATTGCATCCAATGACTTGTTTGCCTTATCCGTAGAGTGGCCACGTGGCTGAACCCATGGCAGCTGGACAATAACTACACGCACCCCGTACAAATAGAAGCCATTGGCACGACTGCAGACCAGTAAGTTTGTTTTTTATTACACTTCATCAAGTATAGGTCCCGCAATGAGTAGAGCGCTGGCCTTGAATGCACCAATCAGTATCTCATATTTATTTATTTTTTCAACATGCAATTTAACTATACCACATAAAGCAAAGGCTACTTAATTAATAACAACATTACAAAAACACATTGCTACGACTACAGAATACTAGTTATACACATGGTCCCCACACTAGGCAAGCCTGTATCGTGTATCATCATCAACAGCTCATATACGTCCCCATAGAGGGGCTCGAGCCTACCCTGAATTAGGGCGATTAGTTTAGACGACCACGCTGGCCCAGTGCGAGTTGATCGACTTCACACACCTTTGAATTTCTTCGCAGGGGTGTGCAGGTTTCATCACGATCTTTTCCTTCACCGTAAGAGCGTCGAATAAACGTACATTTGAATTCGAAATTCCAAAACACATTGGTACGTGGTGGGGATCGAACCCGCGTTTCCCGGACGGGAGGCGGCGGCCCTAGCCACTAGACCACCGACTAAGTAGTAGTAATAAGTAGTATCTCATATAATGCGGAAAATAAAAAAAATATATTTCTACATCCTCTGAAGTGAGAAAAAAATATACTGGTGCATTAATTTACCTATCTTTATGATTAAAGTTGCTGACGCCAAATCTTAATAGTATTTTTAGCATGTTAATCTCTTCCTTTCTTTTGTTGTAACAGACTAACAGTACAGCTTTGATGTAAATAAAGATAAGTTTAATTAAAAATCCTTTTTAAACAAGCTTCCGTGGAGTGGAGTATCCTTGTTAAGACAAATCCAACGAGCCCAAACACGACTAGGTTGTGGTGTGTATTTAAGGAGTTCCTATGGCCACATTCCGGCTCCATCATGAGACCCTGGACATCACGTATGACTAAAGATCTTGTTAAGACAAATCCAAAGAGGCCAAACACGATTAGGTTGTGGTGTGTATTTAAGGAGTTCCTATGGCCACCTTCCGGCTCCATCATGAGACCCTGGACATCTCGTATGACTAAAGGTCTTGTTAAGACAAATCCAAAGAGGCCAAACACGATTAGGTTGTGGTGTGTATTTAAGGAGTTCCTATGGCCACATTCCGGCTCCATCATGAGACCCTGGACATCACGTATGACTAAAGATCTTGTTAAGACAAATCCAAAGAGGCCAAACACGATTAGGTTGTGGTGTGTATTTAAGGAGTTCCTATGGCCACTTTCCGGCTCTATCATGAGACCCTGGACATCACGTATGACTAAAGATCTTGTTAAGACAAATCCAACGAGCCCAAACACGACTAGGTTGTGTTGTGTATTACAGGAGTTCCTATGGCCACCTTCCGGCTCCCTCATCAGACCAGCTCCATGGTAACATTATATTGCATTGTCATCGCGGTTACATAAGTGTACCTTTCAGCAAATTCCAATGGCAGCAAGTGCTTCAAATTTGAGTTGCAAGATTTCGCCCGAAAATACCCACACTCTCGAACCCACATACAGTGCAAGCTAAATAAAAGCTTGTAAAATGAGAAAATACGAAAAAAATGGGTCAGCCGACCAAGTTATGAGTATTTTCTTTGTAAAAAAAAAATACTGTTTTTGTCCTGTATGTCCTGGATAAAGTTTTATTCCGTGTGAATGAATAGTTTATTAACTTTTGGATGTTACAACTCTTAGTTTCGTCATTACATTTTTTTGGGTGAGTTCACTACACGATGTGCGGACTCTGCGGAGAACTCACCAAAGAAACTCCACATGCGTTACATCTTTTGCCTTTCTTTTTTTGTCAAATAATAATTATAGTCATTACGAAATTCATGTGCAAAATGTATTTAAGTTTTTTTGTATTTTTTTAGACTTATAAGAGAATTCCATCCCCTCAAAGAGAACATAACCAGCCATCTACTGAACATAACCGGGAAACGAAGCACTGAAGAATGGATCAACACTCTTGGGCGACCCATTCTAAATAGACTTTTTGAAATAAGAAATACAGTTGAAAATCGTATGCAAATGGAAGCTGGAGTTACACCTTCTGTAACTGTGTAGATTGAAAAATAAGTGGCTATATTATTATAGTTCTGAAAGAATGTTAACTATCGAGTTTTTAGATGGAAATATTTTTCACAGTTCATGACTCGACAATGGATATGAACAGATCAAAATATGCAATTTATGCAATAATAAGAGTTGAAGTATTTCTGCAATAATTATAAAGCAGAAAATTAAAAACTTGGTCGATCTTGGACAGGACTCGAACCTGCATCTCCTTGGCTATCCGGGCCCGAAATAGGCGCATTACCAAGCCAAGGAGATGCAGGTTCCGAGTCCTGTCCAAGATTGACAAAATTTTTCTTCTGCTTTATAATTGTTGGATATTTCTTTAACAGACGTAATATGCAGCAATATTAATAATCTATTTCTGCAATATCACAGTCATTAGCCTCTAATGATGGAATTGTTGTGATTATTTAGCCAAAGTAGACTGACTAGTTTAATTTTGTAAAAGCTGTTTGAGTACTTTGTTGACTAACGGTTTTTGGTTTTGAATTAAGAATATTTGTATTGTATTGTAGAATTCTCAATGTTGTTAGAATAATAACTTCTTTTCGCTTTCTCTGATTATCATGTCATGACAGTAAGTAGAACAGAATCAACAACGATAAGCATATCTGTATTTATTGTAATATCGTTACAATAGGGGATCGGACTGTTCCTAAATTTACCATATTTTATGTATTATTTTTAAAATATAGATTAGTAGCAGACGATTCACAAAGAAAAAAACAGAATCGGTTGAAAAACGAATTTACAGTGATTTATTAAAGTTTCAATATGTCTGTCTCTTTCAAAAACGATTTTTGTATGGAGATTATATGGCGTTACTAACAAATGACGTCACAAGTGGGTATGTGCCTCTCTGTCTAATCTTGAATTTCAAACCTTTATAACTCGGTCAAATTTAAAGAAAGAGCAAAAATTCTTTTAGTGTTCGATAGCAGAAACTAAGAAGTTTGGGTTTATAAAATAGTAGTCCGATCCCCTATTTGTGTAGCATGTAAGGCCAAGAGTCTGTTTATTATTTTTTGTACCACTTCATGTAAGTTCTTTTCTAATAAATAAATATAGTCATTAGAAATGTTGTTTCATTGACATATTTTCCCTAGTAGCACGCGCGGACATAGAGAACTAGAAAACAGTATTTAAAAGAAATTTTAAAATAATATTTTTATATGTGGAACCAATAGGAGTTCCGACCCATGCTTCACCCATCTCCACCTGGGACCTGGGTGGAGCACGGGGTACGACTGGTAAATAGACAGGGATACGAAAAAACAAGATAATCAGTAACATTGTATAACTTTACTTTGTAATCATTCAATCCTTAATAATTAAATTATACCAAACATATTAGGTACTAGCTGGTATTAATTTCTAATAAATTAATTTTGTATCAATGCATATTTTTTCTGAGAAAATATTTTGTTTTACATAAATGAACAGTTTCAAAAAAAGAGTAGAAAATCAATAATAGATGGCCCCGAATATTTTATAAATGATAACACCACCCATGTTGTACTGTTGCCGAGAAATCGATAGTTAAACGCCAAAAACATGTACCCAATCGATAGGCTATCGATACTATCGTTGTTACTTAAAATACTATCGATATTGGACTATCGAGCGGCAACACCACCATCGTGGACCTTATGATCCACACAATATGATAAACGTGGGTATTTTAAACTGGTCCTAGGTTGTACCTATAATTTCCACAACTACATGTTGGCCTTGGTTGGCGACATCTTAAAAAGGGCGCCATATGAGTATATTGAATCTACTCTTTTTAGATGGATTACATCGTTTCTTTTAGTTAGGTACCTATTATTTTTGTGGCAGCGAAATTTATAACCTACAGAATCTTTGGATTTCTTTACAGAGTCACTGGATAGAAGCTACTAAAGAATTAATTAGGTGTCCAGCGTATTCTGAAATTTCACTTCAAAACACTGCAATTTTATAAATAAATACTTTGTACTAAATTATTTCTATATAGAACTTTTCATATGCCTGTAATTTTAGATAAAAATCGACACGAATTAAAATATTGTGCAATTTAATAAAATTTGTAGAAGAGAATGTTAAATATTCACACCTTCATCACTGACTTGGCATACTGTCATATCATGTCTGTAACACAAACGAGACAGTAGTTATTGTGGTTAAAACTGAACATTTTTTAAATGTACAAACTTGTACTATACAAGTTAGCAGATAAAGGTTAATACGACGCGACAAAAGTAAATATTAATTAGAATTTATAACCAAAGACAACACCGCATCAATATTGTGCCACATAAAGTAGCTGTTATCGACTGAAAATTTCAGTGTTGCCAATATTATACATTACAAACAGCGCCCTCATATTTTTTATTTAGCCACACTGCAAATTGCAAGATGCATGTTCTTATATAAAAATACGCACCATTTTTATTGCTAACTTCTATTTTGAATATTATTTTTACAGTTACAAAGATTTATATATTCTAATTAAACTTAATTAATTGATTATAATTACAGACAATTAGCTTTCTAAATAATAAAATACTGAATCAAATTTTAAGAAATTGAAAAAAGAAGCAAGTTAATTAATTTAACTTACAAAATTTTGATATCAAGCGTGTCTTGTAATAAAATTTATATTAACGAATCACCCTTAAGTTTTAAAATATTTTACACGAATGTATAAATGAAATACAGCTAAGTAAATATAAGATTAAACAATTTTTATGAATACTAGAACACTACGCTGTTATTTTGGCAAAGACACTGTTATAAAAGCAATATTTGAGAATAAAAGAATAATGGTTGACCAGTAAGTTATTAAACTTACGCGATTACCACAGTGGGGTGGGATAGATAACATCTCAAAAAAACCCGTTTCAGACTCGAATATGCAACGCTTTAGCTCGCATTTTAGTAATTCTAAATATTTTCTTACAATCACTCACATAGGGTTCTAGTATTCAAACTATAATCCCCAATAATATAGTAATTTAACGTATCACACAATCACAGGACTTGGCACTTTACATTCTGTGCTATAACCTCTCTGGCTCGACATTTCACTTTTACCCACCACAGACTCTATACCAAGACAGAACTTCTTTATAAACAGAAAAAAATTAGGAATCATTTGGCTGCAGTCCACTTAACATCAATATTGATCACTCGAACAATTTTAAATCTATTGTTTTCTACCAAAATATAATCGCAGAAATACATTCAAAAACGACTGCCCTGCCAAAAAAACATATAGCCGGTGTCGCTCGGGCTGATGTGAGGATTCTGACGATACCCTGTACATCCAAATATGTTCAGGCATTTAGAAGTTATGGTGGAATAAAGAAACTCACATACATACTTGAACCTGAACACATTACACTCCTTTTTTTGGGCAGTCGTGTAAAAAACTTGCAACCCAATGAAAATATACAGTTCAGTGCCTTCGCTGCGTGAAATTTAATTTATATCAAAGTCCTTTCATGATATGTAGTCCGTGGATTACATAACACTACATCTAGCATCAATTTGTAGATAGATTTTTAAAACTATTAGCACGAAAACTATCAAGTTTGAAACCCAAAAGTATTGCACTGTCAATCACTGATTTGATTGATACATACACACACAGACTTAACTAACGACATAAAAATTGGAAGAAGTACAAATTATTGCAAATAATTTCAAATTACAAATAAGTGTTACACATAAGGAAAGGAAAATAAAATTGGTTCTTAATTTTAAATCTCAATCGTGATGTTTACAATTAAATTTTATTTATATTTTCACCATCATCATCATCATCATATTTTTATGTTTTTTCAGCGTTTTTTGTAACTTTGTTTTCGAAATGGCCGGTCGCAGAAAAATATGAATATGAATGACGACGAGTTATAGTATGCTGATAACAATAAGGAATATGCACATTTTTATAAAATTAATTATTCGAAATATTTCAAGTTCCAGATAAACACATGAAAATATTTTTTCAAAGGCTTCAAAGTTGATGGTTGGTTAGACAGAGAGGTCCGACGTGACATGTGACGTCATATGTCACGTGGGCCATACATCCGCCATAGAAAATTTTGTTATTGTAAGAGGGACAGATATATTTGTTCTATCTAGTTTATTTTTAAATCAATTTCGATTTTGTTTTGACCGTCAGTATTCTATTTTTGTATACTTTCAGATTTACTATGAAAAAAAAAAACTAATATTTTTTTCGTGCATATTCCCTATTTAACAATTTAAAAATCAAGAGACAATTTTTATCAATTGTGCAGATAAAGTAGTTTCAGGGAGTTTCAGGGCAATAAGCGATACTTACCCTTTTGTATTGGTCGACAAAATGTCGACATAAACCAACAAATTGACTTCACAAGACGCTCGATATTTTAACACATTTTCCTTTTTTTACAAACAAAGTATAATACTCATTGTTTTGGTAAAAATTATATTGAAAACAAAATAACTTGTAGTGTTTTAATGGCAATCTTACACCTGCTAAGTTATCTTTTTTTTTATTAATATACTGTGTAATCTCTACGTGGTGAATATCTGAAAGGAAAAATGAAAAATGAAAGGGTATAACTTTACGTCAGGATTATTTAAAACCAACGTATATACTCGTTACTGGCGAAATCACATTTTTAATAATTTTGATGGATATGAAGCCATTAAGCAGTGGTCAAACTGATGCGACTGCCGCGCGGAAGTCTCATTCAGTCACTTCCGTGTTTCTGAAAATGAAACCAAGCTATCGTCGTGTCAGTTTGTACGGAGCTTTATTTAAAAAAAAAAAACCTGTCTACGTCTACAAATATTTGTAGTAGTAACTACATTATAAGACTGCACTCACATTAGCGTCATTGCTGCGCGGGTTGCGGTTGCGGTTGCGTTGGCGGCTGCGGTTGCGGCTGCGGCTGCCTCGCCGGCGAGTGCGCGCGCGCCGCTTCACCCTCCTTCTTATTCTTGACATATCTAAAACAAAATAGTTTAATTCACTTCACTGGATAAGGACGTATGTCCGGATGTTCACCTCTACAGGGCGCATTTTTCAACCGATTCTCATTAAATTTTGCGAGCAGGTTCGACAATCATATAGTTTTATTTTTATCGATAGATTTTCGGTTTTTTTAATGGAGGGTTGAAAACGTAAAAAAAACTACAAAAAATTACAAATGAATAGTACTCACTGGTAGAGGTCGGTGGTGGGCTGCAGGGTCCCGTGCGTGAGGTGCAGCCGCCGGCCGGGCGGCGGGGGCACGGCGGCGGGGGACCACCAGTCCACCACGCGCCCCACCACCGGCACGCGGCGCAGCAAGCCCTCCTGCCACAGCCGCTCGGCGTTCTCGCGTTCGATGTCCGCCTGGGCCGCTTCGATGCCTGGATTTAAGAATGAAGTTTGATTATCATTTTTTACTCTCAAGTCCGCGCCCGCTATATTACCATTTTGACTTACTTGATTAGACTCGTTAGGGGGAAAATGTCATGTTCTCTACATAATGTAGCGAAAAATAAAAAATAAAAACACGGCCACTAGACCACCGACGCTCAAACCTGAATTGAACTAGGGCTCAAACTTTCAGGAATTTTGTACACTTTAAAAAAGTAGTAGTGACCTTTGTCGTCAGAGCCATTCCATGTCGTTTTTCGTGGTTTTTCAGCAACTACTCAACGCGCGAGAATTTCAGACTGCTGCAAATCTGGATAAATACTATCCAGGTGGACCCAAACAACATACCAAAAGAACAAGTTTACCGCAATTATGTCTATTTCGAATGTAACATATGACTGGCCTATGAGGGCACATTGCTGGCCGCTGTTTTGTATGGGGCAATGTTTCGTCTAAAAATGAGTCACTTCGCGTACTGTTTTTTTACAGTAATGATCACATTTTCGAGCGTGTCGGAGAAATAAAGTTTTATAGACTGACCTTTCTTGACAACTTCAGCCATGTCAGTGAGCGCCTTAGAGCTCTCTTCGACTTCTTTCCCAGCAGCCAACATCAGCTCTAGCAACTCGTCCACGTCAGAATCCGCAGTCACCATGCCGAACCTAAAGACCATTTACAACACATTAAACATTACAGACGATATATCTAGGGTTCCGTAGTCAACAAGGAACCCTTATAGTTTCGTCATGTCTGTCTGTCCGCGGCTTAGCTCAGAGACTCTTAGTACTAGAAGGCTGTAATTTGGCATGGATAAACATATTAATCCAGCGACCTTCCTCAGGTCATCAGTCCACCTGGCAGGGGGGCGTCCCACACTACGTTTCCCGAGACGCGGTCTCTATTTGAGAACTCGTCTGCTCCAACGCTCATCGTCGTCGCTGGTGGTGGCTGGATGAGGAAAGCGGGTGATCGTGCGCTTTGGCGTGCCCTTGGGGAGGCACACGTCCAGCGGTGGACTGCAATAGGCTGATTGACAGGAAACCTTGACTATGACATCTACAGATGACCTTGACCATGGCCACTACAGGTAACCTTGACCATGACTCCTACAGATGACCTTGACCATGACCACTACAGGTAACCTTGACCATGACTTCTACAGATGACCTTGACCATGACCACTACAGGTAACCTTGACCATGACTCCTACAGATGACCTTGACCATGGCCACTACAGGAAACCTTGACTATGACACCTACAGATGACCTTGACCATGGCCACTACAGGAAACCTTGACTGACACCTACAGATGGCCTTGACCATGGCCACTACAAGTAACCTTGACCATGACTCCTACAGATGACCTTGACCATGACCACTACAGGTAACCTTGACCATGGCCACTACAGGAAACCTTGACTATGACACCTACAGATGATCTTGACCATGACCACTACAGGTAACCTTGACCATGACACCTACAGATGACCTTGACCATGACCCACCTGACACAAGCCAGCCCATCTTCTCCGTCTCCGCAAGAGAAGGCTCCGTCAGTGGCTCGCAATTGGTTCACCAGCTGCCGGTTCAAGGAGTTCAGCTCTTCGTTCGAAGCGTCTTCCCAACCAGGTGGAACGTAGCGGACCCCGCCTAGACCTGGAATTAAAGAGAAATAAATATAACCTCATGATACCTGTGTATAGAAAAATACCATAGAAAAGTTGACAAAAGTTAGGAACTCTAAGGAAGATAACTATTTATTTGGTATTGCCATTTGTAAGAAAAAAATCCAGATTTATTTTTTTGTCAGAAAATTTTTGATAGACTGTATACCGCTTTTTGCTGGTTTTCCAGAGTTTTTGCAGCTGCGTTTTTAAACAACTAGTTTCTATCGGTACAAGTATTTGACTGATACAGAAAAAAAAATCAGAAAGAAAAAATCAGTCTAAATTGAAGTCACCAGCGGAAAGTCATATACAGGATGGCTCATTTAGATGGCGATGTGATGATAATGTTTTTTTATTCAGTACAGGTTACTCTAAAAATAGAAAGATCTTCATAGTTTAAAAAAAAACACATACTTAACTCGGGAAACGAACCCGGTCGCATTGAAGATGTATGTGTATATCTATGTCAAAAGCCTTAGCAGTTTAACTTTTACACCAAGTTTTGTGAGGTCGTTCGACCTTACAACCCACACAATAATCCACTCACCCGCCCATCCCGGTACATGCACCAGCCTCAGTGAAGCATGATCCGTGACTCGCGTCTGGAAGGGCCCTCGCAACGCCACCGTCGCTTCTAGAACGTGAAGTTGCGCTTCTAACACTCCCGCGAATACTGTGACGCTGTCTTCAGGCAGAATGGAGCCTTCGAGAGGACAGTAGCGAAGGACCACGCCGTGGGACTCCGTCTCACAGACTTCTATGCTTATCTGTGGATAAAAAATCGTCTATGTAGATAACCATTTAATTTTTTGTACAGAGCAAAAAAATATTAAAAGGATCACTACTGATATAGCTTTAGCTACTATTATTTATTCTGTGACAAGACTTAAAGTGGAACACGCTAACCCAGAGAATGGTTAAATGGACAAATAAATACAGTAAATCACACTAATATTATAAATGAGAAAATATATTTAGATGTTTGGATGTTTGTTCCACTTTCACGCCTTAACTACTAAACGGATTTTTATGAAATTTGGAATGGAGATAGTTTGCACCCTGTTTTAACACAGGATACTTTTTACGGGAAAAAGTCTTATTCCCAGGGGAAAATCTTACATAACGCGAGCGTATCTACGGGCGGACAGCTACTTATGAAAACACATTTTAAGAGATACGTATTGGAAGCACCCGTGAAAATTAGTCTTGTCTGAAACTAGGTACTTACCATGTCAGCCTCTCTCTGCAGCACTTGTCCGAACCAAGAGTTGAGTTTGTCGTAGTAGGGCGGCGGCTTCTCCACTCCCGGAGGCGCGAACTGGAACGCCACGCATGCCGACGCGCGGCTTATTGCTTCCTATTACACCAAAATAAATAATCAATCGACATTATTAAAAAAACTGTTTGAAACTGTGCTGCTAGAAAGAGCAGGCTTGAGTAATGAATACTTATTGTAGGTTAAAAAAACTAGGAGTATTTCGGTGCTTTGAACTTAGTCTTAGTCACTTCACTGGCTTTGGACCGACGAGAACTACGATCAAAAAAAGTTTGCGATCAGTTTGCGATCACTTTGAAAAATCTATATCTTTAAAATTCCTGTTAAAATTACATTATGATTAATTACTTAATTTTTGTTAATAAAAATAAAAATAGTTTTAATTTTTAAATTCAAACAGGGTATTTCTGTGTTAGAATTATTCTTGATAAAGTTAAATTTAAAAAATTATATTAGCTTTATGTTAGTGATCACAACCTTTTTTTGATGTGTGCGCATATACCTTAGCAATAAGCCGCCTGAATCGAGTTCACTTTGAATGGTGTTCTGTCTTGTTTTCTAATGTTTTTTTTTTGTTTGGTGTCAAAAATATATATTAGTATTGTTCGGAATGTTTACAAAGTTTGAAAGTGTAAATAGTACTTACCACTAAATCGATATTTGGTAATTCATCCCCTCCTGGCCTTTCACTCTGTAAAGAAATTAAAAAATGTTTTAGTTGAACATATAGATAGATCATTTAATTGTTAATCGACAAAAAAAGAAATTCTCATGTCACGTATTTTCTTATATAATTAATGAATTAAAAATTGCATTATATTTAATTATTTTCCACAAGTTCACAGTGGTAGAGCATTAGTCTATCATCAACAGCTCATACACGTCCCCACCGAGGGGCTCGAGTCTACCCTAAATTAGGGCGATTAGGCCTTAGTCGACCACGCTTGCCTAGTACGGGTTGGTCCGACTTCACACACAACCTTTGAATTTCTTCGCAGGAGTGTGCAGGTTTCATCACGATGTTTTCTTTCACCGTAAGGGCGTCGAATAAACGTACATATGAATTCGAAAACATTGGTACGTGGTGAGGATAGAACCCGCGTTTCCCGGACGGGAGGCAGCGGCCCTAGCCACTAGACCACCGACGCTCTCAGCTAGACCTACTATATTATTATTAATATTTCAAGATATAGCAGTCACATAACTTACCAGTATCTTGAGTTGCGCACTGGCGACAGTGGCGTACGCGGTCCTAGCGGATTTGAACGCCTGCGTGAGCCTGGCCGCGAGCCTCCTGGCGCCGGCGGCTCTGATGCAAGTCCACAGCGGCAGCGCGGGCAGCCGGGCGCCGCCGCCCGTGAGGCCGGCCAGCGCTGCCAAAGCGCCTTCTCGACTTCCCGCCTTGGATATTCAAAAACATTTGTTAAATCTCTATTAAAAATGACATTTGCCCCGATTCACACAGTCATACTCTAATTCTAATTTTAAAATTCAGCTATCATTTTCGTTTTTATTACCAATGAAAGAGAGAAGATAAATTCAGATGAACGAATGATATTATTTTGAAAGAATGATAACCTAAAATAGTGGCGTAGCTGTCAGATTAAGAGATTTTCAAGCCGCATGTTTTAAGTGCTCTCTAAAATTGTGCAATCGATGCGACCATAAGGTACAAATTCGATGTTTGACAGTTCTAATATTAGAATGGCCTTCCCAAGCCCCTTTTTAAATGTGAAAAGGACGGACGAACTTAAATTAAGAATTAGAGCGTGACAGTAAGAATTAACCTCATTATCAAAGTTGAAAAAACAACCTTATCTTTTATTGTTTTCTGATTTTATGAAGTTTTGCTCAAACCGCTTAGAATTTTCACTGGCGGCGTCCCAGAAGACGAGCGGGGAGACTTGATACAAACTTGATAAAACATTAAAAAGTGCAATAGGGGATCGGACTGTTCCTAAATTTAACATATTTTATGAATTATTTTTAAAATATAGATTAGTAGCAGACAATGGAAAAAAACAGAATCGGTTGAAAAACGAATTTACAATGATTTTTTAAAGTTTCAATATGTCTGTCTCTTTCAAAAACGATTTTTGTATGGAGATTATATGGCGTTACTAACAAATGACGTCACAAGTGGGTATGTGCCTCTCTGTCTAATCTTGAATTTCAAACCTTTATAACTCGGTAAAATTTAAAGATAGAGCAAAAATTCTTTTAGTGTTCGATAGCAGAAACTAAGAAGTTTGGATTTATAAAATAAAAAAAAAGTAGTCCGATCCCCTATTATGAACTTCAACAAAAAAGCAATCAATAAATAGGTAGCGCTTTTTTATGAAAACGTAACGTCCCTTTCGATAGAAGCCAGCAATAATGTTAACAAGATGATTTTTTGACACTAACTTTCCAAAAACAAACAAGACTCTGATGAGTAAAAAATTAATATGGCAGTTTTACAAATTATTGAAAGTTTTGTCGTCCGAGTATTTTTTATTAAAATAACTATAATAAAGAAGTTAATATTGTGCTGTTATTTCCCTTTGTATGTATAATGTACTTTTTATCTGTTATAAAATTGTATTTGTTGTGTTGAGAGGAAATAAACCAAATTTGATTATTATTATTATTTAATTAGTCTGTAGTAGTTTTAATGTACGTATTACTCAATAAATGTATTCTTATTACTATTTTTAATAGAGGGCGAAATGATTGTATGGTTCCTTGAAATGTGAATATGATCAGGATTTGATACTCAAATGTAAGTAATTACGGAGTAATCGTGTTTAAATTGGTTTAATGTAAATTATTGCCGGATTCTATTGAAAGGGACCTTAGGTGAATATGTATTTGTGAGTGTGTGCGTGAAGACACTTACAGCATTTACTCCTTTCGAATGGTCGTTGGCAGTGATCGCTTCAGGTATTTTGTAAAATGTCTGATATAACATTAAGAAAATTGACTAATGTAGGGATTTCAGAGAAAAACAAAGAAGTTGATAAATGTTCACATTAACTTACGCTTTAAAAAATAAAAATGGACGTGTTTCAAAGCTAAATTAAGATCAACAATAAAAAAAACTTACACTTTTAAATCGCAAAACATAAAATTTAATGGATCCCTCCAACTAATCATGTCATGAATGACCGGTACTTTTAAATCGAATTATTACATTTTTCTAGAAGGATCTCTTAAATGTTCTTAAAAGGATACGACTGTTGGCAACCCTGGAATTCCGAACCACGGCCCGGGCGTCAACGTGACCGAGTCCGCTATGCTGAACGCCTGAAATATACAAAATAAAACCAGTAAATACAAAGTGCCGTGTTGGCCGTGTGGTGACGGCAGAGTAGAAGACATTAGTCACCAACCCCTACTCTTCCCGTGGGTGTCGTAAGAGGCGACTTAGGGGCTACACATTGAACAGGGAACGGGCAGCAGCGCTCTCTGATACAGTAACCTTTTAATCTGCGATCTCCAACCCGCCTGCCAAGCGTGGAGATTATGGCAAAACCAAACACGCGGAGTGGAGGAGGCTCATAGTCCAGCAGTGGACTGTAACGGGCCGTTGATTTGATTTGAAATACAAAGTCTAAGTGACAGGTCTCACAAACTGTTACTGAACATTCTGTATATCATTTGACGATCAGCACGTTACAAAATATTATACCTGATCTCGATGTAACACTGGTGGCAATGCTAAGGCGTGTCCCCTGACGTGCAGATGCAGCCCCCGCTGGCTGCAAGCTGCCCCCAGCGCCCCCAACGCGCACCCCCCACCTAATGGTGGCGCCCCTACTTCCCCCAACACCAGTAGGGGAATGCGATTCGCCGCTACGTCTTCCTCGCACAGTCGCTCCAGAGCTTCGATGTCCATGCCAAGACCTGGAATAAAGAAGGTATTTGTTTGTTAATTTAGAAGTACGGTGATACTGTACAGAGTGGGCCACGATACAAAATTGTATAGTAGTTTTCGTCAGTAAATTAAAGTAATGAACGAATACAATACAAATCTTTATTGACACCAATCAAAATTTACAAGAAAACATTTTTACAGTTGGTTGAGTCAATTAGGCGGCCTTATTTAAGGTAGCAATTTCTTCCAGGCAACCTTTGGTTAAGAAAAAGCGGTAAAAAAGAGAAAGAGCAGAGCGGGCTGGTTTCCTATAATAAACTAGATACAAATATCAGTGGGTACTTAAAATACATAGAACGTTACATTTATGTTATCATCATCATCATCGTCGTGTGGGTTGTAAGGTCGCCAACCGACCTCACAAACCTGGTGATATAGATAGTAGCTGGGACCAACGGCTTAACGTGCCTTCCGAAGCACGGAATCATCTCTCGACAATCAATAGATGTTTTAAAGTGAGATGGGATATGATTAAAGATAATAAAAAATAATATATAAAAGATGATCAGGATATTATAGACAGATGTCCAGGATATTAAGGACGACTAGGATGAGCAGGTACCTTGGTTTCTCTTGGGCACGGGGCGCACGCAGGCAAGCGGCAGGCCGAGTTGCCGGCACAGGTGCTGCACCACGCCGAGCGGACTCGCCACGCAGCTGTAGATGCAGGGCAGGCGATTCGTGAATGCTAGAGCTGGAAAAGTTAAAAAATAAATCATAAATGTATGACACAAACCTTTCGCGGCTCTAAAAATACATCAACAACATCATCATCAACGGCCCGTTACAGTCCACTGCTGGACTATGAGGCTCCTCCACTTAAGTGTTTGGTTTTGCCATAATCTCCACGCTTGGCAGGCGGGTTGGAGATCGCAGATTAAAAGGTTACTGTATCAGAGAGCGCTGCTGCCCGTTCCCTGTTCAATGTGTAGTCCCTAAGTCGCCTCTTACTACACCAACGGGAAGAGTAGGGGTTGGTGACAAATGTATTCTACTCTGCCGTCACCACACGGCTAAAAATACATGAAATGGCAATCGGAAGCCTTTCGGAGATTAATAACTTTGATGCGAGGGTTTGTGACGGTAAGCTTGCAAAACAAACGATATGATAGGACATGACAGTTTTCCAGTACAAGTTGAGAAACGACGCGATCGGTTTTATTTGTTCAGAGAGGTCTATTTATCAAATCCAATGCCATAAAACTTTTTCTAGAGATATTTGCACAATGCATGGGTGCTCATAGCCTAGAGCAATAAGGGTGGCGGCTTGCTGGGCAAACAAAATCACATCACACTAATATTATAAATGTGAAAAGTATATTTGGATATTTGTTCCGCATTCACGCTTAAATTACTCAACGGATTTGGATGAAATTTGGAATGGAGATATTTTGTAACCTGGATTAACACATAGGATACTTTTTACGAGATAAAGTCTTATTCCCACGGGAAAATCTTACATATCGCGAGCGTAGCGGGCGGACCGCTAGTATGAAATATTAGACTAGCCATCGACTTTAAATAAGAAAACGACTCGAGTTCTGCTCAAACTGAGGCGAGTTTCGCACAGAATGTAAAAGAGCGAGACGGAAAGTTGATGATATCTCTCTCTGCGTCCCACGTGGGGCGGCACCTTTTGGGTCCGTTTCACAAAGTGACAAGTAACAAATTACAAGAATACAAATACTAAGACAAATTGGCAACGCAATGAATATCAAATTGTATTCCACGACTTTTGACAGGCCGCGTATGCGATTTTCGCCTACACGGCCGGCGCTTTTTTTTTAACGGACTAATCTCTATTTCTACCAGAGTGGTAATATAGCAGGCGCGGACTTGCGGGGGAGCAGAAGGCTCGTACCCGTTAGAAAATTTATGACGACGTAACTGGGGGCGCCTTCAGACGGGCACGGGCCTCGGCCCAGAACGTTGCCAGGGCGAAATGACCTCCTACCGGGCCTTACTGAATTAATTCTATGATAAGATCCGCGTACCCGCCGGCGGGTGCGGTTTCTACATGAAGGGCCACGGCCAGCGCCTTGGCACGTGTATTATTATTACTTTCACCTCTAGTAGGGTGCAAGCGACGATCGATTCTTTGTTCTGTGGTTTAGCCAGACCTAGTTTTAAAAACTGTAGGTAGATGAGTTCATACCTCCGTCTTCTAAGTAGCGAGGGTATCTGTGATGCAGCAGCATCCTCGTGACACGCACCAATCCCTCCAATTGCTCTTGGTGGTAGTACGAATTGTAGTCTGAAAGTCTGACACGTAAAACAAAAGTTACTACAAGGGGCCGTTCCACGAAGCTACAGGTAACAAATTACAAGTACAATTCGATGTACATTAGTAGACAATGAGATAAAACGATAAGGGCTTACAGTTTAGCCGAATTGGCTACGCAATGTATATCAAATTGTAACTTTAATAGTGAATTGTTGTTTAGTGAAAAGGGGGCGCTGGTGCTTAAATAATAACTTCATTTTCGGACAGAATCGATGAGGCATGTTCAGCAGTGGACGTCTTCCGGCTGAGATAAATAATAATACATAAATAAATGAATACGTGGGGACATCTTCACACACGGCCATCTGATCCCAAACTAAGCAGAGCTTGTACTATGGGTACCAGACAGCTGATATACATTACTTAAATAGATAAATACATACTTATATAGATAAACAACAACCAGACACAAGGCAAACACAAGTGCTCATCACACAAATGTTTGCCCTGGGCGGGATTCGAACCCGCGACCCTGTGCGTCGGAGGCAGATACACTACCACCTGGGAAACGGAGCCGTCGACGATGATGATGATGATGATTCAAGTTTTTTATTTCAAATGGGATAGCGTTTGATCTGTTTCACCTAGAAAGAAGATTCTATGATAAGTATGATAAAATCATTAAAATATGTGCTTCATTTTAGTACATATTTTTCATTTACCTGTCTACTATACCTACATATTCCTTTCAAAAACGTTTTAAACTCGAATAGGCAAGTTGGCAGGTTGATAAGAAATGTAACAAGGTATACCTAAATAGGTAGTAACTGGAATAAAATTACTATAACAAAAGTACAAACTATAGCAACGTCATGTTCTTATCAGGCGGTGTATGTACTGAAACTGTGAAATTTTTCATTATGTAGAAATATTAGTGTAAAATTACATATCAAAGGCTTGTTATAATAAAGTAGTTAGTCCCTACTGACGTGAGGTGTAGGCTTTGGGCAAGCGAGTATCCACATTCACTGTACCCCCCCAACGAAAATCTGCCTCCAGGTTATAAGGAACCTTGGCCAACCTGGAGAAGTCTAAATAGGCTGAGGACCCAGGTTGGCCGAGGCAAAGATAACCTGTGTCGGTGGGGGTACTCAAGTAGCGCAGACGCCAGCTGTGAATGTGGAGAACCCTTGCAAACAATGCTACACCTCACTAACTGTCCCGCGTGCCCGACCACCTGCTCACGTGAGGACTTACTTGTCAGAGGGCTACCACGGTAGCCGCTTTCTGGGCAAGTATGATTTAGCCCGTGTTCTTGCCAACACGAAAGAAGAAGAAGTTATACATAGTAAACACGTAATACTGTACCGAAAACAAATTTAAAAAATGTTATACTGGTGCATCAAGCAGGACAAACAAAATGCAGAGACTGGAACCCTTACGATTTTGATCAACGATATCTCGTACTCTTAATATGCTATAATTTAAATTATAACGTTTGCAAATCCAACAGGGTAACCCAAAACCCTAAATCAAGGAATCCGATAAACATATTTATTTAATTATCATTCTGTGAATACCCAAACGACTGAAGGGGTTTTTAACGGGTAGTCCCAAGATATTGGACTTTCAAACCAAAGAAAAATTAGACGCTTCTTATTTATTGACATTGCCGACTTGAGGCTACATGTAAAGGGCCCCGTAGACGGTCAAACGGTTTGATTCAAACACGTAAAGTTTGGTTTGACTCAAACCATTTTGATCGTTTACAAAGGTGGTTTGAACGGTTTGTCAAACATTTACGTGTTTGAAGCATGTTTGATGCAATTTCATATTTGGCGTCATCGTATTAGGAGCAATCCTGTAATGATGACGTCTTTTGTAATTATTAGTTTTTAATAAATAAATAAATTTTGTTGTGTTTGACGCATCAGAAGTGTAATTACGACAGCGTACAGAATCAGACTGCGCAGAGCCGTTTGACAAACCGTTCAAACCGACCTCAAACGGTTTGATCAAACACGTAAGGTTTGAGTCAAACCGTTTGACCGTCTCCGGGCCCTTAAAACTTTTAGTAAAACTTGGTGACAAACGACGACTAAGGCCCACACTAGGAAAGCAAATCAATCATGTGGCCTTGATCGCGACGATTGTGCGACCGGGATAGCCAAATTATCGCGGCCAGTTAAAATTACATTTACATGTAGCGCAGAGAATTATGAGCGCTAAACCACTGACCTTGAATACGCTAGTACCTCTCTCTCACTCGCTTTATAAATACTGGACACAAGCGTGAAGCCTCCCCTCCACTTTTAATAAGCGCTCATATAAACCGTTGTGGTGACTATACTAATAGGGGATCTGACAACTTTTTTTATTATTTTATAAATCCAAACATCTTAGTTTCTGCTAAAAGAAATTTTGCTTTATCTTTAAAATTGACCGAGTTATACAGGTTTGAAATTCAAGATTAGACAGAGAGGCACATACCCACTTGTGACGTCATTTGTTAGTAACGCCATATAATCTCCATACAAAAAATCGTTTTTGAAAGAGATAGACATATTGAAACTTTAAAAAATCACTGTAAATTCGTTTTTCAACCGATTCTGTTTTTTTCTTCGCGAATCGTCTACTACTAATCTATATTTTAAAAATAATTCATAAAATATGGTAAATTCATAAAATATGGTGAACAGTCCGATCCCCTATTATGACTGCCAGAATAATTATGTTCTACGTTAGCATGAAGGCTAGTTTTTACCGCGGGAATATACCTTTACCCCAAGAGAAATAGCAAAATTTGTGTAAACATAGCCTTAGGTGGTAATGAATTCATTCTAGTCTAGTGTGCCAAAAATGGCAACATGAAATTCAAGAGTAGTTTATTGTCTGAAGAGCAGAAATTGTATGACAGATAACAGGGCCGAAACGACTTGGTGTAGAAACTTGGAATTTGAACAGTAGGCAGTTCTTAGAACGAAGGCAAACCCTAAGAAGAGATTTTTGTAAGAAACTGTCGTAACAGTCGCCGGTTAAGTGCTTGTTGTTCACGAAATCCTTGCTATAAAGAAATAGACTTAACTTACGAGCCCTCATGCCAATTTCAAGTTCTAATAAGCGCGTACAATTAACGTCACACCTGAAGTAACTTGAACGACGTAATTGTTGTATAATCCACGCATTCTTTACTGATAAATGAGGCTGTTACAATCGATGTTATGCATGCTTGGATTGAAGGATGTTCTCAATTAATACATGTCACGCATCTATTCCTGTATTAATGGAATGCTTAGTGCACAAGTTACAACATGATACCAAACATAAACAATACTGACCAAGATAATGTTTATGACAAGAGAAAAGTTAAACACTTCTAGGTTTTCGCGGTTGTTATTATTAATAACGAACATGAGACTAACGGAACAAAAATTACTCAAAACCCAAAATCATGGTAATAACCGTGATGTGTAACCATGGTATGTAGAATGTTTTCCGTGTATCGGAAAGTTTGTTGAAGCATTTTGTCTTCTCTGGAAACTAATGCTTATCAAACCTATCTAAACTTATAGGGGAAGTTGTATGTTGATCAAAATCACTATTTTAGACTATCCAGAATTATCTTCTAGGACTATTATAATATGAGTCCTAAATCTTCTAAAGAAAGAAGAATAAAGTAAATAATTATGTATTATCTACCATTTAACAATATAACAGTATATAATTATTTTATACTTAATTATACAGGGTGGCCTATTTAGATGGGTCAGTATGGGCAACTCTGAAACCATAAGACGAAAGATTTTTTCTAATGAAACATTCTGCTAATGCCATCCTACCTAAGCCTATTTTATTATGTTATATTCAGATTTACAACTAATATGCAATACAATGAAATAAAATAAAATAAATAATTATATAATAAATAAATATGTGGGGATATCTTCACACATAGCCATCTGATCCCAAAAATAAGCCTATAGTGCCATAATAATCAAGTGAACTAAAAATATAAATAAATAAATAATCACAAGAAACACACGAGCACATATTTGAATTTATAGTATTAGTAAGAAAAGTTGTAAAAATATGTGTAATATAATAATGTAGCATATGAAATCAAAGTTTAGTCATTATCGTCATCATCTTGGCCGAAAGATGTCCTGTCGGACACAGACCTCCGCCAAAGATCTTCAAAATAACCAGCTTTGCAGTCATTCATTACAGTTGCAATCAGGCTGCCTTATTATTGTATGTTACAGTGTAATTAATAATCATATTCTCTTATTATAAACATAGAGTATGTAATTACTAGTATTACTAATTAAATTTAATTCCTATAATTGGTAATAATATTTTATGTTCTGATCTCACTATAATTTACTAGTTCTATATATTTGTTTAATTAAGCGCTATTATTATGTTATTATGATGTTATTTGAATGTTCTATTTGTATTCATCTTTAAGTGTCATTATGTATCAGTCTAAAATTCTATTGAAACTATTCTTATCAATGGGTAATATATATGATGTTGATGATCCTAAATAAATAAAATAACTATGAATGTTTTAGATACAAAACAAAAAGGTTGCCTGGAAGAAATTGCTACCTTAGCAATAAGGCCACCATTCTGTACATTCTTCTTCTTCATATTTGTATTTTTGTACTGTGTTTTTATGTTACAATAAAGTATATTCTATTCTAAATGTATATAAAATAAAGATTAAACATTACCTATAATAAATTCCCAACAGAAAAAAGATAAATTCTAAATTGTATTTTTCCCACAACAAAATACTAGGGTTATATCATCAATCATCATGGTATGTATTCTTATCCATTATTAATTACAAACCAAGGTGACTGATAACAATGCCATAAAAGATAAGTTTAGGTATAAGAAATTAAAGAGCTTTTCAATAAAAAAAGGTTTGATCAATTATGTTGCAACTACAATTATTTTGTAGTGGTATTTACAATTTGCACAGAAAGGGTTGATTTATAGTCATCTGATAGCCAAGCCTTTGCAACTAATAATTTTGATTTTAATGAAATCTGCTTTTCTGCTGTTTGTACATTTAATAAATTCCTCCTCAGCTCCAAAAAGCTATAAGATAAGAGATAAGAGCTAAATTTAAGGATATTATTGATTTACATCTTAGTGGTAAGATCTCCACAGAACCTTTCTTTAATTAACAGCATCACTTTTACGGAGGATGTGTAGTTGTGATCTGGATATAACTAAATTAATACATGCACTAACCTGAACATATGAGCGAGCCATCGCGTAGTTTCGCTAGCAATGTGAACGCCCAGGCGAGCAGCATGACTTCTCTCAAGTCTTCCAAATAGGGCAGAGATACTATGAGACAGGATCGCAGCACGAGTCACAGCATCCGTAGGCAGCAGCGGCGGTTCCATGCTCTCGCAACTAGGGTCGGTCTTCAACACTAGATCCTCCAAGACCTTCAAAATGTCGCCCATAGACGACTCATCCGGCTCAAAGAACCCAGCGCTGATCTTGCGCTGTTCCTGCTTTTTCTCTTCCTCCCCGGCATCCTGAGCGTTTACGCCGGCTTCCAACCTGCCTACTACTTCAGAAACTTGGAACTCGAGCCCTCCGAACGGTCGCCGGTCCTGTAGATAAGCGTAAAATTACTACGGTGATTCACAGTTCACCAAATGAGTAAAACCGCTACGTACCAACATAGGGTGCTGCTCGGCTCCAGGGCAGGGCTTATTGGACTCCGTGTCCGAAGCTGGTGCATCTCCCATACTGCGTGGCGAATTTTTCGCGAATTTACGACAGCAACATAAAATTTGTAAACGTCACGTCACTCCAATGTTGTTTTGACGTTATTGCAGATCCAACTATAGACAAAATGAGAAGAGTGTGCGATGGGGTGGAAAATAAAATATAATTTGCCGGTGATACTACTATTTAGGGCCATCTATGAACCGTTTCTTCATTCAAGTCTAACGTGAAATTGCGAATATTACTCGAGATGTTTTGAAATAACTACGTGAATTGTTTACCTTTTCGGTTTTGTAGTTATTTAACCATTTATTGTTCAAAATAAACATGAAAATAAGTATAACACAAAAAAAAACGACACAACAGGCCTATTTATTTCTAAAGAAATATCTTCCAGCAGACCTACAGAAATATCTTTGTACTTATTAAGCAGTAACCAGCAGTTGTCGTTTACCTATCATCCCACATTATGAAGAAAGAGACTTTTTTTTTTGACGGACCTAATCACTATTTATACCAGAGTGGTAATATAGTGGGCGCGGACTTGCGGGGGAGCAGAAGGCTCGTACCCCTTAGGAAATTTATGACAACGTATCTGGGGGCGCCCTCAGACGGGCTCGGACCGCGGCCCAGAACGTTGCCAGGGCGAGAAGCGCGTCGGAGAAGACCAAGAAAGAGACATTTTGGTTAGTAGTGTTTTGCTACACGTTGGAAAGGGCCCCGTAGACGGTCAAACGGTTTGATTCAAACACGTAAAGTTTGGTTCGACTCAAACAATTTTGATCGTTTACAAAGGTGGTTTGAACGGTTTGTCAAACATTTACGTGTTTGAAGCATGTTTGATGAAATTTCATATTTTTCGTTTGATGCAATTTCATATTTGGCGTCATCGTATTGGGAGCAATCCTGTAATGATGACGTATTTTGTAATTTTAGTTTTTAATAAATAAATAAATTTTGTTGTGTTTGACGCGTCAGAAGTGTAATTACGACAGCGTACAGAATCAGACTGCGCAGAGCCGTTTGACAAACCGTTCAAACCGACCTCAAACGGTTTGATCAAACACGTAAGGTTTGAGTCAAACCGTTTGACCGTCTCCGGGGCCCTTAATGGAGGATATTCTGTCTGACAGACAGCGCTATAAAAGAAATAGTTTTTACCAAGATCATACATAGCGCTGAGAAAACGTGGTTTTTTAAAGGATTCTTAAGAATCAAAGAAATAAAGCATAACGAAGGATAGTAACCATGAAGAAAAATGTAAAGCTAGTACTTTTTTAACTTTACCTGCTCCAAAACTTGCTCCAATTATTGTTTTCTCTTTACTTCACAGCAGTGATTTCGTAAATGCAATCTACCGCATTTTCAGAACATTTTTTTTCATAGCTTACAAAAAACCCTCATAATGACTGATACATAATGTGGTTGCACAAGTCTACGGTTTTATATTTTTGAGTCTCTGATTATCCCTGCGTTCCAAGACGCACTGAAATCGATTAAAGCACCCGTAATCGCGTTCCGAATTACTGTCAGCTGTCAAAACCCATACGTTTTTTTTGCTTTTCTGATCGCTGACTACGCTGAAAGTCTAATTCAGAATGCGCTTTTTATGTGGCACAATATTGACGTGGTGTTGTCTTTGGTGGTGTTACTAACCTACCATGATTGTATCTGTGAAATGGCCAAAGTTGAAACTACAGCCATTCATTACTAAAGAAATGTCTACTACTGTTATGTTTAAATACAATTTTATATGACTACTAGCGCCGCCTTTTATTTCACCGATAAGTTGGTAGGTCTGTAACGGTTAATTCATATTTAACTTACTTCCCCCATCTGCGAGATGGCGCTGAGCTTTAAGTCAAACATGATGATGTAGTCGTGGTGGCGAGCAGCATCCTTTTTTTTTGAAGTTTTATGGTCCGGTTAACAGCATCCTTGTCTATGGCTTAAAATTTGGATACACAATACTGGCGCATTCCGAATCAGACTTTCAGCGCTGTCAGTGATCAGAAAAGCAAAAAAACGTGTTTTGACAGCTGACAGTAATTCGGAACGCGATTACGGGTGCTTTAATTGATTTCAGCGCGTCTCAGAACGCAGGGTACACCGTACACGTAGAGGGAGAATACAGACCGTACACGATTTTTAAATGAATGAATGAAATTCGAGGGTAAGGATAATAGAACTAGAACCCAATAAAAAAAAAACTGACAAGACAAAAATGAGACAGGACAGACAATCCCTGCGTTCCGAGACGCGCTGAAATCGATTAAAGTACCCGTAATCGCATTCCGAATCACTGTCAGCCATACATTTTTTTTGCTTTTCTGATCGCTGACAGCGGTGAAAGTCTGGTTCCGAATGCGCCCAAGACATTCAATAAAAAAAAAGTATTTGTTTGATGTTTCGAATCAATAATAGGAAGATTTATTTTTTCCTAACTACAGAAAAATGTCTTTAGCTAAGATATTTTCAGTGACTGCTCGAGGTAAACAAATGTACATGTTTATTTTTATCATGGAAAACCTGTGGCTATTTATTATCATTGTAATAAGTTACGCAACTTGTTTATAACCTCTCTCGTATTTATCAGCGGATTTTTCTATATTTGGTTCACCCATTCGCATACGTCTTATAAAAATATGCGTTAAGCTAAATAAAGTTATATCAGTAACATTTAACGAACTCCTAATAAACCCACTATCTCTTTAATAAGTTGTAAGTGTTGTAGTCAAAGAATTATCTATATCAAATCAATTCGTTGGTTGTAGTTGACAAGTTTTGATTATTCCAGTTCGAGCGTCAAGCGCTACGCCGATAGTGTTCCGTCATGCTCAATATAGTACTCCATCGCAAAACAAGTTGGAGCCTTACCCTCCAATATCACCGGAGAAAGGCTACATGTATGTGAATGCTGAAGATCCCAATATGACCATGAGATCTATGTCTGACAGAGCCGCACAAACCCTATTCTGGACAGAACTTGCCAGAGGATTCGCCGTCACATTAGCTCATATCTTCAAGGTACATTCTATTTATGCGGTTATTACTTTAATTAAAATGAAGTATACTAGATGGAAGACTATTTGCTTTTATAATCAATAATAAATATTTCAGCAACATTACTAGACAATTTTAGAACAGCAGTTCTAATTATAAAATTACCAAATAATAAAATAGTAATAAAAATAATAATAATTAGTTTTATGGATTTCTACCCTGTTCATTAACTAATAAAAATTAAGAACCTACCAAGTTTCTTACTGTACAAAAATATTTAATCCATTAGTGAGACACTGAAATTAATTTTACAGGAACCAGCAACAATCAACTACCCATTTGAGAAGGCGCCACTCTCACCTCGTTTCCGCGGAGAGCATGCACTGCGTCGGTACCCATCCGGAGAGGAGCGCTGCATAGCTTGCAAGCTCTGTGAAGCCATCTGCCCTGCTCAGGTAAACTTTAACTAAATGGAACTTTGTTCAGTCCGGTTTTGATGATGGCAATCTAAAAATCAGATCTAATAAGGGATTGGACTACTTTTTTTATTTTATAAATACAAACTTCTTAGTTTCTGCTAACAAACACTAAAATAATTTTTGATCTACCTTTAAAATGCTATTCACCGAGTTATAAAGGTTTGAAATTCAAGATTAGACAGAGAGGTACATACCCACTTGTGACATCATTTGTTAGTAACGCCATATAATCTTCATACAAAAAATCGTTTTTGAAAGAGACAGACATATTGAAACTTTACAAAAATCACTGTAAATTCGTTTTTCAACCGATTCTGTTTTTTTCTTCGCGAATCGTCTGCTACTAATCTATATTTTAAAAATAATTCATAATATGGTGAACAGTCCGATCCCCTATTATTCAATCAGTAAAATCTGCCCTTTTATGATCCATAGCCTAGATAACCAGACTATTTGAGGTAGATTTTATAGTAACAATACTACAGAATAGCCACTCACTTCTTCCCGCTATTCCACGCATCCTCACCCAGCGCCGCAGTTGGGCAGTCTTGAAATAGAAGGGCCGTGCGGCGCTATTACTACTACTACTGGCTACTCATCCTAGACGCGCAACGATAACCCTAGAGGCTTCGCGCACACTTACTAGTGAATGGAGTAGTAGCTATTAAAACGCAACGGCTGTATCGAGTGGCCAACTTGTACAGTTCATTTGCTTGTTTACATTCAAGCTTCTGTCTCTCACATACGAGTATGTAAGTGCGGAACTATACGGCGTAATCCCGTTCTAAATCTGTACACAAATAAGTGTGACGTCTTAGCAGGTTAGGCGTATTACGAGTATATACCTATACATGGTGTTACAAAAAGACGAGTAAATTTTGTATGGAGACCATCTACATTTTGTATGGGAATGCGATTTTTTTAAATAGTTTTTCGACCTATGTTCTTTGGGGAAAGTTGTTCAGTTTTACGAGCAGATTCACACCCTTTCGGCTTTATTTGTAGTTTTGTAACACTTGGTATATATTTATATATAATAATAATAATAAGACATTTCGGCACACAAAACAAAAACACACAGTGGGTACAAAACAAATTTAAAAAAAGGCGCAACAACAAAATAACCATAAAACTACACCATTAACGTGCATAGCGTGCGTTCCATTCTGGGCACTACAAAAAGGCAATAGCTCAGCATCAGCCAGCTGCATTGCAGTGCCCCATATACTTGGGTTACTATAGGATGAGCTCTGACAGCTTAAAATTTTAAAAACTTATTAATATTATTTAGTTTATTTATTTATTTAATAAGTAAAATTACATACTGTTTAATGATAAAATAAGAGGTGAAGTTACTTTTTTAAAATATTTTAGCTATTATGGTTTTTAAACTGAATATTATTTAAAAAAGTTGTTAACGTCGTATGAAAATTTTTGAAGCTGAATGAATGAATGAATGAATATACTTTATTGCACACACAGAAATAATAAATGACAGAGTGGAAGTAAGAACAGGTAGTCATGTACAGTTAGGCGGCCTTATTGCTTCGTAGCAATTTCTTCCAGGCAACCTTTGGATACAGGAGACTATAAAGTAACGCGGAATAGTGCAAGTATACCGTATAAACTACAAAATGTAGTTGTATACTAAATAATCTATACTAAATAACCTACATGAAATATATACCTACAATAACATACATATTAATAAACATACATAATAATAAGTACTTACATACTATATAACTACACCAAAACGATATATATATAAATATAATATAGATTTATGACGGACTCAAAGCTTGTACCTGCCTAGGGAAACACTAAAATGGAGTAGGCACCTACCTACACTAGGAGACAGAAAGGAAGTGGGCTTTCAGACGGTTTTTAAACGCGTCAATAGACGGGGCACGTCTTATGGTCGGAGGGAGCGAGTTCCATAGCCTTATGGCTTGGACGCAGTAGCGTGACCACCATACAAGCCAAAAAGCCCGGCATGCCCTCACGTAATAATGCGGATATCGAACGAAAGTCCAAAAAAAACAATTAAATTTTCGCGCCAGTTTTCATTCGAAACTTGCAGAATCAATCGCGCGCTCGCTCGCTAACATTTAACCCTATTCCAGGCGACACACACTACAAACCAACGAGTCGCGTTCGTGCCGACACGAAACGCCTCTCGGGATTGCTCGGTAGCTCGGACCGCCGCGCCGCCATCTCACTCCGACCCGTGGGCTTTTATGGGGCATGCTTTTGCGTCTCTTTTACTCTTACGCAATCTTATGGAGATCTGTGACGTCGTTGTGTTATGAACTTTTTTTAACAATATTGAAAATAGTACTAGATTTTGGGAAAAATTAAGCCGGGCTTGCGCATGAAACCAGGCTTCCGCATTTGAATGTAGTGGTAAATTGAGTAATGATGCGAAGCTATGTTCGGGACGGTTACGTTGCATTCTTCTGTTGTTGACAGTTGTTGTTTGAGCGGGTGATAATTGGTGCAATTTCTATTTTCTTGTTAAAAAATTTAGTTTTGTGTAGGATTTGCGTTTAAAATGAGTGTAGATCTGGGTGATATTGTTCCGTGTAGTGATTTGAAGTGTGTGCAAAGTTTAACAAGCGGGGGAAAGGTAAAGTTATTGACCTTACCCGATAAAGAGCAGCTTATTTCTTCGCCAAAACCAACACCAGATATGTTGATTTCTCAGTCAAGTAAGTCTCATAAAAGACAATTTAATAGATCTGTGTACAAAACTCATTGGGTAGCTGGATGCTCGCATTCCAATAAGTTATATTGTTGGTGTTGCATATTCTTTTCCAACGAGAAAAATGCATGAAATACGTTTAGTTACGATTAAAATAACGATTAATAATAGTGACGATTTAAATAACATATCTAATGCCATAAAAAGGCACCAAAACTCACAAAACACATGAACACTGTTATTTCTTTTTGTAATTTTGGTAAACAGCGTATAGAAGCTTCTTTATCTCTCGTCAGTTACCTATCTGACGAAATCTCAAAACATAACTCGCGCGTCGACCACAATCGTAGTGTTTTTCAGAGATTAGTAGATATTGTTTGTCATTTAGCACAACAAGAACTGCCTTTCAGAGGGCATGATGAGACCATAACTTAATTAAATAAAGGAAATTTCTTAGAATTAGTATCTTTGCTTTCGAAATACGATCTCGTCTTGGAAAAACATATGCAATACCAAAATAGCGGCAAACCGGGGCCAAGTTATTTATCTAACATAATTCAAAATGATGTTATTCATTCAGTAGTATTATTCATTCCTACGAAAATATATCATCGGCATGCCCTACTATTAGACCCTAGGCACGCCACTGCTTGGACGGTGAAGGAGTTAGTGTAGAAGTGAGTACAGTGAATGGGCATAGTAAGAGACAGATCTAGGGAGGAGCGTAGAGTGCGATCAAGGGCGAGAGAACGAAATTCAAATCTTTCTTTGAGGTATGACGGGGTAGAAGGGATAAAGAGTATAGAATAAAGAAGAGATAGAACATGAGAGTCCCTCCGACGACGAATAGGGAGCCAGTGTAATTTAGCACGGAAATATGACACATGGTCATACTTCCTGAGATTAAAGATAAACCTAATACAGACGTTTTGTAGCCGCTCGAGTTTGCCAAGCAGCTCTTCCGTGAGATCAAGATATGAACAATCAGCGTAATCTAAGATTGGTAAAAGAAGTGATTGAGCAAGAGAGATTTTAGTACTGGTCGGCAAGAGATTTTTTAGTCTTCTGAAAGACCCATAAGCAGCAAAGATCCTCCTACTCACCTCAGCAATTTGAGGTTTCCAGGACAGGGTGTTATCAAACAAGACACCAAGATTTTTCACCGTACTGCTATAATCAATTGGGACACCATCAAAAATAATCGAAGGTAACGAAACATTATCTATTCTCGAGTGAAACCATGGACTACCAATTATGATCACTTGAGTCTTGCTTGGGTTAATTTTGAGACCATGACGTTGGCTCCAGTCTGATATTCGAGCCAAGTCACTGTTTATGGTGTTAATGGCAACGGGTAGGTCTTCAAGACGTGACTGGGAGTAAATTTGGAGATCGTCTGCATACAAGTGATACGACGATGATAAGGAAGAAGTAATTGAATTTATAAAAATAGAAAACAGTAGAGGGGACAGTACGCCACCCTGTGGGACGCCAGCATTAGTGCAACACCACGTGGAAAACGTATCTTCCACCCGAATGCGCTGCCGACGTCCAAACAGGTAACTATGAAACCAGTCAACTGCCGTCGGAGATATGTTAAGAGAGCGAAGTATTTGGAGGAGGATATCAAAATCCACAGTGTTAAAAGCATTGCTGAAATCAAGCAGCGTTAGCACTGTAAGTTTCTGGTTATCCATACCCCAACGAATGTCGTCTGCAATTTTGACCAGCGCAGCAGCCGTGCTATGACCGGAGCGAAAACCTGACTGAAATGGGTTAAGAAGTAAGTTCGAATTTAGGAAATAGTTTAGCTGACGGTGCACTTAGCGCTCGAGAACTTTGGAAAGAAAGGGGAGAATTGAGATGGGGCGATAGTCTGAAAAAGAAGTAGGTTTGGCTTTTTTAGGAAGCGGAATAATCAGAGCTTCTTTCCAGGCTGACGGGAAAGTACCAGAGGTGATGGAACGGTTAAAAATTTTTGTGATGACAGGTGTAACAATGTCAATCAAGGGGACGATCATATTACGGCTAATGCAGTCACCACCAACGGCATTCGAGGCGATAGAAAGTATGCTTTTCTTAACATCACAATCGGACAGTTGACTCAAAGTGAAGGGAGGAATGTTTGGGGTTGGTTGCGATGAAAGAGTTTGTAGTGTATATGACTTAATGTTACTAGCTAAAGACGAAGCAGAGGAAAAGTGTCGATTTAGTGTATCAAGATTAATATTTTTAGAAATTGGATCATTGCGTGATTTGC
This sequence comes from Carpatolechia fugitivella, assembly GCA_951230895.1. Classification (NCBI taxonomy): domain Eukaryota; kingdom Metazoa; phylum Arthropoda; class Insecta; order Lepidoptera; family Gelechiidae; genus Carpatolechia; species Carpatolechia fugitivella. The sequence goes on from OX579657.1 coordinate 14,839,878, forward strand.
GACCAACACCCAGGGTACCTAAGAATTTCCATACTTTATATGGATTACCATTTTCAACGTTAAGATGGATATGGCGTATCTGAGCGTCCCTTATCACTGTATTGCAGCGATTCCGTATAGAGTGAAATTTGTCACGGTTTTTATCAGAAGGGTCCAGTTTGTACCTCCCTTTGGCCTTAGTCTTTTATACAAAATACAAAATACAAATTTTTTATTTGCCAGAAAACAGTAAAAATACAGGTCTTATTAATAGGTAAAAGTACAGTGTTTTCAGCTTTACATGTAAGCATGCAAATATTTTGATCGGTACTACACCATGCTAATTATTGATAAAAAGTATAATATTAATTAGTAATAATGATAACAATGTCATTAAAATTAATCAGTCATGTCCAAAAATTCTTTAATACTATAGAAGCAATGTTGTAGTAACCATTTTGTCAAATTTAATTTTAGAGAGGCTTTAGTCATTGTTTTAAAATTGTCGGGCAGTTTATTATACAACAAAATGCACATGTTAAAAATATTTTTCCGATAAATGTATTTATGGGCAGGAGGTTGATATAGTAAGTTTTTATATTGATTCCTTAAGTTCCTTTGAGTATTATCACTCCACGTTTTCCAATAGTTCGGATTCGATTTAACAAAAATACAGACATCCCTAATATACATACATGGAAGTGGTAGTATGTTCAACATTTTGAAAAGGGGTCTACAACTATCATCAAATTTAGCGTTGCATATTGCTCGCAGGCTTCTCTTTTGTACTTTAAAGGCTCTATCGAGATCGACTGAATTACCCCACAGAATCAGACCATAGCTAAGGATGGAAGATACGTACCCATGATACGCGGTTAACGCAGCCTCCATTGAAACGGTTTGTCGAAGTTTTCTCAGAGCAAACACGAAACGATTTAGTCTATTACAGACGTGGTCTACATGGTGCCTCCAGTTCAGGTGGTTATCAATTATGACGCCTAGAAACTTGAACTTTTCGACTTCAGCTACCATTTCATTTTTATATTTTAAATTTATAGTGTAAGGGTTTGAGTTATATGAGAGGAACTGAATGTACTTTGTTTTTTCAATATTTATATGAAGGTCATAGTGATTTTTGTCCATGAGTGACCTAATATCGTCCGTAAGCCAGGGAGCAGGAAGATGCTTTACTCTTATGGCTCTTATAGGAGCATGCGTGTCATATAGCCCCATGAGGAGAGAGTTGAAGACCTGCACCTGCTCATCTACTGTGTTTGCACGATCAACCACAGACCAGTCAATTTTGCTAGCGTCCTCAACGAGACGAGCGAGATCCATATCTTTAAAATTACGCTGATAAAGAGTTCGGGGTTTGGCTTTTGGAGGTCGAATTTTATACGAAAGATAAACGAGGTCATGATAGGAGAAGGCGTCAGCAGTGAACTGCCCGTGTTTAGCAACATGGTTGGGAGAGGAGACGATTATCAAGTCAAGCCAAGAAGGAGTGCAGTTTGGAAAATAATGTGTAGCGTTGAGAGGGAGAATGCGCATGTTGCTAGAATTAATAATGGAGTGTAGGCTGCGTGAACGAGAATCATTTTTTAGAAGACATGTGTTAAAGTCACCCATAATTATGGAATGACTGTAAGAAGGGAGCAATTCTTCGAGAAGGGCCTCAAAAGAAGAGAAATAACTAATTCTAAGGGAGGGACTATAGTAAACGCCTAGAAGAATTTTGGTGTGGGATAAAGTGACTTCCAGGAAGAGATGAGATGAGAAGCTGTCAGAACCCATCCCATAATAACCCAACTATAAGTAGACTGTTTTTCAGCTATACTATACTATAATCTGTTTTATTCCAGGCCATCACAATCGAAGCTGAAGAGCGCGCTGATGGATCACGACGAACCACTCGCTACGATATTGATATGACCAAATGCATCTACTGTGGATTCTGTCAGGTTAGAATATCTTCATGATACAGAAGCTATCAAATCAAGGATTGACAGATGTTATCCAAAATTTATTGCTATAAATTTTGCACTTTGTTCAAATCTTTGTTTAAGTTAGTTATAGTTTTGTAAATACTGGGTGTCCAAAAAGGGTGTTGGCAGTTTATATATGAAAATCATAAATGAAAAATATATCATTTCATAATTTTATTACTATTTGCAAAAAGTACATACAATGGAAAGTTTACGACGAAAAAATTATGTTGTCCAAATGACGTCCATTACGATTTTGACACTCTTCAAGTCGTGGCCGTAAATTGCCTAAGACACGTTCACATAAAACGTTAGTGATTTTTTTTTGTTATTTCACTTGCAATATTGTTTTTCAATTGGCTAAGAGTTGACGGCTTATTTATGTAAACCTTACTCTTTAGGTAACCCCATAAAAAATAATCAAGTGGACTTAAGTCCGGGCTCCTAGGGGGCCATTTAAGGTTCCCGTTTATTGAGATAACTCTTTCTGGGAATAACTCATTCAATGCTTCAATAGACCTACTCGTGTGACATTTGGCACCGTCCTGCTGAAAAAATGTTGCCGAATTGTAACCTCTAAATTCCTGTAAAGATAGTGCCAAAAAACTTTCAATCATGTTACAATATCTGTCCGCGTTAACTGTAAGTGCATGTCCCCTACCGTCCTCAAAGAAATAGGGGCCGATTATGCCCTTGGCGGACATTGCTGCCCACACTACCACCTTAGGGCTGTGAAGTGGACGCCGCATATGCTTATAACGAGGATTTTTATCACACCAATAGCGACAGTTTTGTTTATTGACATGGCCATTTAAGTGGAAAGGAAATCTTCAGAAATCGTATGGAAGGTGGTATTTTAATATTTGATATTTTTAGCAGCGAACTGAAGTATATAGGCTGAAAGAGTATATTATTAACTACGAGTCTGAATTAGAAATTGTTTTTTATTTACCACCATTACTTTGCAATAATTATTTTAATATATTGGTAGTAGGAAACAAAAAAGTATCTGGCAGCACCATTGAAGTGGGTGCATATAATGTGCGGTGAATAACGTGCAGCAAATAATACGCAACAAATAATCTGCAGCAAATAATTCAGGTTTTTAACTCAAATTATTGGACTGCACGTTATTTAATGCGTAATATTAAGAACGCCCATTTTTTTTAAAGTCTGCAAGTACATTATGTGATAAGCTCTTGGCATGCCTGCAAGATAAACTAACTCCAAAGGGTATGGCGGAGGGAGCCGTGCTCGCTTCGCTCGCCTAGTTCCCGTCCGAAATCCCCTTCTAACCTAATCTAACCGAGTCGGGGTGCCCCAAACTTCCGTGCTCGCTTCGCTCACACCCGCCCTGACTTGGCATTCATTGTGGACTGGCTTCGTTTTATCGGGCTGTACATTGGTTGGGCGAAATGTTTTCAAAATCGATTCGACATCAACTGATAAATCGGTCTGAAATGTGTCAACTCTCTAGAGGTGTCCATGACCCGGACCTGCATGTTATTGAGTGCGCATTGTTGCAGCTCGCCAAGAACTGGGATTTGTTCTGTACTGAATTATTTCCTGCACGTTTTTGTTCCTTGCATTTTATTCAAGCGCTTCAACAAAATGCAGTAAATAATTCACAACAAATAAAGTAACCATTTTTTGACGCTTCAATTATTCAGTGCATATTATTTGGCGCGCTTTTTTTGACCTCAATTATTTGGTGCACATTATTTGGCGCATTTTATTGTCACCCAAACAAACGTCAGAATCTGACAGCCTGCTACACAGGCCGCGTTCCGATTTGCGCTGACAGCACTTTGAGTACCCAAAACCGCGTACCGAATCACTTTCATTGGGATTACGGCAGCCATTGTGACGTCACGGATTGCGTCATGACCGCCGCCATCTTTCGCTAACGGCGCCCATGCTCCAGAGCGAAATTCACGTAAGCGTAATGTCAAATTCGACTTTGACATATTGCTTTTTTATTTTTAAAAGTTAAATGTTTAATGTTTAAATGTAAAATTAACGTGTCTTATATTTAAACTTCAAACTTCAAAACTTCAAAACTTTTATTGCATACACGTTGTAATACATAGGTCTTAAATAAAGTAATAAGTTCCAAACGTGACCCGGATAGGGCACAGCAATTTATACAAAGTCGTAATTATAATAAACTAAAATAAACTAAGGCAAAAACTAGATGTTGTACCCAAGACAAAACAATCAAAACAACTACCCATCGTCAAGGAACTCTTTCACACTATAAAAACATTTTCCTTTTAGATATGTTTTTAATAATATTTTAAATTTGTGAGGATCATCTTCGTTTTTTATATTGTTTGGAATATGGTTGAAGATTTTTACTGACATTGCAAAGGGGCCGGTGTTAAATAGTTTCAGTGTAGAAAATGGTTTTTCAAGTCTGGTATGAGGTCTTAATCCTTGTGGTCTAGAGTACACAGGAAATAGATGTGTGTGTTTTTTGACGAGGAGACCTATCTCCAGTACATACATACATGGAAGAGTAAGTAGACCCATTTCCTTAAAATACGGTTTGCAGCTATCCATTTGACTGAGATTCTGTATTATTCTTACACAACGTTTTTGCAGCCTGAAAAGTTTATCTACGTCAACACTATTACCCCACAGTACTATGCCGTATTGCAGCCATGCGTGAGCATATGCGTAATAAGCACAAAGAGCTGTTTTTTTATCAGTGCATTTCTTTAGTTCATATAAAACATAAGCGAATCTTGACATCTTAGCTGATACTTTTAATATATGATCCTTCCAGTTTAAGTTGGAGTCCACATCAATTCCCAGTAATGTACATTTGCTTACGCAGTCTATTTGGTTGCTTTTATATCTATAGTTTAATGTTAGCGGACGTTTTTGGGATGGTTTAAATTGAATAAGTTTTGTTTTTGAATAATTTAATAATAGGTTATGATCTCCAAGCCAACCAACTATTTTTGATAAGATCTCGTCTAAGGAACTGTTTAGGCTAAGATCGCTTTGTACAGGGACAACTACAGAAATATCGTCTGCGAAGAGAGTGCATGGAGTATCTATTATTTTAGGTAAGTCATTTATGTATATAAGGAACATCAAACAACCAAGAACACTGCCCTGCGGAATAGACATTGTAATGTTGAGCTTTTCAGATCTAACTTTTTTTATTTCTCCTGTAATATGGTTATAATTTTCAACCTCTACATATTGGGACCTGTTACTAAAATAAGATACGAACCATTTATAGGCATATCCTCTCACACCGATACCTTGCAGCTTATTTAGCAGAATATCATATCTTACTCGGTCATAAGCTTTGCTTAAGTCCAGCAACAGACTAACTGCGTACTTTCTACCATTTATTAAGTTAAGAATGTTGGTTATGTATTCATAAACTGCCATTTTTGTAGAACGATTTTTTCTAAACCCGTGTTGATACTGACTAAAAATATTATATTTTTCACAATATGAGTAAAGACGATTGGACATTGCTGTTTCTAATATCTTTGAAAACGTCAGGAGTAATGCAATTGGACGATAGTTACTACAGTCCGTTGCGTCGCCTTTTTTATATATTGGCTTTGTAATGGATATCTTTAACAAGTCTGGAACGGTCCCTTCTTCAAACGATTGATTGATCAAGAATGATAATATTGGAGCAAACTCCCCCGCGCAATAACGTATCAGAAGGGGCGGTAGTTCGTCATGGCCATGACTACGTTTATTTTTTAGGTTACGAATAATTTTAAATATTTCATTCGGAGTAACAGGTCGTACATACATAGAATTTGTATTAGGGTCAACAACAGGACGGCCACTTGGAAAAGGTATTTGAGGATCTGCACAGTCTGATATGGTAGCAAAGAAATTGTTAAAATGATTTGATACTAGTACAGGATCTTCTGTTATTTTGTTTTGAATTTTGAGTTGGACATTTTTTTTATTTTTTATTGGTAATTTATTTGTGTTTTCTTTTATAATGTGCCATGCAGTTTTCATCATGTTTTATTTGTTTATTTGGTTTTTATTTGGTTGAACAAAATTAAAAACACGTTATTCAATTATGAAATGGAGATAAATTACTGAAATATTTTAAATCAATCAGTTTTGTAGGTTAGGGCTGCCAGATGTTCGATAGTAAAAGTATCGAGTAGGTTATGTATATATTACGATAGTTTTGACTCAGGCACATACATACATAAGATAATACCATAGGCAATCTGATAAAATATAAATATCTATTTTTAATTTTATGATACATCTCCATTTTTAAAAATTCGCATACCTTTTCTTATTTTGGGTACTAGCCATGCGAAAAGTGCTGTTTTCACAGCTGTACGATACTTTTTTAATACGTGTAATTATTTAGAATTTTGCCAGTTTTGGTACGGTAATCAACATCTGGCAAGACTGAGCTATAAGCAGTTTCAGCGCGCTCAAACGCCGTTCCGTTTTGATTTCGCTCATGAGCCGTATTATCGCGATTTCTGAATCGGTACGCGAGTAATCGCTGTCAGTACTTTGAGCCGTGAAATCTGATTCGGAATACAGCCGATTGACAGTTATCTTTTTTGGTTCCCTATCCATTTGCATAAAAAATTTAGTCATAACATTGAATTGCATACTGCAATTTAAACTAATGATACTTACGCATAATATAATATAAGCAGAACACATAAAGCATAGTATATTAACGCATAACAACTATTACCATAATCAAAATAAAACATAATTATACAAAACCATTATTTTAATTACGCATAATGAAATATAAACATAATTTCTAAAAGTAAAATACCTAACTTTTTGATTTTAATAAACATATTGGCGGCCTAGGGGTGGCCCAAGGGCCACCCCCGCCGCACCTTAACCTATTATTACAGTATGGTACTCAACTTATATTTGATATAGCTATTAGACAAATAAACAATATGCCTTATAACTTTATGCCAATCAAAGGTAAGGAAAAAACCATTAGCCTAAACTATACTTATGCTTATTGAATCAGTATGCCAAAAACCAATTATGACAAAAAAATATTATACCAAAATACAATATGCCAAATTCGTTATGCCAAATTAAAATAGGACAACAAAAATTAGCCGAACAAAAGGGATCCCATCTTTTTTTGTGTGTGTGGCCAGCCACAAGTCATGTGACACGGAAAATCATGAAACGATTTTTTTATTCTCGAAATAAGTCATTTATTTGGAAATAAAATCTTTAAAATAATAAAAGAAGATGAACAATTATTTTATTGATTTTTATTCTAATTCAACTTAATTATTATTATATTTTGGTAAATTCAGCAAAGTTACTAATTGTCTGTTCGTTTCATGAAATAATATAAGTATTTAGCGGATTTTTTAATAAATTATTTAAATTAAATGGAGGTAATATAAATTCTGGTGATAGGTTTAATGTAAAATTCATAGAAAGGGCTTTCAAAGAAACTACATTTTGTTAGTGCTAAAATTTCCTCTGAATAAAATACCGCTTCTGAAAATTTCCTTTGCTTCATCGCTAAACAAGACATTGTTGAAGTTGGTAAAGCGCGCAAACATCTCCTGAACAAAATTTAGTCGCTGTTCATAATCTGTGGGTTTTAATACTTGCACTAATTGAATCTTGTAAACACGTAAATGCAAATCCTTCTTTAAAATCAAGTGCAATGTTGATTTTGCAATGTTTACGGATTGACTTCGCTTTCGCACAGAGAGGATATAATGCTTTCGCAGTGATAGTGAGGGATCTTGCCTTACCGACTCGTGAACTTCTTGAATAACTGCAGGTAGCCTTATTTCTCTCGGACGTCCGCAATCAAAGTTTTTTAAAGTTGACCCTGTAGCCTCAAATGTCTTAATCCATTTTCTAATGATATTCGCACTGGGAGATAAAGAAATGTCCCGTACATTGAATTGCCCGTACATTGAATTGCGCGCGATATACGCGGCGAGCTGTTATTATCGAATTATTGTTTTGATAATAAACTCGTACACAAAATGCACGCTGAGCTCTGGTATACGAATCCATTGCAACTAAATTTCCAATAAATTCCACGTATGACATTATATATTTTTTTGTTATCTACCCCCCCTCATTAAGACGATTTATTGATACTTAAAAGTGCAAATACCCTTTTTGGACACCTTGTACTTAATTTAATTTGTTATTTTTTGTACATTGAAATAAATAACTTTATTTTCATTATTTTATAATAAAAGCACAATTTTAAAAAGTATGTAAAGCTTATATTGTTAAGTGTGACGTTCCGTCGATCGTAAAACTTGTTTTTTGCTTTTTAGGAGGCGTGCCCTGTCGACGCGATCGTAGAAGGTCCCAACTTCGAGTTCTCGACCGAAACCCACGAAGAGCTCTTGTACAACAAAGAGAAGCTTCTCTCCAATGGAGACAAGTGGGAGAGTGAGATAGCTGCTAACATCAGGGCAGATCACCTTTACCGTTGAAATCAGTGACTTAGTAAATGTACTGTGATTTGTTTTATAACTAATCTAGAATACCTACTTAGTGCATTATTAGTTGATGGTTTGTGATTTTAGTCACATTCATAGCCTTTACTGGTGTACAGGCTATACAAAGCTTTTGCAAAAATTAAGGCCTAAGGAGTTTGGGTTTTGAACTAATTTGGATAATACTCGTATACATAAAATATAAATTGCGTATGTAATCAAAACTATTGCACTCAAGAAAGCATGGAGTGGTCATAAAATAAATCACAGTTGTAGGCGTAAATCAATTATTATTGTTTTGTGATAAAATAAATAATTATTATCTCAGTTTATAACAAATCTTTTATTTACATTTAGTCAAAGAAACACTTCTTAATTTTTAATAATATAAATTTTACCATTAATTAATTCTCTATCTGTCCTACCTATAGGATATGAGGTCTCTGTTTAAAAATATTCTAATGTATGTATACTTAATTAATTTCATTTTAAATATTTATGATTCAAGTATGAGGTAGTATTTTAATACAAACAAATAAATAGTAAATACATATATAAATAAACTAAATAAAGTCAAGATTAATTTTAAGTGAATGCTTTTCATAGGTCTTCCAGGGACTTTCTTACCTAGGCATATGACCCACAAACTACCTAGGCATATTATAACGTGTACAATGTATAGTCAGCCACAAAATTGGTATACTACCCCCTAAGGCTGAATGTCATTTGAAATCATAGAACAAGAGATATTATTTTCGTTAGCGGATCGATCCGTCAGATACAGAGTATAAACCTTGTTGAAATTTTCGATAACTAGGAAATTGAATGAAACATGGTAAATCAGGTTGCCCTTACATTGTACATACATACATAGGTAGTCCAACAAATATCTTAAAATATTTGCTGGAAAGTGGGGACTTATTAAACCCATTTTTGCTCCAAGATGTTTGCTAGTCACCATATAACAAAACATTATTTTTCTTATATCAATCATGCTATGCTTGTCACAAAGGATCTTAACACTATCGTCAGTTGGTGTGGTTTCCACCCAGGATTTTGTAGGAGTATCGCTCCAGATCTTTACTTACACAGTCGAGGCCTCGGTCTGCATCAATGGTGAGGACTTCACACCCAACATCCAGGGTGTTCAGCCACGCCTCGTATGCTTCATGTACCTAATTTCAATATTAATTAAATTATTGTTATCTTTGATCCAAGTTGTTATTCAAATACTTTCAAAACTACACTACATGCCTTACCTGCTGAAGATATTCTAATGGTATTTCCGACTCTTCAGTTCGACCCCTCTTCATCATACGCTCCCAAACCACTTCAGGAGAGGTTTTCAGGTATACTGAAAATACGAGGTAATAAAGATTACATAAACAGGATCAAATCAAATCACTATATAATGGTTAACTTACCCATATCAAAAATTCACAGCATTATGTATCACAAGTATTGCAAGTTGACTTTACATAAAAATCCTTACTATAGCTAATATAATCACACTAATATTATAAATGTGAAAATATATTTGAATGATTTTCACACTTCAACGGATTTGGATGAAATTTGGAATGGAGATAGTTTGTACCCTGGATTAATACATACACATACTTTATACAGGAAAAAGTCTTATTCCCAAGGGAAAATCTTACATTACGCGAGCGTAGCCGCGGGCGGACCGCTAGTATGTAATAATGAGTAAGAAATGTTAGGTATAATAATAATTTCATTTATTTATATATCTATTATTTTTTTTATACAAAGGAAAGAAAAATAATATAAATAAAATTTTTGCTTACTAACCTATGAGATCTAAGCCAATATCAAGATGTTTTTCTGTGTAGTCATAAAACTGACTCAAGACTTGGTATTCTGGATCTTTCAGAGTTTCATGCTGCTTTGCATTCTCTACAAAGCAGTATCTGCTGTTTTGGACTGATCTGAAGAAAATGGTACAAAATATAACAAAATATACTCTTTTTCAAAAGTACATTTTTTGAAAAGCGTTTTAAAATTACCTTTCAAACATCTTCACAGTAATACCAGGGTGTGATGGTTGGCTGGTTTGGATTTTCAACCGGGTAAGTAGCACATAGTGTTGAAAGGCAAATGTCCACTGGTTTAGGTCGCTGTACAGTAAAGCTAGAAGGTTGTGGCCTCTCAAGTTGCGCCATTCGTGAAGAGGCTCCTGTGGATATAGAAGACAAAAGGCAACTATAGTAAGGAAACATTCTTAGTGGGCTAAAGCTTTCTGGGCTTAAAAGAGTAAACACTTGGGAACTTAGTGGGATAATATAGGCGGCAATAGTATAACATAACTGTTGAGGTTATGTTGTAAATCTGAATAAATAAGTCGTGAATGACAATATATAAGTATGTACCACGACATGAAAAGCAATCAAAATTAACTCACCCCATGTTTTTCAACGTTGTTGAACTTATCAAAGAACTTTAAGCAAGTCGATTTTCCAGATCCAATATTACCTTCAATAGATACTCTGAAGGGCCTCTTTGTGGCCAAACGGGCGACATTGGACACTGTTTTCATGTTAGACATATTTTGTAGACAAAATATAGGTCAAAATTTGCAAGAAGCTACGAGAGAACCAGTTAAGGCGCAATACTCAAGAAATTGCTTATAGGTTTACTATTAACTGCACTGCTGGAGAAATCATACTAGAGATAACTAAGAGTAATCGGTCTAAATTCGCCTTTTCAAAGCGAATCGCGGCGAAATTAATAAATAAATCGTCCGTAAATAATGCAGGCAGATGCAGTTGTTTGTTGCCGCCAAAAATGCGTTAATTTTGACAAAACAGACTTCTTTTCATTCAATCGTCCATTCATTTCACTATGGGCGCATTCTGAATCACGTTTCGGAACGCAGGATATATTTTCAGTTCATTCATTATGGTGTTGCCAGTCTCAGCCAAAACAAACTCACCACACTATGGTGCATGCATCGCTGCTTATGCATTCTTTTATGTTTAAAGGCTGAACGTTTATAAAAGCTAATGCCTTTACGAAATAGAAGAAAAAACAAAGACGCCATTCTGCCATTTTCTCTGGCCATTTGTTATTTCCGTGTGGTTATTTCCGAAATCTAGTGAAAAAGTAGATAATTCTCTGATATTAGACTTAATTAAGTATGAGGACATAAGTGCTGTGATTATTATATAAAAATGGAAGACGAATACATGGAAACACAGGACCTGATTGAGGTGAATCGAGCCACTGATTCTAATGATGCTGGTATAGAAGTGCCGAAGGACTTTGGTGATATTTCGGGTTACGACGAGGGTTACGATGACGACGAGGGAGGCAATAACTTCAGAGGCAGCAATAGAGGCCGTGGAAATTTCAGGTGTGTAAGAAAATCTGTATTTCTATAATTTTAGTTTTTCCTTTTATAACGCATGTTTCATGTGATGTGAGTATTTGCGCATAATTTGGTACGATATGATTTTATGTGGGCACTGGTAACGTATATGTAGCGAATCGTTCGATGCGTTTACCGTTTCAGCTTACCTCATGAGAATGCTTAAGTACGAAAAGGTAGTTAACTGATATTGCAACCTAGCTCAAGCTAATGAAAATATGCAGTAGTTTCACTCAAGACAACACAGAACACATGTTTTGTTAAAGATGTGATCTTTCTAAGCAACATATTTGCAGATAATGAATTGTTATTTTAATTTGTATTTTATAATTGTTATAAGCTTGTGTACATCCCCACTGAAAGGGTCAAGTCTGCCTTAAATTAGAGTGATCAGGCCTTTCAAACATAATGCGGGTTGGTTTTTTTATGTATTTAATTTAAATTTGTTTAACAGGGGACGTGGCCGTGGCCCTCCTCCCGGCTGGGGTGGCCCTCCCATGCGTTTCCGTGGTCGGGGATACGGGCCAGGCGGCCCACCTATGAGGGGCCGTGGCTACTTCCGTGGCAGAGGGGGTCCCCGATTTGGACCCAACAATGGACCTAACTTTGACAACAACTGGGGCCCAATGGGGCCTCCTCCACCAGGCATGATGGGGGGGCCACCACCGTTTGGGCCTCCACCAGGCATGATGCCTCCGGGAGGGCCGATGGGGCCTCCTCCAAACATGATGGGACAGCCACCTTTTGGCGGTCCGCCAGGCATGCCTCCTAATATGGTAAGTTATTAGGCGGGTCCAGACCAAGCGAGCAGCCTCGCGCGAGGCCCGCCGCGCGCGAGGCTGCTCGCTTGGTCTGGACCCGCCTATTCAGGTTTAGGTAGTTTTTGATATTCAATCAAATACACCTTTTCATTGAATCATGTAGCCTTCATTATTATATTTAATTGTGTAAGCGTTCAATGCATTTTGATTACTGTGTTTTGTAAACCAAACATTAATGTATGTAATGAGCACATAAGGTTTTAAAGGAGGGAGTTTATAAGGCAATTTAATGAAATGTAAAATAAAAAAAGATTTCCAAATGATAGATACATTTATTACTGAATTTATTTCATACTTAAGTAGGCATCAGGAAAAGTATGATTAACTGATTATTAGAGATACTTACATTATTATCATACCTACCTTTTCAAAATAAAATTGGTGTTATAGCTTCTTGAATAATTTGCAGTAACTGGTTCTGCATATTTATTTTATTTTATTTTTATAGGAGAACCAACAGTTATTAAAAGTGCAATAGGTAGACTGTAACATAGCTACTTAAAAACCAATTAATGGTTCCCACAAGTAGAGACATAGTACAATATAACAAATTGAGACTTAACAATTAACCAACACCAACAAGTAAGTTACATCTAGTAGGAAACATTATACAAGTAAATATACGTAAAAATAAACAGCATTATCAACAAACTTTTCAACCTATCAATTATTCTTCTAAAGCACCGGACAAATGCTCAGTAATTTTCCGCCTTACAAATTCCACACTGACACTGAATAAATCCAAATCAAGCTTGGTAAACAGTGAATTACAAGTCTTACTTGCACGCACCATGAATGATTTAGACCTGTAGTTAGTTCTGCAAAATGGAATGAACAGTAGATTATGATTACGCATTTGTCGAGCAGGGACACTGAAATTTATCAAAGAGAGAAGCTCAGGGCAGTCAATAAGACCCAACACAATTTTCATCAAAAAGATGATATCAGCTATAGAACGCTTATCCTGTAGTGGCAAAATATGGTGCTTCTTACACATACCAGAGTATCCAATAGATTTATATATAATCATATCTTATTGCCTTTATTCTAGATTTTCCAACACTAGCAATGTAAACCAGACATATTTTAATCTTGTCCCTTTTATAATCAGCCTGGACCAGAGGTATGGGTGGAGACTAAGTCAGAAGAGGGAAAATCATACTACTATCACTCCCGGACGCGAGAGACCACGTGGACGCGACCAGCTGAAGGGCCCACGGTCAAGGTCATTACGCAAGCTGAGATGGAAGCTATGGCTACTGCTAGTATGTTTTTCTGAAGATTTTTATTTAATAGTAGTTCTGCTACTAGGAAAGAGTTTGTTCATATTTATTTCTGGTGCCACAACATGTGGTTACATATTATTTTTGTCTGTGATTACTATTTATGTGAAAATGGCTGTGATCTTTTGAATTTATGTAATAGGCTTAAATTTTTTTCCTTTTTCCCCATCTGCAAACAGCTTTTCTATCAGATTGCTTGTGTCCTTTATGTCATTAGAGGCTAGCATCCAGCGAAACTAAACCTCATATCAATACTATTATTGGAAATGTAACAGATAAAACTTATACTTAATTATTAATGTTATTCCCCAAGCTAGATGTTCTCTATTGGAAATTAAACTAAAAGAAATGAAGTATGCCACATTGCAACACTCAATACACATATTGGAAGAGGTTGTAGTCAACAGGCACACCAAATTGAGAGATTTTCTTTAACTAATGGAAACTTTGTATAATTTAAAAAATCTGTAATAAAGAGATTATTATTACTAGTATGTGACTCTGTGGTAAAAAGTTACACATGAATTTGTGTGAAACACATTCACAAATCTATAACTTTATTTGATAAAAATCGTTAACAAAAACTTGTTAAATTAATAGGTCAAATGCCAGGCATGGTGGGTCCGCAGCAGATGGGCATGAATGGCCCGATGGGTGGGCCTATGCCCATGATGGGTAACGGGATGCCCAACATGCCCATGGGTGGTATGATGCAGAATCCCGCTCCTGGATCTCTGCCACCTTTCATGACGCAACCGCCGCCTTGGATTAAGGATGGTAAACATTTTTTAATGAATGCATTTCAGCAATTTGTCCTCAGAATTGTGTTTGTCCTCTGTGTAAAACAATTCTTAATAAATAGAGCAGGATACCTCACTATACTGTGAGAGCGTCTGCGTAGTGGCTAGGGCTGCTGTCTTCCATCTGGGAAACGCGGGTTCGATCCCCACTACATACCAATGTGTTTTCGATTTCCATAGCGTTCATTATGTATGTTTATTCGATGACCGACATTCTTACAGTGAAGGAAATTTAACAGCCTCCGTGGTCGTGTGGTCGTGATTTCGCCGCTCATTATGGAGGTTCCGGGTTCGATTCCCGGTGGGGATACTGTCAAGCAAAAATCTCTTTGTGAGACTTTCCCCAGTTTGGTTAGGACTTCAGGCTGAAACACCTGATTGTCCGAAAAGAAAGCTGATTCCGTGCTTCGGACGGCCGTTGGTCCCGGCTACTATCTAGTCAATGGCCTTTGGCGGCTCTATGATACTGACACTAGGGTCTGCGAGGTTGGTTGTTTACCTTACAACCCACACAATGAAGAAGTGAAGGAAAACATTGTGAAGAAATCAAAACTGCTCCTCCTCCTGTGAATAAATTCAAAGCTTATGAGTGAAGGCAATTAATTCGCACAGGACCAGTCTTGTCTTTAGTTATATGAAGCACCCACAAACGCCAGTTGTGTTGCCAGTTTCGGACAGGATTAATATACTTTTACTTAATTTTAAATGACGGAAAAATAAAAATTATGTATAGCATAAAAACGGATTTTCGTTATGGATTTTCGTTCGGATTCTCTTGTTATGTTAATTAATCAAGATTGACATAAGTATGTCTAGAAGTGTGTCCTATGAAAGACTTTTCTAATGTACTCTGAAACAAGGTATAGTTGCAAATTACACACTGCAACATTCTCTTTCGTGACGTCAATGCGTGTATTTGCTTGCAGCCAACAAGGACAAGCAGAATGAGATCGACAGTCCCGAACAAGCAGATGAGATGCCGCCGGGCGAGGTGCCGCCGCACCCGCCGCCGCAAGGTATTGTTAGAAAAAACATACATTGATTCGATTCAAGAAGTCGCACAATGTAAAATAATATAAATATACTTAATTGACACCAAACGGAAACGAAACAGGCAAACAACAGAACTCACAGGTGGTTAGGTTTGAGATAGCAATTTCTTCCAGGCAACCTTGGGTGTACGAATAAAATTGTAAATGTGAAGCAGGTTTGTGGTTGTAATAAAAAAAAATACAAATTACACAAGTCGATCTATCCATATTCAATCTTATTAAGCATTTTGTCCCGGATATTGATATTCACACAGTCACGCTCTAATCCTTAATTTAAGTTCGTCCGTCCTTTTCACCTTTTAAAGATTAAAAAGGGACAGGAGATGGCCATCCTAATATTACAGCTGTCAAACATCGAATTTGAACCTTATGGACGCGTCGATTGCACAATTTTAGAGAGCACAAGAAACATAGACTTAAAATATTTTAATCTGACAGCTATGTCCTTTTTAGGTTATCATTCATTCAAAATAATATCATTCGTTTGTCTGAATTCATCACCTCTTTCATTGCTCAGAAAAACGAAAAGGATAGCTGGATTTTAACATTAGAATTAGAACATGAATTCCCGAATTGATGCCGTTACCTGTTCCACATCAGAGTCGTTTATGGTTGAATAATAATTCTTTTGACATTAGGGGTTGTACAGTCATCGATCCTGCAACTTTCACAACATGATGATAATACCTGATGATAATAATAAGAAAATCTTACAGAAGTCGCTAGGATTTCTACCAACAACATAAAGATAACGAAATTATTTTTCGATGTCGAAGCTAGCTACAACCAAGGACAAAAGAAGTTTATCCCTGGTTGGCACTCCATTAACATTTCACCATCACTAGTTTTACAAGTGTTTACACTGTTAATTCAAAGTCAAATTCAAAATTATTTATTTCCATAGGATGTTATTACATCACTTAGATCCGTCATTACATTTTTTCATCAATTCTAGCGAACAACGCCATGTCCGGTTTCGGCGGCGGCCCCAACCCGGGCGCGCCTCTATTCCCGGGCGGGGGGCCCCCCGGCGGCGGGCCCCCGGGGGGCGGGGCTCCGGGCGGGGGCTTCCCCTGGGCGCCGGCGGGCTGGGGGGGCTGGCCGCCCAACATGCAGAGTCAGCCGCCCAACCTGCAGCAGCAGCCGCCCAACATGCAGCAGCAACCGCCCAACATGCAGGGACAACCGCCGAACATGCAGGGCCAACCGCAGCGGGCTAATATGCCGCAGCCAGGTCAGTGCTAGTTATGAGTCGCGTACTCTTAAGGTGTGGGCTTGACAGTATGTATCATTGGAATGGGTCTGACCAACGATTTTGGCTGAAAATGCCAAAATGTTCTATAAAAATTACAAAAAATACTGTGTTTTTATTTTTTTATATCTTTAAAAATGACTGAGTTATTAACGATCAAAGTGCACACTTCCGCACGAGGCGAGTGGTAGCTGTGACGTCATATGCACGCAACGTTCGTATTACACCGCCCGCAACCGCCTGCATATGACGTCACACGCTCGGAACTTCTCGCGGTCATTACTTTGGTAATATTGCATGGATTGAAGTGAAATAAAAAGTAATATAATGTACTATCACGGACACCCGCGCCTGACCACCTCTAAGTTCATTATTGTTTGCACACGAAAAATAAACGCTCTCTCGGCTTGCGCTAGCCCCGCCCCCGGTTATGAATACATCAATAGCTATGTCCCAAGCGTGATCGGACTACACCGTGCCGCGCCCGCTCCCCGCACCCGCCCCCTACGTCGCCTGCCGCGCCGCGTTGCGATCGTTCTCTCGAAGTGCGATCGTTCTTCGAGAGATCAGCAGGTGACGTAGGGGGCGGGTGCAGGGTGCGGGCGCGATACGGTGTAGCCCGATCACGCTTGGGACGCGTGGACAGCTATCTATAGACACACGAGTTGCAGATAATTCATAAAATAAACTACGGCCTGCCGAGCGCACTGATGACGCACCCTGTTTATTGTTATTATTACTTTTACTACTTCTAACTACTATATTTTTACTCGAATTAAAACTTTTGTGTGGTAAATTGTAATGGTAGGGTTAGGTATTAATTAAAAAGCATATTAGTAGGTATATTTGTAATGTATTTTAAAGGTAATATTATAATCAGATTAATTACCTAAATAAAATATTATGGAGACATTTTTATATCAGATTTATTATAATCCAATAAAGAAGTTGTGTGTGCATTTTTAATAAATATAAACATTCCCTCGCGAATCGCAATTTGCCAATAACCAACATTTAACTATTATTACAAGTTGTTGTAAACAAAAGTTGTTTCTACTAATGTAAACACATAACGACTTATTTTTCATTTGTAATCAATCATTTAAACAGTTACGTCTATTTTAAATCGAAAAAGAAATAAAGCCAAAAATTGCTAAGAGTTAAAACTTGGAAGGTAATTTTTCTATGCAATGCACGCACGTGGTAATAATGCTTTGATGTCACACGCGAACTCTAATACTTTCTCGCTCACACACGCACTATCTGTTTCAATGAGGCTACATTTATTTAAAAAGATACTTCATAAAAATCATAGGTAGCGAAATCGATAATGCATGTCCGAGCGAGAAAATAATCGAGATGGCGCGTATTATTGTTTTTTTTGTCATATTAAAACAAGACATTATTTTAAATGATTTAATAAACAATTTAAAATACTTACATTTAAGTAGTTACAAAAACAAAAGGGGTATACTTAAATATTTTTAATATGAAATAATCTGTAAACATATAAAAAAACAAACATAGCAATGATAGTTAAAAAAATAAAAGTAGGTATACAAAAAAAAACCGACAATTTAAATTACAGTTGGTAAATTATTGATTAATATTAATATCACATACGGATGTGGTGCCCGCGGTCTATCCTCTAAGCTGTTCTTTTCTTCATATCGTCTTGTCCACAGTCGCACAGTGTTTCTCTACAAGAAATAAATAACCAAATCAATTTATCATACTTAATTAGGTAAAAACATTACACCTCATGAGAAGTGACTTTGTTAAAAAAGATTTATTAACTATTTAACCATTAAAGTACTTTTTATTTAATGCTTGGCACTGCTCAGTGGCAAGCATTGTTTTAGAAATTGAAACAGATAGTGCGTGTGCGAGCGAGAAAGTATTCGATTTTGCGCGTATCAATAATTTTAAACTTGTTTCTCGGTCATTTATTTAACATTATAAAACAAACGAAGATCATGCATGTCACTATTTTAGGTCAATTCAGTGCACGAAATTAAGAGTTAAAGCTAGGAAGTTAATTATTTATCTTTGCGATGCACACACGTGGTATTAAATAATGCTTTGATGTTATACGAATAATAGTACTAATACAATAATAATTTTATTTTACCAGAGTTGTTTCGAAAAAGAAATAAAGCCAAAAATTATTCAGAGTTAAAACTAGGAAGTTAATTATTTATCTTCGCGATGCACGCACGTGGTAATAAATAATGATTTGATGTTACGCGAGTTAAATGTCTATCTAGTTTTACACAGTCTTCTAAAAAGTGGCTGGCTCTACACATAAAAATACTGATACACAGCGACAGGAAGCAAATATTTTTTGATCTTTTAAAACTAACTATTCAAATTGAAACAAAAATGTTGTGTGAGCAAGCGAGAAAGTAACTGATTTCGCACGTAACAACACAGCAAAAATACCACGACCAAGTTTAAAAACTGAATATTTCTATGTTTTTTTCTTGTTCGATTTTATATAAATTATAATATTATACCTACCAAACATTTTTACTGTTGCAAAACAAACTAGAAATCATTCAAATACACACAAGAATGAATTTCAATAAGATAAAACTTTTATGAATTATGGTTTTTAAAATAACTATAAATAAATTAGTCATACAATAATAATATTAACTTACCACTTACGCTCATATGCAGCTGCTCAGCGATTTGACTAATATTTTGTCGTTGCAAAATTATAATTTCGTTTCATTCTTCTGGTAAGAGATTTCTAAAAGACATTAGCTAGAATAATGGTCATACGCAAGTCTTTCCAATAATTAAAAAACACAACAATTGAATTTCACTGCAAAAAAGATACTAATAATAACTATTTGTAAGTTTTCAAGACATAACATATAACAACCCCTGGCACTAATAAGAATTAAAAGATATTCATTCATTGTCATTACATTAACAATATGTTATGTATCAATAAGTAGTAAAGACAGACATGAAAATAAGTAAGACAATGAAAAGGTTACAGCGTCAGCTATGCTGTTTTTCAACCATCACCTCGTTCTCTACTTCTTAGAATATCTATTCCATGCACCCCACGTTTTTAGTTTTAAGTCCTACAAGAGTACTACTACACCAATAAAAATCTTAATAAAAAATATTTTATACTTTAGTGCGTTAAATCGTGTTGTTAAAAAAATATTTTTTACTTTAATACCTTACTCTATAAACTGAGCCAAGAACTGTTTATCTAAAACCAACATAAAAACTGAAACAGATAGTGCGTGTGTGAGCGAGAAAGTATTCGAGTTCACGCGTAAATATCTCGTGTCGTGCATGATATTATGATATTTTGTATTTAGCTCTACCAAGTTTGAAAACACCGAATATTTTTTCTGATTGTTTGTCGTAAATACATTTTTAATAAAAAATTTAAACCAATTCAAGGCAAGCATGTTTTTGAAACCAACTACAGAAATAATATTGAAATTTTTCATTTTAGGCTCCCGTAAGAAGTTGTTTCCTTAAAAACCGTAATTTTAATAACCTTAATTATTTAACAATAATTACTTATTTAAAACCAATATATAAGATGAAATCGATAGTGCGTAAAATACTATTGTAAAAGAAGCTAGAAAGTATTATAATTATTACTTGTATATTCTAGCATGATAAACTTCGCATTTTGTATCGTTTTATTTATAAATTAATGTATTTTATAAATAAAGTTTATATTAACAGTAATAATTTATTTACGTTCATATGAGTCTGTTCAGCGATTTGACTATTATTAAATCGTTGTCCGTGTAAAATTATATTTTGGTTTCATTCTTCTCGTATGAGATTTCTGGAAGCCATTATGCACAAAAATGTTCCAGTCCAGGTTTCAGAGTCTAATAATCTCGCACAGGTCAACGTTAGGCAATCAAGGGTTAGGTAAACAGAGCAATTGTTCGATATTCCAAAGACCCGGTAAGCGCGCCAAGTTCAAATAGTTCGTCCGTAAAATTCACAAAAGGAGTACACAGGATACGTCTCGAAGCTGCGAAGTGCAGATTGCAACTAATGAGTTATCGCTTTCTTCTAATAGGCCAAAACCTTAAAGGGGGCGTGGCCCGGCGCTTCCGCACGAGCCAGGCGAAAAAATTTTTAAGTGGTCAGGCGCCAGTGACCCCGATAGTACATGATATAAACTTTAATATAAAGCATGTTTTAATGTGAAATAAGAACCTTTCGGTGTTCTCCATTGAGATCCATTTTTGATGATTAAAGTTCGTTTTTTTACTAAGTTTGTAATTTACAACCCAGCTAAAACTAGTTCCTGTTTTCCTCCTCATTGACTCGTCTATTTCTAACCTCAAACGAACTCTTGGGAACTTCACACAGGTCATGCATGAAAATTTTCACAAGAGTTCTTTATAAGCACAGCTATTTAAGACAGAATTTCTAAAAAACAACTCCTGAAAAAAGATGATAGGTTTGTATGGAAGGCGCACTGCAAGAATTTTTTTTATTTCACTGAACAAACGAGTTAAAAAATTAAACCAAGTGCAAAAGCTGTTTTATTTTTAACTGACGAGAAAAATATGAACCCGCTTCCATTTCTCAGTGCCTTGTGGTTGGCCGGTGGAGAATGCCGCTTGGCATTAGGCCCGCCATTTATATAGACAATCATCATCATCATTTTGTGTGTTGCGCAGGCGTGACTCCGCAGTCGTCGCTAGAGGAGTCCCCGCCCGCGCTCGCCGAGCAGCCGCCGCCCGCGCAGCTCGCGCCGCCCAGACAGGAAACGGTGAGAACGTGCACGCTTGTTGGCTACTTAGCACAAAAACTAACAACATACTAACGTGAACTTATTAATGAATTAAACGATTTGATATCATTGTTCTGTTTAAGATAAATGTAATCTATTACAGTGTGACACAAAAGAGTAGAAATTATAAATAATGATGGAACTAAATTCTTTACCAATAGCACCACCAGATGAACTGGCAGTGATTGGTAGCCAAAAACAGGAAATTGCAAAACAGGAAGTTGCAATGATTGGCTGAAAAATCATCAGTGTTGCCAATTTACTCCGTACAGCGCCCTCATTTTATGTCTACTCTTTTGTGTCGTACGTATCTATATAGGTATATGTAATAAATAAAACAAATAATTATTATACATAATAAATTGAATTCTGGTCTATGCATAGACATGTTTTGGCTGACTGAGCTGAGTTGAGCTATGCACAGAATAAACTATTAGACTTTAATGTAGCTTTTATGTTCCGCTGCTAGGCAAAGGCTTTGGTAAAAAAAACGGTAAGTAAACAGATTTTTTTCTTTTTAAAGATAAAAGAGGTTAAAATATATTATTTATTCAAAGTAAGATTTAACAACATTATTTTTCAAAGTGAAAGCCAGAACAAAAGAAGTTTTTTACTGGTTGGCACGTTCACTATATCACTTTTTGTTGTACGGCATATTGTATTGTGAGTAGACATTTTAAGTGACATTAAATGATTCGTATTTTATACGAATCCTAGTCAAAATATTGCACGGACTAGAATAAACGATTATTATAAAGATAGGCCCTAATATTAGCTATGTTATCTCTAGGTAATTCCTCCGGAGTTGCAAGCGCGCGCGGCCGAGTGGACCACGCACCGCGCGCCCGACGGCCGCCCCTACTACTACAACGCGGGCAAGCAGGAGAGCGTGTGGGAGAAGCCCGAGCCCCTGCGCGAGCTGGAGAGTGAGTACTCGCCAACTCGTACCAGGGACCGGACTACCCGTTTAAAAACCCTTCAGTCGTTAGGGTTTTTAGTATTTACAGAATGATAGTTAAAATAAATATATGTTTATCAGATTCCTTGATAGGGTTACCCTGTTGGATTTGCAAACGTTATAATTATAGCATAATAAGAGTACGAGATATCGTTGATCAAAATCGTAAGGGTTCCAGTCCCTGCTCATAGCTTATGTCTTAATAGGTAGAGGTCTTGAGCCTCCGTGGCTGAGTGCTAGATTTCGACGCCCACTACGGAGGTTCCGGGTTCGATTCCCGGTGGGGACATTGTGTTAGGTATGAGTACATACCTACGCCTCTTTGCCTCTTTGGCTGTTACTGGCCACTTATATTTGAATTATTTTTGAGAATAAATAATGAAGCTTGTCAAAAGAAAAAGAGTACATTTTGTTTGAGATCTCAGGATCGGAGCTTTGTAGACGTAAAACTAATTACCAAAATATATTTAAAAGAATATCTAGAAAACAACCAGTCGTTTCCGTTATAAACCGCCCCACCGCCGCATGGTGGAGGCGCCGGGTATCTCTCCCGTGGGCCTTCACTGGCCACAAGTGTTGTGTCTGTGTGTCTGTGTGCGCGAGTGTTTGTGATCGTAGGGAGTGACGCGTTTTTTTATTTAGGTTAAGCATGTTTTTATAGTTAGTTAGGGTGTAGTCATGATTTTTCCAAATTTCTTGATATTGTTCATTTTGGCCCTAATCGTAGAATGATTCATAGTCTCAGAATGACGAGTACTTTTTCGCCTGTTTTTTGCTCGTCAAAATTGAAATAACTTGCGCCACAAACGTGTTGTTTACTAGACGTTTATCCTTTTCCTGGTTTGTTTACGAGTTAGTCCTTCATGTGGCGTCATGTGTATTTCAGTTTGTTAGTAGCACTAACTACTGATGTGAATCGTTGTTGTTAAAGAGAATGCTTCCGGGCTTAGGTAGGATAGATAGGGTATTTTACTTATAAAATAGAATGCGCTCTTTTCCGGAGGGGGAGGGATGTTAGGTATGAGTACGTACCTACGCCTCTTTGCCTCTTTGGCTGTTACTGGCCACTTATATTTGAATTATTTTTGAGAATGAATAATGAAGCTTGTCAGAAGAAAAAGAGTACATTTTGTTTGAGATCTCAGGATCGGAGCTTTGTAGACGTAAAACTAATTACCAAAATATATTTAAAAGAATATCTAGAAAACAACCAGTCGTTTCCGTTATAAACCGCCCCACCGCCGCACATTGTCAAGCAAAAATCTCTTTGTGAGACTTTCCCCAGTTTGGTTAGGATATTGCAGGCTGAATCACCTGATTGTCCGAAAGAAAGATGATTCCGCGCTTCGGAAGGCACGTTAAGCACGTTAAGGTCCCGGCTATCTAGTCGTTACACGAGCCAAGTCAGTGGCCTTTGGCGGCTCTATAACACTGACACCAGGGTTTGTGAGGTCGATTGTGGACCTTACAACCCACAAGATGATGATGTTAGGTAGATATAAGCCCTTAATAGGTACGATCAAGCCTTAGTCGAAACACGGTGACCCAATGTAGCATGATGAAAATATGTTACGTTTTTGTTGACAATAGTAACGATTCACACAGTCACGTTCTAATCCTTAATTTAAGTTCGTCCGTCCTTTTCACCTTTTAATGATTAAAAATGGACAGGAGATGGCCTTCCTAATATTGGAGCTGTCAAACATCAAATTTGAACCTTATGGACGCGTCGATTGCTCAACATTAGAGAGCACGTATAACATCCGATGTAAAAAATCTCTTAATCTGACAGCTATGCCCTTAATTTAGGTTATCATATCATTGCAAGCAGACCTAGCCACATCAGTTAGAGGTTTTGTGCTATTTTGGTAAGTATAATACAAAAAATATATTCTAGTAAAAGAATTAAATTATAATTTTGTTTGCAGAGCTACAAGCCAAAATAGCAGAGGAGAAGGGTGAAAAACCTGAAAAGAAGAAAATCGATATTAACCAAACCAAAGTCATTGGTGAAGGTAAGTTACTTTAAAATAATAAAATTAATATTTTGAATCCTAATTTACTACAGTTGAGATAGGATAAAGAATATGATTAGCACAGCTATTTAATATAATCAAATCAACGGCCCGTTACAGTCCACTGCTGGACTATGAGCCTCCTCCCCTCCGCGTGTTTGGTTTTGCCATAATCTCCACGCTTGGCAGGCGCGTTGGGGATCGCAGATTAAAAGGTTACTGTATCAGAGAGCGCTGCTGCCCGTTCCCTGTTCAATGTGTAGTCCCTAAGTCGCCTCTTACGACACCCACGGGAAGAGTAGGGGTTGGTGACTAATGTATTCTACTCTGCCGTCACCACACGGCGGAGCTATTTAATCTGGGGTTCCAAATTACAATGTATTGTTGTCTGTATGTATATATTGACTTTGTTTGTTTCTCAAATCAGCATTTTCTACTTAATAATTTTCTTCAATGTGATATTTACTTTTAAGTGCCTTCATTTGAAGTGTTCACTTTTATGTAAGATTTGATGTGGTGTAGCAATATCGATAGGTTTTATCTAAAAAAAAAAAGGCGAAGCACGTGTCGGGTCACGCAAAGTGTAGGGTTTCGTTGTTTTTTTTTAAGACAGTTAATATTCATCAAAATATTTTTCTATGATATTTGTAGTTCCATTTTTACTACGGAACCCTAAAAATGCTATCTGCACGGATGAACGTACTCGTCGATACTATGGAAAACAATACTATCAAAAGCATTCTTGCTCGGTAGTTTTGGTAGTTTCTCATTCGCGTAGTTTCTTATATATAAGGTGTGCAATACTATCAATCGATATTTTTGTTGGATAGTGTCGATACTATCAATATTTTTTTGTCCAATGAGCGACTATCATCGATAGTTTCGATAGACCAAAATAATCAATACTATCTATTAAACTATTGATAGTTCTTTTATTACATAGTCGACTATCGAATGGCGACACTTATGTGGTGTTTCCTTACAGTGATAGACGTGGAGGCCCACGCGGAGGCGGTGGCGGCGGCCGAGGCGGAGCGCGCGGCGGAGGCCGAGCGGGCCCGCCAGCAGGAGCAGGAGCGGCAGGAGCGAGAGAGACAGGTATAGTACACGCACTGAAGATCGCGTCACGTGAAAACGACACTGGACGAAGGCGATGTGTTTGCCTTAAAATGCAGTCTAGCACCAAAGCACCTTTCACGCTGCAATGTCCCTGTTTCCTATTTAGAAAGGTAAACATTTTCGTATCCCTCCCAATATCTTAAGCCCCCGTATACATTTTAAACATATCATCCAGCTGCAGCGTTCTTTTTACATAACGAAAACCGTACAAACAAGTTATCAACGTCCTAACATTGCTGTCTAAATCACCTGATTGTATGAAAGGAAAAAGTAGTTTCGTGCTTTTAAAAAAACATTAATCCTTTGGTCCCGACTATTATCTACGAAAAGAATCCAAACATGAGCAAAGTTATAAACACTTGATGATGGATGTGTGTGTGTGGATATGTGTGTTATTAATATGAGCCATATTATTATAAGTTTGTATTTTCACAGGAGAGGGAACGTTCCGAACGCGACGCGGCTGATAAGGAGCGCGCGGAGAAGGAGAAGGCCAAGCAAGACCGCAGCCGACCTGTCTCCAGCACGCCTATATCTGGAACGCCCTGGTAACTATTTTATTTATTTTATTTGGGTGATTTACAGCCAGTAATAACAATGTACAAACACCTAAACTAAACAATGCCAGGGGCGTGCACAGGGTTTAGGGCTAGGGTAGGCAGGCAGGTATAAAAAGGATAAAAAAGCACTTACCAAAAAAAATTCATGAATTAGGTTACTGTATTGTGTTGACCGGTGGTGTTTCCATGCAATGAGTGATGTAATGTAAGTTTGGCCACCTCAAGTATCTAACCAGGTGATTGAATATTTGGAACAAGTCACACTAGAGATAACCGAAATGGCCTTTAAAAATTGACATAGCCGGCGTCGTTCCAAACGTTTAAAGAAGTGCAGAATATAATACACGGAAAACAAAACACTATTGGTGTATGTATGTATGTATGTATGTCTTATGGGGGACGCCCGCGACGAAGCGCAGACGGGTGACCTGCTCTGTTCGTAGAACTATTTCACCCCTAATTCCCAGTTCGGTTGTCACCCTTCGGACTCGCGGTGCATCGGACATTACTCCCTGTTCCCTCGCTCTCCCCGGACGAGTTCTGCCCCCACACGTATCCTCTCCCACCGCTCCAGGTAAGCGCTTGCTGGAGCGACCTAGCCGATTCACCACTGACAGAAGGGGGTACCACTCCGCATGAAGGAAACCCGAAGATTGCCCCCCACGGAGCTCCCCCCCCCGACCAGAGTTCCTCGTTAGTGCTCCCACACTTCCTTAGCGTGGGATCCTCCGGATCGCATGGTGTCACACAACTCGTCCCCTTCGGCGGTTCAACAGGTAGTCCTCGCCCCGCTATTCCTCTAGGAGGCAACCGAGGAGCACTGGTTTTACTGGTGCCCCGGCAGCGTCGACCCCTCGAATCTACCCGATGCTTTGCAAATTCTGATTATGTTCCCTATTGAAATGTCCCTTAACTGTTCCCTATCAATCCTATCGGTTCCTAGTATCTCCCATCTAGGTAGAGAATACATAGGGCATTCCGCAATTAGGTGAATGCTTGTTTCTTCTTCCCCACATTCGGGACATGACGGATCTGTGGCTTTCTTCATAATAGTGAGGTGTCTGTTTAGTGCACAGTGTCCAGTAATTATCCCAGTGACCAGCCTCGCCTAATTTTTCTTACATTCCAGTAGTCTTTTGGTTTGCTTTTTATCAATCGCCTCGATGAACAGTTTTGACTGTCGGAGACCTTTTGTCTCCCTCCATCTGGCGTTTGTTTCTGTGGTTATCTTCTTTTGAATCACTCCAATTGTTATTCTTTGAGGTATTGGTAGCCGAGGTTCCGGACCAGTGAAGGTTTCATCAGCACCCGTTCTGGCCAGTTCGTCCGCTATCTCATTACCTTCAGTGCCTTGATGACCAGGCACCCACGCTAGTGTAATGTTTCTTCTCCTCGATAGTAAATTTAATGCTTGTTTGCATTCCTTTACCAGGGCTGACATAGTTTCTGGCTTATCCAGCGCCTTCAAGGCCGCTTGACTGTCGCTGTAGATGATCACATTGTCTTTGCATCCAGGTTCCTCAGTTTGGAGTTGTCTGGTGCATTCTAGAATGGCAAATATCTCAGCCTGAAATACGCTTGCAAATTTGCCTAGTCTTTCCGATATCTTTACAGGAGTATTGTCGGCAATGTAGATACCAGCACCTGATAGTCCTGTTGATTCTTTCCTTGACCCGTCTGTGAAGCACATTGTTATGTCCTCCCCTTGACTTAGTTCCCACTTCTCTCTTGACCCTATGTGAATTCTGTATTTCTTATCAAAGATTCTTTGCTTCTTGATGAGATCATTGTTGGCAAAGATCAATGACATTTTTTCTTCAAATTCCTTTCCTATGACCGCGTGTCCACCATTTGCATGTTTTGGTTTCCACATTCCAAAGGATTTCAGTCTATAGAATTGTTCTAATGCTTTCTTTTTTATTTCTAAGTCGGGTGGATTAAATCCTAGAATCATGTCCATCGCCGCAGTCGGCGTGGTTTTGATTGCCCCTGTTATCATAAGGCCCGCTAGTCTTTGTACTTGATTGAGTTCTTTGAGATTGCTTTTGATGCTAGCCCTGTGCCACCATACAATTGCTCCGTAGAGAAGTCTCGGGAGGATTATGGCTTTGTATATCCAGTATGATATACCTGGCCCCAGTCCCCAAGTCTTGCCTATCGCCCGGCTGCATTGTATCATGGCTATTTTGGCCTTCGTACATTGTTTCTTTATGTGTGAATTAAACATAAGTTTACTATCTAATGTTACACCTAGGTATTTGATTTCTTTAGTTATCTCTAGTTTGGTTCCGTCTATTGAGACCGAAATGTTTCCTGGTAGTTTCCTCTTTTTTGTAAATATGATTAGCTTTGTCTTTTCCGGATTGAGGTTCAGTCCTTTGGTTCTACACCATTTTAGAGCTGTCTCTATACCCAGTTTCAAGATGTTGTTCATCATATTTAGATCCTTTCCTGTAACTAGAATTACTCCATCATCTGAGTATGCTTGCATGTATATCATCTTCTGGCTCATCACCTTTATGAGGTCGTCCAACAGTAGACACCACATCAGCGGGGATAGGCAGCCTCCCTGAGGGAAGCCTCTGTTGGTTCTCACAGTGATTGTTTTTCCTCCCAGCTCTGCTGATATCTGCCTTTGCTTCAGCATATTCATTATCCAGCCTTTGATGACTGGTTTGATGCCTTCTCTTGTCAAGGATCTATCAATGGATTCAGTGGTGGCCTTGTCGAACGCTCCTTCTATGTCAAAGAAGCATCCGACCGCGATTTCCCTTTTCTGTAATGAGTCTTCTATTCTGGTCACTAAGTTGTGAAGCGCAGTCTCTGTTGATTTGTTCTCCATATACGCGTGTTGGTTCACATGTAATGGATTTTTGCTGTTTTCTATGCTGCTGCGTATATGTCTGTCAACTATCTTCTCCTGGCCCTTCATCATGAAAGTTGAAAGGCTGATACATCTGAAGGATTTGGGGTTCTGATATGTCTTCTTGCCAGGTTTTGGAATGAAGACAGCCCTCACCTTTCTCCAGCTAGCTGGAATGTATCCGGACAGTATACTTCCTTTATATAGGTCTGTGAGGTCGTCTTTTATATATCTGTAAGCCATCTGAAGCATCTTTGGGAATACTCCATCCGGTCCCGCCGCTTTATATGGCGCAAAGGAGAAGATGCTCCATCTGACTAGTTCTTCTGTGACTATGCCGCTTATGTCTCCTCCCAGAGGTAGTGTGGCGTCTGTAGTTACCCTGTCATGTACCGAACACTCTGGAAAATGCGTCTTCATCATGATATCCAGCACTTCTTCAGGTTCGGTTATCAGTTTATCACCCTCTCTGATGCTGCCTAGTTTGCTTGCTTTGTCACTGGCTAGTGTTTTCACCAGCCTTGCAGTGTCTGGATATGAATTAATGTTGTTGCAATAATCCCTCCAGCTCTTCCTGCTTTCTTTGCGACACCTATTCCTTAGGATGTTCCTGTTGGCCCTGTACGTGTCCCAGTTCTCTTGGTTGTTACTCTTGAGAGCAACCCTGAGTGCTCGGCGTGTTCTCTTTCTTTCCTTCTTAAGTTCTTTGCACCACCATGCTTGTCCTTTGCCTTCCCTTATCTCCCTTAGTGGACATGCCTGCTGAAAGGCGTTTATAAGGGATTCCTCAATCTTAGTTGTCATGGCTTCTATATCATCCCTGCTTTTTGGTATCTCGCTTGTGGATGGGGTATATTCTCCGACTATCTTATCGAAAAGTGCCCAGTCCGTTTTGCGTATATTCCTTGTTTTAATCGCCTCAATCTTACTGTTAATGTGGAAGGTGATCCTTCGGTGATCCGAGTAGGAATCGTCAGTATCTACCATCCAGTTGCCTATATGCTTGCTCATACCCCTAGAAGCTAGTGTAATGTCGAGTACCTCCCGCCTGGTCCGAGTGACGAAGGTAGGTGTGTCCCCTACATTTACTATTTCAAGGTTGTTGCTAATTATATATTCTAGAAAGAGTTCTCCCTTTACATTACAGTTGGTGCTACCCCACGACTCATGGTGTGAGTTGGCATCACATCCGATTATAAATGAGATGTTCTTACCTATGTATCCTGCTGTAACGTCCTCTAGTACCTTTGTTGGAGGCTCGAAGTCCGCTTCACTGGGGGTGTAGGCCGACATAAACGCCATCCTCTTCTCAGTTTGCTCACTCATTGGAACTGGAACACATTCTATTAGTCCTACACTATTGGTGTGTACATACACAACGTTAACCAGTTGAAAGTCTCGCAAGATTTTATTTGAAAATGACTTGCGTTGCAAAGAGTTGCAATACAATTAACTCAAAAGAATTGCAATTTAGACAAACACGGCCCGTCGGCACAAAGTTCACAGGTATTACTCATTGTTATTAATGTAATTTACTAACACAAAAAGCACTAATTGCTCAAAAAAACTATGAAAAACTTCAAAAATCACTGCGTGTTAAAACAACAAAAGTAAACAATATGGCGAATAATGAGTGACGTTTGACGTTTCCATCCCTGCGTTCCGAGACGCGCTGAAATCGATTAAAGTACTCGTAATCGCGTTCCGGATCACTGTCAGCCATACATTTTTTGCTTTTCTGATCGCTGCTGACAGCGCTGAAGGTCTGATTCGGAATGCGCCCTTCCTTTTGTTTGGTTTTACCCAATACGCGCTTTTTCACACGACTGGTGCGTTGTGATTGGTCGTTGGTCGGGACAGAAAAGCTGGGCTTTTCGGATTTGTATGGAGCGAAATCACGCACACTAACGCATTGACAAGTTTTGTGTTCGCACATAGGGTCTTTATAGCACACAGTCATATATTTTCTCTCACTACATGTAAGTAAACGTCAGTTGGAATAGGCAGTGCTTTTGGCGAACGTAAACAAAAGACGAGTGGAATTTGTTAAAGATCAGGATGTGTAAAATTAATATGGGTGTTATGGTAGTTAGTACGATAGTGTAGTGTAGTTAATCAATGTATATTATTGAGAAGGTATTTATCTGAAAATGACAGGGTAGGCAGTGCTTTTCTGCCTCTATGAAGCGCACGCCCCTGAACAATGCCAATTATAAATCTCCACCGATATATAAAACAATATGACTGGAAGACTGGAAGAAATTAAATACACACGGATAATTACAAATCTGTGAGTAAAAAATTTAATAATTGTTCAAGTTTGATCTTATACAGCATGAAATTTACATCGTTTTGTTCCCGCCGTGTAGTGATAGTACCCGTCAAACTGAACAACTTTTCACGAAAAGAAAAATTCCTGCAACAAAAATTTTTTTGTGCTCTCCATACAAAATGGGTCGGGAGTTTTGTGTAAATTTTACTATGTAATTGATACCTAAAATTATTAAAACTTATTGTATTTTGATATTTTTTAAATTTGTTTTTCAATTCAACCGGGTTCGAGTCTCGAACTGTGTATGAGTTTTTTTTTTATTATACATGCAGTTTTTCTTGCCATTAAAATCGATGACGTTATTATTTTTTCTTAAATCAAATTACGACAATTAGGGAATATGCATAAAAAAATATTAGTTTTTTTCATAGTTCATCTGAAAGTATACAAAAATAGAATACTGACAGTCAAAACAGAATCGAAATTGATCGAGAAACAAACTAGATACAACATTACTAAATAAATATATCTGTCCCTCTTACGAAAACAAAATTTTCTATGGCGGATGTATGGCCCGCTTGACATATGACGTCACATGTCATGTTGGGCCTCTCTGTCTAACCATCAACTTTGAAATCTTATAACTTTGTTTCTGAACAAGATATGAAAACATATTTTATGTGTTTATTATGGAATGAAACTTGAAATATTTCGATAAAAAAATGTGCATTTCCCTATTGTCTTAACTCGACCGCCTCAGTTTTTACGCGCTAGTGACACATCTACCTCACTTTATATATAACACGTGTTTCAAAATAAAAAATATTACGTAGGGAAAAATGTATTGAATTTGAATGTGCATGGATATGTTGGGAGAGGACGACCAAAGAAAAGATGGATGGATTGTGTAAAAGATAATATGTTCAGGACGGATGTGAGTGTTGAAATGACGGCTGATAGGGATGAATGGAGGAAGAAAACATACTGCGCCGACCCCAAATGATGGGATAAGGGCAAGCGAATGATGATGATGATCATCGGAGGGCCCGAATTTTTCTTGGATTTTACTCAGTTACGTTTCCCTAGTAGCTTCTAACGCGTTGTTTTTCCAGGTGCGTGGTATGGACGGGCGACGGGCGCGTGTTCTTCTACAACCCCACGGCGCACTCGTCCGTGTGGGAGCGACCCCCGCAGCTGCTGGGCCGCGCAGACGTGGACCGAGCCGTGTCCGCCCCGCCACCCACGCTCTCCATCACCCCGGTACACACAAACACATACTCCCCTTACTCTCACACATACCCCTCCACACTTATACAAACCCTCATACATGCCCTCTTCACTACACAAATCTTCTTACTCACTAAACCCCCAGTTATAATCAGTGTACTAAACCCTCCACTCATACCCCCCCCTCCCCCCTACACACACTGAATACACCCTTTACACCCCCCACTCATACCCCCACACAACCTGCATTCCTGCCCATACTCATCCGTACATACTTACACTAAACCCCCACGCATACCCCCACACTTACACAAAAAAAACCCCCACTCATACTATGCTCGCAAAAACACTACACTCATAGCTCTGAATACCTATTCAAAAGTTTACGCCACACAACATCCTTCACATTCCCACACATACTCAAGATGTGTGATAATAATTCACAATTATTCTTTTCTTTACAAAAAATAAAATACATTCTATATGGTTTATGTCTTCGTACTGTACGTAAATAAAAAGGGGTCTAAGTATTTCAGAATTTGAAGAAAGTAGAAAATGGATTAAAATTGATCACTGACATAAACGGTTTACTGTTATTTTTTTTGTTTTGAAAAGAAGTTAATTCCAGACACTTTTGATGAGTGTACTAATTATTATTTTATTGCAGTTTGTTGTCAATTAATCTGTTATTTCAGCGTGGAGAGACGACGACCGTCGCCCCGGTAGTCGTGAAGGCGGCCAACGGGCAACTCAAGCGACAAGCCGACTCCTCCAGCGAAGACTCCGACACCGAGCGAGCTAAGAAGATAGTGAAGCAGAACGAGAGTGAGTATTCAATTTATGTATTCTGTTTTATTATCCTCGGAGCGTATCTTCCTCGGTAGAATAAATTTGTCAACAACCCCTACTCTTCCCGTTGGTGTCGTAAGACGCGACTTAGGGACTACACATTGAACAGGGAACGGGCAGCAGCGCTCTCTGATACAGTAACCTTTTAATCTGCGATCCCCAACGCGCCTGCCAAGCGTGGAGATTATGGCAAAACCAAACACTTAAGGGGAGGAGGCTCATAGTCCAGCAGTGGACTGTAACGGGCCGTTGATGTTGATGTATGTTGCTCGGTAGAAACTTAAATTCAAGATTTGATAACAATAATTTCGATTTTTAAGTCTTGGATTGTGGCTCCAATACACAGCACAGAAAACATACTAAAACATAAAAAAGTAATAATTTCTTTTTTTTTTATCGAGCGTGCTTGAAGCGTGAGCGAAGCGTGTCCCTTTTCAGCTTGGTCAAAATAGCTTTTGTATGTCTCTCTGTCCATGTGTCTGTTTGTTCCATTCTACAGGTCGCGTCACGCTTCTCAACCGATCCTCGTGAAATTTTGTGAGCAGGTTCGATAAATTAATCGAATTTTTGTCGAGTCAGATTTTGGAAATTTAAAAAAATGACGGAGTTATGAGGATTGAAAACGTAAAAAAATATATAAATCAGCCATTTAAAATAAATAAATATACATATACTCACGTGGTCTACAGCTCACAGAGCCACTAGTCCTAACACTTTCACAATTCTAAAACTTTAACGTTTTACACAAACAGAGAAACCAATAACAATCACGACCGGAGGCAAGATCGACGTCGGCAAGGAGGCGGCCATCGAGGCAGAAGTCCGCGCCGCGCGAGAGAGGGCGCTGGTGCCGCTCGAACAGCGCATGCGCGCCTTCAGGGCCATGCTGGAGGACAACGACGTGTCCGCCTTCAGCACCTGGGAGAAGGAGCTGCACAAGATCGTGTTCGACCCGCGATACCTGCTGCTCACCAGCAAAGAGCGCAAGCAGGTCGGTACTGTAGGGCTCGAGCCGCTCGAACAGCGCATGCGCGCCTTCAGGGCCATGCTGGAGGACAACGACGTGTCCGCCTTCAGCACCTGGGAGAAGGAGCTGCACAAGATCGTGTTCGACCCGCGATACCTGCTGCTCACCAGCAAAGAGCGCAAGCAGGTCGGTACTGTAGGGCTCGAGCCGCTCCAACAGCGCATGCGCGCCTTCAGGGCCATGCTGGAGGACAACGACGTGTCCGCCTTCAGCACCTGGGAGAAGGAGCTGCACAAGATCGTGTTCGACCCGCGATACCTGCTGCTCACCAGCAAAGAGCGCAAGCAGGTCGGTACTGTAGGGCTCGAGCCGCTCGAACAGCGCATGCGCGCCTTCAGGGCCATGCTGGAGGACAACGACGTGTCCGCCTTCAGCACCTGGGAGAAGGAGCTGCACAAGATCGTGTTCGACCCGCGATACCTGCTGCTCACCAGCAAAGAGCGCAAGCAGGTCGGTACTGTAGGGCTCGAGCCGCTCGAACAGCGCATGCGCGCCTTCAGGGCCATGCTGGAGGACAACGACGTGTCCGCCTTCAGCACCTGGGAGAAGGAGCTGCACAAGATCGTGTTCGACCCGCGATACCTGCTGCTCACCAGCAAAGAGCGCAAGCAGGTCGGTACTGTAGGGCTCGAGCCGCTCGAACAGCGCATGCGCGCCTTCAGGGCCATGCTGGAGGACAACGACGTGTCCGCCTTCAGCACCTGGGAGAAGGAGCTGCACAAGATCGTGTTCGACCCGCGATACCTGCTGCTCACCAGCAAAGAGCGCAAGCAGGTCGGTACTGTAGGGCTCGAGCCGCTCGAACAGCGCATGCGCGCCTTCAGGGCCATGCTGGAGGACAACGACGTGTCCGCCTTCAGCACCTGGGAGAAGGAGCTGCACAAGATCGTGTTCGACCCGCGATACCTGCTGCTCACCAGCAAAGAGCGCAAGCAGGTCGGTACTGTAGGGCTCGAGCCGCTCCAACAGCGCATGCGCGCCTTCAGGGCCATGCTGGAGGACAACGACGTGTCCGCCTTCAGCACCTGGGAGAAGGAGCTGCACAAGATCGTGTTCGACCCGCGATACCTGCTGCTCACCAGCAAAGAGCGCAAGCAGGTCGGTACTGTAGGGCTCGAGCCGCTCCAACAGCGCATGCGCGCCTTCAGGGCCATGCTGGAGGACAACGACGTGTCCGCCTTCAGCACCTGGGAGAAGGAGCTGCACAAGATCGTGTTCGACCCGCGATACCTGCTGCTCACCAGCAAAGAGCGCAAGCAGGTCGGTACTGTAGGGCTCGAGCCGCTCCAACAGCGCATGCGCGCCTTCAGGGCCATGCTGGAGGACAACGACGTGTCCGCCTTCAGCACCTGGGAGAAGGAGCTGCACAAGATCGTGTTCGACCCGCGATACCTGCTGCTCACCAGCAAAGAGCGCAAGCAGGTCGGTACTGTAGGGCTCGAGCCGCTCCAACAGCGCATGCGCGCCTTCAGGGCCATGCTGGAGGACAACGACGTGTCCGCCTTCAGCACCTGGGAGAAGGAGCTGCACAAGATCGTGTTCGACCCGCGATACCTGCTGCTCACCAGCAAAGAGCGCAAGCAGGTCGGTACTGTAGGGCTCGAGCCGCTCCAACAGCGCATGCGCGCCTTCAGGGCCATGCTGGAGGACAACGACGTGTCCGCCTTCAGCACCTGGGAGAAGGAGCTGCACAAGATCGTGTTCGACCCGCGATACCTGCTGCTCACCAGCAAAGAGCGCAAGCAGGTCGGTACTGTAGGGCTCGAGCCGCTCCAACAGCGCATGCGCGCCTTCAGGGCCATGCTGGAGGACAACGACGTGTCCGCCTTCAGCACCTGGGAGAAGGAGCTGCACAAGATCGTGTTCGACCCGCGATACCTGCTGCTCACCAGCAAAGAGCGCAAGCAGGTCGGTACTGTAAGGAGCGGTCTCCTTTGTGGTGACTGGCTGTTTGTCCGTTTTAACGTTTAGTTCGATTAGATTTGAATATTTTGAAATATCGAATGGTTCTTTTTTGTTGTTTGTGACTCTGGATGCCAACGGGTGACAGAGTAGACTATATTTTGATAATTTAAAGAAGTTCTTGAAAAATATTTAGTTTTTTTTTTGAGTAGTAAAGTTTTTATTTTTACCTACTTTAAGTGTACTATTAACAAGTTTTTTTTTTGTGTACTTATTTCTGCTGTGCGGACGTGTTTTATTTTTTAGATCTTTGCACATTAATTTACGTAACCAAGCGCTATTAGTGAAAACCTATAATTGGCTTTCTGTGTTAACATTAAATATATTATATTGTTATTAATGCTGTTGGTTTTCCAAATAAATAAAAAATAAAAATAAATAAAATAAAAATAATATAAAAACAATATAATAGATTCAACTCATATTATCGTTTCAATCAATATATTAGCATAGCGCCCATCTGGCTACCGCCCCCGTTCTTTAGTTAGTGGAGGCGCCGGGTAAAAAACGGGAGCGGTAGCCAGATGGGCGCTAATGGGGATCGAACCCGCGTCTCCCGGACGGAAGACAGCAGTCCGAACCACTAGACCACTGACGCTCAACAACAACGCAATTAATCGTGTCGTATTGTATCAATCGTGTATTGTATCGTATCAATTTTCCATACCGTACCATAATATACCATGTCACGTATTTCGTGTACCATGACACATTTTCCGTGTACAAAGTACTGTGTACAGATGTCGGCTATAAATAAAGCACAACGGATGTTCGGCTTTGTGTCACTTACACTTACAGTAAGTGACAGTTCTAAATGGTGCACTTAGCCCATGATTCCGAATCATATTCCTCTGGAATTTCTTTTCGAAAATAACTTTTTTTTATAAAAATATCGAGTTTTAATTTATTAGTTTTTTGAAATATTTTATTTTACCATTGAAATATACCTAGTTTATCACATCTCAACTCATTGCTGCAAGCAAGATTCTTAACGAGTTTTACGATTACGTAAAAAACTAAAAAATATGCACCACTGTTTTTTATCCTTACTAATATTATAAACGCGAAAGTAAGTATGGATGTTTGTTACTCTTTCACGCAAAAACTTTGGGATGAAATTTGGAATAGTGATAGCTTGTACCCTGGATTATTACATAGGATACTTTTTACGGGTAGCCGCGGGCGGACTGCTAGTTCATTATAAAGGCCTCGGTTCGGGAAGTCATCTTCTAATCCTAATTTTAAAATCTAGCTATCCTTTTTTTTATGACCAATGAAAGAGAGGTAATGAATTCAGACGAACGAATGATATTATTTTGAATGAATGATAACATAAAATAAGGGCATAGCTGTCAGATTAAGAAATTTTTAAGTCGGTTGTTTTACGTGCTCTCTAAAATTGTGCAATCAACGCGTCTATAAGGTTCAAATTCGATATTTGACAGCTCTAATATTAGGATGGCCATCTCCTGTCCCTTTTTAATCTTTAAAAGATGAAAGACGAACTTAAATTATGGATTATAGCGTGACTGTGTGAATCGTGAACAATTGTATAGTATATTCCATTATAATTTGATTTCGTTCTCAGGTATTCGACAAGTACGTGCGCGAGCGAGCCGAGGAGGAGCGGAAGGAGAAAAAGAACCGGATCCAGGCGAAGAAAGTGGCCTTCAGGACGCTCATGGAGGAGGCTAAACTCCATCCCAAGTACGTATCTTAACGTCTTGTTAGATAAATAAAATACGTCTCTTATTGGTGTCGATTCGGCATACGCCCAACTAAACTAAAATTAGTCCTGTCACTTTCTATCATTTTTAATTGAAAAGGGACCGAAGATCGTCGGCTTTTGTCTTTGACTTAACGACTAACTGTCTTTAGTCTTGTTTTAGTGCCTACCTAACACCATGACGAATAGAAAGCCACTAAAATAAGACTAAATTATTTGACAGTTACCGTCAGTTAAATAGTTACAGTACCCTGGATTAAGACATAGGATATCTTTTACCGGGAAAATTTTTATTCCCATGGGAAATTCTTGTATAGCGCGAGCGTAGCCGCGGGCGGACCGCTGGTTATGATGAATAAAGCCTAGTTAGCCTGATGATTTGTTAGTCAGATTTCGCAAATGCATCAATTTGATGCAGTGAATTTCAGAATCGCTTTTTTTAACATAGCTGTATTCATGTTTATTGTTTACATAATTTATTGTATGTACAATTTTAGTATCGCGTATTCATCGTTCGTGTTTCGCGTCGCTAAGTCTGACATTCTAGTCCCAGGCGATTGCGATGCTTTGGTTTGAGCAAAGACAAAATAAATGTAATAATAATAGCATAACAAAGCTGACGTCATTAGGATTCCTTGACGTTCGATAATTGAATTTAATCAATTTGTTTTGTGTTCTTTTCTGTGTATCCTTGGCATCCAGACACCACCGTGGCTTTTTGATTTTGTTAAACTATTTTTTTTTCTCATAGTTCATCTGAAAATATATAAAAATAGAAATACTTACTGACAGTCAAAACAGAATCGAAATTGATCGAAAAAACAAACTATAGATACAACAATATTAAACAAATATATCTGTCCCTCTTACGAAAACAATTTTTTTTATAGTCGGGCCACTTTATGAAGCGACATTTGAAGTTTCATGTACTTACCAAAGAACGATAACCTTGTACCAGCGTACAAATAAAAAACAAGAAAAGAAGCGCTTTTGAAGCATACTTCTTAGATATAATCAAAGAACTTTAAATTTTACACTACTTCTATGATAAATTACAGCTGCTATGTGAGCGCAATAATTTAAAAAATCTAAAAAAAATATTAGGCCGACGCGTAAAAGTTACGTCGGCCGTAATATATATTTTTTAATTCCCAGTGTTGTCACTATCAGTACCAGCCTGATAGCAGTTATAACGTGAGTACGCTCAAGAGTTACTTTTGTGTATAGGTATTTTGTTATCTATCATTGTTGTGATTGTGTAGGGCGCATCGGCGTCTTTTGTACTTGAAATTCTGAGAAAAGATAATTAGTTATTCCGTGTAGTCTTGTTAATGTTTCGGTTCAGTCAGTCAGTCTTTCGTTTTTGTGCGCAGTGGCTACATGTGCTTTTTTCGGTTTCTCAAAGTATTATTTTACGGTTCGGCTCTCTTTTGGACTCTGATCCTGATTTATTTTAAATACCTGTATTTTTTTACTTAACTATGTTTTTTCTGTTAATAGCATATTTGTTTTTTTTTTCTAATTATAATTCTAAACGGTCGATCTGTTAATTTTAATATGACATCTGCGTATTTTCATATAATATTATAATCTGTACATTGATAGTATAAATTAAATAATTTTATTCTGTGATACTTCACAGAATGTGTATGTTGATTATTTTCAATAACAAAATATCGTCAACACCGATTGTAATACAAAATTTAACAAAGTACCAAATATTTTTTTTTCGTAACTTATAATAAATTTCAAATAGGTAGGCATCTTTGTAAGTAAATATAAGAAATGAAAAGGTCTGACTGAAATACTAGATACTAAGCAAAGTCAACCATTACACTACGGGACATCACTATTTACGTCACAATGACATCCTTCAAAAGTCGCTTCATAACGTGGCTCGACTTTAATTAGGAAGTATGGCCTGCGTGACATATGACGTCACATGTCACGTCGGACCTCTGTCTAACCATCAACTTTTTTTTTTTCTTATTTAGGTCCATAAAACTGGGTACTATCCTAAGTACATGCACAAAAGCAAAGAGAGTGTGAAACAAGGGTGAATGTACCCTACTCGATATGAACACAACATGTATACATAGCAAGCAGTTCAGCGAGATAAGTTAAAGTTAAATTATAGACTAACTTAGTGAGTATAATAAAATGGATAATGCTATCTACCTATCGTTAAAGTGTGAGAATTAAACGAAGTAGCTAATTATCATCACCGTATAGGTTGCAAAGTCGACACCGACCTCACAAACCCTTACTTAAGATTAAACATTAAAAATAATTGAAATAGCATTTTTAATGGAGACTACCGAACCAGTAAACATATCTAAATTAGATCTAATAGCGTTATATGTCGAACACATACGGTAAATCGGTCCGTGCTGACCGAAAACAGTCCTGAAAAATGGGAGAGCAAACGTCTTTCGATTTTGTAAGCGGCTACCGGATCGAGGGACAGATAAATGTAGGCGTTCTAAGATTACTTTAAAGTCTTATAACTTTGTTTCTGAGCAAGATATTTGAAATAATATTTTTTATGTGTTTATCTGGAACTTGAAATATTTCGATTAATGAATTAAAAAAAAATGTGCATATTCCCTGTTGAATTTAATCATCTTGTTTTGTGTATGTTGTTGCTGTTTTGTATATTCTTGGCATCCCGACACCACCGTGGCAGTTTGATTTTGTTAAACTTAAAGTTTAATTGATTGTTTCCTTCGACTCCCTTATTCCTGAATATTAACCAACTGTTTCCGTCAGGTCGTCGTACACCGAGTTTTCATCCAAGCATGGCCGCGACGACCGCTTCAAGGCCATCGAGAAGGCGCGCGACAGGGAAACCTACTTCAACGAGTACATCTCCGACCTGCGCAAGAGGGACAAGGAGGAGAAAGAGAAGAAGAGAGAACAGGTGAGTGCCGGCGCGTCTAGTCGTCGGGAGGGACACCTTAAACCTTAGCACCTGGGCGACCGAGCTAAGCTCGTGCCATTCTGTTGGAAAACTTTCACTATATACTAAATTTCATCGAAATCGATGCGGCCGTTTCAGAGATTC
The DNA here is from genome assembly GCA_951230895.1 of Carpatolechia fugitivella. Taxonomy (NCBI): domain Eukaryota; kingdom Metazoa; phylum Arthropoda; class Insecta; order Lepidoptera; family Gelechiidae; genus Carpatolechia; species Carpatolechia fugitivella. Next base: position 14,881,351 of record OX579657.1, read on the forward strand.
TCATTATATATATATATACTATATACACAAGAATTGCTCGTTTAAAAGACATACAATTGTTAAATTTCCTTACATAGCTGCGTTCGTATTCAAAGTGAGGTTACAGTTATTTTATTGCTAAATCTACAACTCACAAAATGTCAGTTTACTTGCAACCATGTACAAATTGAAAAAAATTAGCGTTGAGAGAATTTAACTTCAAGATTACTTAATTTCTTTATGAAAGCATCAGCAAAATATATTAGTGATCTTGAAACCTGCTTCAAACTTCACGGGACCACCAAGTGAAGTACAAATATTACGATCAAAATTAGTTCATGTTAGTGACAAAATATGATGTTACTCGTATTAACAGCTTACATTCCATCTATCTATCTAACTTCTATGAAGATGGTTAAAATTTTGCTTTTAAACATCAGTAAGAAAGAACAATATGTAATATTTGCCAATAATCTACTTTTATAAATATTTAATTCGTGTTCTAATTAAATTTTAGCTAAATCTAAACTGATTGTAATGAATATTTTGGCACATTATTATTTAACAAAATATATTTTAATAGATCTGGCTTGGCTTAACGACCTATGAAATGGCTTGACTTAATTAGAAGCTGACATCATGTGCTGTATCATAACTTGACATTTGTGATCAAAAAGGATAAGCAAGTCACCACCAAAGTGTGCAATGCTATTGCAAAATTTTATGTCATGATGATAATATTATGTAAGTGTCAACCGCGGGCGGACTTGGCATAAATAATCAATGCATTTTAATGGATTTTAAACTATATAGGGTTTTGGGTTCGACTCCCAAGTTACACTATTGAAAGGCTCAATATAAAACGATTAAGCATTTTGGTGAATTAGTAGAATAGTCAAATAACAGTGAATCAGGGCTTTAAGTTCAGTATTGGGACCGCTACAAACATGAATAATTTACTAATAACTACCGAACACAGACATTCAAAGAATTGAATCAATTTATTTACAGATCCAATATATTAAACGAAGGAAGTCTCAGGTTCGATTCCTGAACTATTTCGTTTGAGGACTATGGGTTCGAATCCCATGCTTTTCTATATTTACTCCCTAACCGCTGGCGAATATTCTGCAATGCAATGCGATCGTCATGATATTTTTGAATATACTGATTATGATGAAATTATATTTTGACTTTGATAATATTCGAATTCATGACTTTTTCTAAACTTTTAAGACTTTGGTACAGCTTTTTTTTTTGCTTGGTCAGTTGTTTTTTATTATTATATTATTAATACTAAAATGCGTTTATTCCACTTACACAATATGACCATGTAGGTACATATAATTTAAGAATACCTTAAGGGTTTGGACCTACTTCTTGCTATGTTAGTTCCAACAAAACCTTACAATATAATAATGATGGTGGAGAAGAGCTGTATCAAAGTTATTGCAGATGTGTGTATACTGAAGATAATTCCATGAAATAAATTAAGAATATTGATTGTTTTTACTTTACGATTTCTTCCCATGTTTAACGGCCGCGTTTTGTCACCGAATCCCACAGTTAATTTAAAAATATTCTATGTAATACACTCGTTCAATTAGATAAAGAATTCGAATGGTAATTTCAGCTGTGCTTAAAAAAGGAAATAGAGGTTATTTTGGTATGGTATTCCCGGGGTTTCGGTGAAGAGAACGCGGTTGGCTACGAATATATAGCTCACGAAATGTTGTGCTGACGGGTCGTTGGTTGGCAGCGCGGCGAGCGGCGGCGGGCGGCGGCGCGTGCTCAGTTGACGATCCAGCCTAGCGAGACCCCTGGCCTTACAAACAGCCCATGAATTGACCAGGCCAATAACCAATTACACTGGTCAAACCGAACGCTGGAGAGAGCGAATTCGTGTCAGAATCATGAACCTTATTGCCGACGTCAACGGCTAGCCAATTTGAAAGAGTTGATACTTGATATGGCTGATGAATGTTGACAAAAACGTCGGATTTAAAACGTAAAGGCTGTAAATTGACGATTTTTATTAAATCGAAATCGTCAACTGATCACATCGTATCGTCACAAAACTATATAAGGTTAGATATAATTTTAAGCAGATCCAAATAAAATAACTATATAACTTGATCTTAACAAAATAGATGTCTACTTCCAAAATTCTCTTACCGGTCGGTAAGTCGATTTTATTATATAAAGACCTCCCCAAGCTTCCATGATAATGCATGCCTTAAGAGAAAAGTGTAATAAGAACAATGTTGCCATGCCTTTAAAAAAATATATGGACAACTCGGTGACGGGTAGATAGAGAATATTATCCGAGAAATAAAATTTTTGAAAGGAATGTAAATATAATTAAAAGTAAATGTTCGAGATAGTCAAAAGAGTAGGTTTTAACTAATCCTTTTTTTCCAGGTATTTTTGTTTATTTAATTTTTTATGATTCATGAAGTATTTTTCATAACATTTAAAAAAATACATGTTACTGTCTTAAACGTAAACTGCTAAACCAATGTTAATAATAATGATTTTACTAATTTTATTTTAAGGACTGTTATGAAAAATCCTTTTTTAATTAATTTAATTCCAAACGAAATAAAGTAATTTCGTAATAATGAGAAAATTGTACAAGTCAGAAATATTATTTAGAGATTGAAAAATTATCCTAGTTTGAAAGAAACAGAGATATAAAATGTAAAAACAGAAAACAAAATTGAACTAATTTTACGGGTAAATATTGATTATCCATTTTGTGTTAAAATGAATATTTTTGATTATGATGATGACGAGTTTCAAGACATGTTTTTATTGACTGTGTATCTTGGCCAATGAGAGCAGCGCAAATAACTAAAACACGTCGTTATTTGAAAAGATCGTCAAAGAAATGATGATCATGGTTTTTATTAAGTTTTCGAACAAAGTGTGGCCAAATTGCACGCCAGCGCCAGTTCGATAAAAAATCATAGTCTCGAGAAAACATAAATCAATATTTTGTACGGTGGCGTATCTTAAAACAACCAATTCTATTTTAATTACTATGAACGATATAATAATTAATTTACACGTTCTAAACTTAATTTGCAATAGGCTGATTGATTGATTGAAACTTAATTAGAAGATTGCGCAACAAGAGCTATACAATTATCTTGTTTAGATCTTGGATATAAATAGTGTTTTCTCGGGGTTACAATTGTTCCATGACGGCTTGCGCTGTTGACATGAAAACGGTCTTAAATAGCACTGTACTATAATCGCCGTAAAATGGTTTAAAAGAGCTTTGACACAAGAATTCTTGACGACGAGGTTTCTTGAAAGGCGTTCGATGTTTCACAGGGGGGCTGGGTTCGATTCCCGTTGATGAAATCTCTTTTGCAATTTAATACTAAATGAGTGCGAAAAGGTCTTTCAACAATTAATTGACAACAGGATTATTTTCTACTTAGTACACATATGACATATCCAACAATATTTCTCAAGGAATATTGTTCCAAATACGACAGAAAATTGTACCTCCCGTACAAATAGTGTGAGTTGATAGCGCTATTTATATGAAAGGTTGATTTGTTTGTGACCTACGTTATTTGGGAAAGTTGAAAATTACGGATAGTACTATATTAATTTTGTGATTAAGTATCATATTCAAATATGCGTACTAATTAATTATAAAAACAATTCTGTGTTTTCATTGCGACAAATTTTTCAACAACTATGTAATAACTTTTTGTGACTTTGTTTTTATAATAATGAAGTGTATGAAAATCACTTAATTCTTTGTTAAGATACCCGTAAGGTTGGTTTTAAGCGAAGTAAAGATATAAGTAATCAATAATCAAATAGATTTAAAACCGACGAATGAAAATAAAAGGCAAGGCTGTGTAATTTTACAATCGTGCTGGTATATTTATATTAAGTTAAATTGGATTTATCCTTGCCCGCTAAAGTTGATTCTTTTCAGAAGGACAAAAATGACGATAAAGTGTGTTCTGGATTATTTAATAATTTCCTTACTAGCTTATAATAATAGTAATTATTATTAAGTTGTTTTTGTAGCCTAGTCCAGCAGTGGATCTTTTGGTTGATAATGATTAAATTGTTGTCCTCGCTAAGATGTAATTTTTGTCCCTCTAAGAATATACCCTACTTAATTAAGATAAAATGTGTTGCTTACGGTCGTATGCCCGTAATTTCCTGATTATTTGCCCTACGGAGGTTTTAACCTCTAATACGAGCGTCAGTATGTAATGTGTAGGGTAGCCGAATTATGAAGGAAAAGTTGTGGTTCGAATTCCACCTTGTACCAGTGTTTATTAGATGTCTTTACGGCAAACATTGTTTAGGAATCGCACACGCCAGCAACGTTTGTGTGTGAGTAAAATCGACTAATCCGCAATGGGCCTGTGTCGACCATAATTTAGTACTGGCTCGAGCTCTTCAGTGGGGAATATACGAGCTTGCAAATAATGTCATTGTAAAGATTTTTGACAAGCAGCAGTGGATCTTTTAGCTGAGATGATGATGATGATGAGAGTATTCATACATGTTCCATGGTTATCCAAAATTCAGCTTGTATTACCACAAAATGCCATAATGATGTTGGCTAGTAATTTTAGGCAGGTGCATTTACAGTGTAATAAAAGAGTTGTAATAATGATGGCACCGAACTCTTTGCCAGTGTCAACAATATTTAATGAAGACTAAATCTCTGCTCACCCCTTCAGGGATAGAAGCGTGATACTGTGTATGTGTATGTATGTAAAAATGTGGTGTCGATGAGTTAATCTCTATTTGTCTACTCTTTTTTATTGCATTTTATTCAAACATAAATTTATTTAAAATGGTATTTGCTTAAAACCTAGGTAAAAGGCCATACAGCTTATCTACGATCACTTAGGAAGGTCGGGGGACAGTTAATGAGCGCTCTGTTTGTGTACAGCATTTACGTTGTGAGTGAGAGAGAGGGAAACTTACAGTCGCATTAAAGGTGCGTTCATAGCCATTGGGTGATCTGTAAAATTATCCAACCATAAAAATGCACATGAGATCGATTTCCGGTGAACACGTTATTGATTACAAAGTGCTTGCAATACAGTCTCAGAATGCTTGCATGGTACATGTAGGCTTGTTGCCAGACTTTTTAAGCCACGGCCTCACTACCTCTAAAATGTAAAAAAAAGCCTTTATTTTCATTCGTCAACAACTAATTAATATTTTCTTTCAGGAACTAATCGTTTTTCCTTCGACAGGTTCTAATGCAATGTTTTTTATTGACTTTCAGCTTCTAATCCGTGTCTCTTACAGGTGCGGAGTACATTGCGTACTGTCTATGCGATTAGGCGTGATGTGTTTTGGTCGATGGGGCAATAGACGATATAAATTATTTTTCGAGTCTTAGTTAAAGTCGCCTGTTTCGTATCAAATCGCTTAAATTATGCTATTTTCAAAATCTAATCTACGAGTAAATATAGTTAATTTATATAAAAAGGGAATTATTTAATGTTATTGATACTGATTTACAAATAATTCATTGATAATTGGGTAGATGACTGCATACAAAATATATTTTACACTTTCCAGGAAATAAATCATCATCATAATCAACAACTACAGCTCATATACGTCCCCACCGAGGGGTTCGAGTCTACCCTGATTTAGAGCAATCAGAAAATAAATCATCCTAATATATTTCGAAAAATTGACTTTGTATCTAACTTTATGCATTATTTGATTTATTTTATGTCGTTTTTTTAGTTGGTTGAAGTGGAAAAACACATTTACATAAACGTAACGTCATCTCTATGTAGTCCCAAATATTTTTCGTAAAACTTAGCCGTTTTGACACTTAATAAAATGAAATGAAGCTGATTTGACTGGTCAGTCACTCATCTCTATTATTAGTCAACCATTTTTTTTTATTTTCTTTTTATTCCGTTCTGTTAACAAGTTATATAAATAACCATAATAGAAAAAGTATTATCATCAGTAAAAGTTACAGTAAAAAAATGAGATTCTTCTTACTTTAAATAATTAGGGGATCGGACTACTTCTTTTTTATTTTATAAATGCAATCTTCTTAGTTTCTGCTATCGAACTCTAAAAGAATTTTTGCTCTATCTTTAAAATTGATCGAGTTATAAATGTTTGAAATTCAAGATTAGACAGAGAGGCACATACCCACTTGTGACGTCATTTGTTAGTAACTCCATACAAAAAATCGTTTTTGAAAGAGACAGACATATTGAAACTTTAAAAATCACTGTAAATTAGTTTTTCAACCGATTCTGTTTTTTTCTTTGCGAATCGTCTGCTACTAAGCTATATTTTAAAAATAGTTCATAAAATATGGTGAACAGTCCGATCCCCTATTTCTACCACCAAAAGAAAGACAATCATTAACTTGTGATAAGGCTGTACTAGCTCAGAACCAAATGGACAAAAAACACTCCTTCCAACTGTACGACGTTTATTGAAGCTCGATTCTTGCTAAGCTTTTAAACATCTCACTTTCTTGAACTGTTTATTCTTCTACTATCATCTAACAAACAACAGTCGAGAGAAAAGACCATAAAAAATAAGAATCGTGTTAACCTCAAAACTTCTGTAAAGTGAGGACGGACACGCTTGTCAGGAGATGCTTATTCACTACGAAATTCATCGTATATTTCTAGCGATTTTTTAAAATTTTTAAAGAGTTATACACCTTAAGAGTTATTCTTAAGGTTTACACGTAACTATACTCACCGGCACACAACTAACCGCCCACCCTTCATTTCAGGGAATACTCGTGATTTTATATAATTCTATTAGTTACAGCTGATGTTAGTTAAAAAGTAGTTTTAAGTGTGTTTAATTTGTCGTAAAATTATCAATAAATCAATTGTTATGTATTACAATAAACGTAGTTTAAAATTAACCCTAAATACAAGGGTGGGCGGTTAGATGTGCCGGTGAGTATATAAAAAAAAGAGTTCGCGGTTTACTACTGTCTAAAAAATCATTGTATTAACGATAATTCGATAATAAAACAAATCAATCTACCTACCAACGTTTCACGTAACGTTTGGCGAGTAGAATTTAAGTCACTTTATTTATACTTATGTACTAATATTAAAAAAGAATATCTACCAACCATCGACCAATCCACTCGTTTCCCACTACGCACCAGCCAATTCCCCTTCTAACTCTTTCTCTCTCCTTCTAGGGGAAGACTGACTTCATAGCAATGCTGAAGGAAAAGTCGGTAGACCGACACCTCCGCTGGGCTGATGCCAAGAAGAAGGTAGACTCTGAGCCAAGATATAAGGCTGTGGAAAGCAGCGCCTTGAGGGAAGATTACTTCAGAGAGTACTGCAAGATGGTTAAGGAAGAGAGGAAGAAGGAGAAGGATGCCAAAGATAAAGGTGAGCAAGGTATTTTGTTAAAGAGCAAAACTATACCACATTCGAATACGCGGTACAATGATGTTTTATATGACTCGGTTTATAAGAACGTCGAAAGTAAGCTTCAATGTACAGCAGCGACATCATCTGCCTGTCTGTCGTCGTCGTTGTCTGTCAAAATTAGGTGCAATGTTTTAGCGGGCTTTGTTAGACGGTTACTCTTCTAGACTATAGACAATTCGTTGGATTGACAGGTATTTTGTGTAAAATTTTTGTCATAATTTTTCCTATTGCAGTTAATATAGAAGTGATTTCCTTCGCATTGTATTAGCAAACTTTTAATTATTATCATCATTCGCTAGTCTTTATCCCATTATTTAGGGTATGCTTGTATGTTTTCTTCTTCCATACATCCCCATATTTTCCTTACATACTCATATTTTTTTAAGTGAATACTTGACATAATATTTAGTCAAAAAGGTAATAAAAAATGTACTTTTGTTATGTTGGCATTGTTGTTTTGTCCGTAGACCGTGAGCGCAGTGGCAGTAAGAAAGAGAAGAAAGACAAAGAACGAGACAAGGACAAGGAGAAAGAGAAGAAGAAAGAGAAGAGCGGGGAGGTGAGTCATTCTTTTTTTGCCTCGAGAAAAAGAAAAAGCAATACTTAGATTGTTATTTATGACTCCAATTTTAAATATCCTATGATTTAGATGGTTATCAAAATTAAAAGAAGAAGGCTTTTTTGACGACGTATATTATATAATCTTATCGAGTTGATAGGGGAAGGCAAATGCGAACGTTTATTATTATTTCAAAGATAGAGAACCTAGGCGGGTGTGTCACAACCGCGGAAAATCGGTACTAGTGGAATCAATTTTCTACGTTGTGTTGTACTATATAGCCGACATAATTAATATTCGCGTCTACATCGACGAAAGTTCCTTAAAAATATCGTCTGTAGTGCTATTTTATTCATACACATTTCTTCTCAATTGTCATCTATTATAAAATCTACATTTTATTTAAAACTAGATTTGCTGAATTTTTTAATTTGCCATAAACCGAGGAGAAAAAAATTGTGTTATTGTTATAAACCTAACCTAATTAAAAAGCGACAGTATTTTTTTTTTATGGCATCTGCTGATTTTCAATTCATCCAGTGTCAAGTAATCAGCTTATCTATCTTAGTATTAAAATTAAAGCATAAACGTATGAATATATTTATTTGGCCATTTGCGAATGTTATGTACTTATTGCAATGAAAATAGATATAACACATTTGATATTGTATTTTAATTCATTTTAAAACCCCACGAGATTACGTATTGTGTCTTGTGAAACGTTATTAAATCAAAATATAACAAAGATGTTTTGAGATCGAACTACGCTGCGCCTTAATATCGATTAATATTGACATCCCGCCTAATATCGGAAACTTTTACACTCCTGCGAAAAAAATCAAAGGTGAAGTCGACCAACCCGCACTGGGCCAGCTTGGTCGGATGAAGCCTGTTTGTTCTGTTTCAAGGTAGGCTCGAGTCCCTCGGTGGGGACGTATATGAGCTGTTGATGACTACAATATTATTATCTTTGTAGTAAAAAGTAACAAAAAAACCCCGTTAGTAAAATATCTATTTTCATTGCATTTTATGTATCACGAAACTGCTTCGGACACTTGGTTTGTATTTGCTGGAGTTTCTCCACGAACTTAATACTTTTTTTGAACTACGAACAAATCTACTGATTATTTGCGATACCTATATTATAGTCTATGTGACTTTTAAAATACTGTGCGTGAACTCGATTTCGAATCACGTAACTAAAAGTTGCGGGCCGTATTATTCTTTATTTGTCCAAACATTTCAAGTGATTTTTGTTTCGCGTTTTTGTGTTGGTGTACAATTCAGTGAAGTGTTAAATTGAAAGATTATGTGAAAGTAAGTGATTTTTAATGAATCTATGCCGATTGTCATAGTCTGTGGGGCGCTACCCCACGCGGAAGCTAAGTATAAGTTTAAATAAAATTAATCGTGAATTTTACATTAGATCATTGAATAAACCAAATTTGATTTGAAATACCATTAACTTGTGGCCTAAGTTCCACTTGTCATCGTGTGGGTTGTAAGGTCGACAACCGACCTCACAAACCCTGGTGTCATTGAAGCGCTTCAAGCGAGTGTTCGTGCGGCGCGAATTAGGCGTTTTCAAAATTTCACCACATTTTATATTAGATGGCACCACCTAAAATTATTAATAGTACACTTATAAAATAAACTCATCACAGAAAATAAGGACTAGGATTTTGTAGAATGCGGCTTTATTTAAATAAAAATATTAAAAAAATATTTCTTTTTGAAGTCAAAGCTAGCTAATACCAAGGACAAAAGAAGTTTGTCCACGGTTGGCACATTCACTACAATAGCACTAGAATTGAACTACGTACGCTTGGTTAGCTAGCCAGATAATAAAGCTAGCTGGGCGTCTGTCTTGATAATTTAAATTATTGTACAAAAAAGCCACCTATTGAAAAACAATAGTAACATTAGTAGTAACTTTTAAAACGTCATATGAGTTGCCGCGTGGACGTTGCTCATGGTGCCAAGGCATCCTAGCCGAATAATTCCTACAATAATGAATAGGTTTGCGGAAGCGGTGTATGTCGCCGCTGTGAATGTATGTAGGCCCTACATCACTCAGACGAGTGCTAGCACAAATACTTGAACTCGCAATAAAAGATTGATATATGAGTACACGTGATTTGTACTGGCACTTGTACACACTAAACAAGGTGTAAACGGGCCTTTATGGTTAATCTGACTACTGCCACGGGGTAAGAGGAAGAGTATTGGAGTCATGTATAGTGCATTGTATAGGAATCGAACCTACATCGGACGGTAGCATTCCCGCAGATATGACACGGCCGTCGGGGCTTGTTCTGCTGAAATTTTCAAAACATTCCTTGTTTTTTTTTTTTGCTTTTATGACAAGAAAGTGATAATGTTTTTATTTATTATGAATTATTAATAATTTTAAACGCAGAACAAGCCCTGTTTCGTCCTCTTTACTGCTATCCGAAGTTTACCATTTCATTGAATAACATAAAGTTGTTTATTTATTTATTCGAATCGTGAAAATTATTAACAAATTAAATATCTTTAAATAATAAATATGTTTTGTGATAACATCTTTTATTTCACCAATTATTCTGATAACCTATGTTCTCATTTCGAATGCGATGAATATGGAATTAAATATAAACGTCTTATGGACTTAAGAACAGCTGAAAAACAAATGGGATTGAAAAGGAAAAGAGGAAATATGGTGTAAAAGTAAATCATAATCTTTCTTGATTCAAGAGCGTTGAGTTCTGTTACTATTTTTGCATTCACATGACCTTATAACATTATAAGGCTTAGATTAGGGTGGTCGGACGTTCCACGACCACGCTGGACCAGTGTGGGTTGGTCGACGTATTTGCATTCATTTGAAATCAATACATTTTAAAACTTAACTTATTGAAAACCGTAAAATTAAACTTTTGAAGGTTAATCTAGTGGTGAAAAAACCAGACTAACTCGCGAAATTAAGCAGCTTATTAATTTATTTAAAATTTGCTTTGATAACCTTGTGGAAAGCATTTTTGAGGCTCTCTTCGCTGAGAAATGTCTCAAAAGTGACATTTTCCTTAAGTACAATACGCCAAAATAAAGAAGACTCATAAGTCCTTAAGTTCCATAGACGCATACGAAGCACCCAGATTGTTTTAAAGTTCAAACGTATTTTGACATTCTCAAATGCAACATTTTCGTCTAGTTACTCTATGGTTAATTCAACGTATATAAGTGTCCGATGCAGGTTCGAGGCTATTTGTTAATACTTCATAACATTAATATTACTGCTTGTTAACCCTTCTAACAGAAATATATATTTTTGTCAATCGATTTTTATATAACGGAGTTTACTTTAAATAGATGTTTGCTAAATTATCGATATAATACCTATTTTTTTCTGGGTATTCTTTGTCGATCGTCATATATTTTTCTGAGCCAAGTCAAATAACATTTCGCAGCTTGAAAATTCTGACACTGGCTTCTAGTAAATAGCCGGTAACTCTGGTTACTGGTCTGATAATACCTAAACGAATATTGTTTATCGATTGGTATTTTAAATTCCTTGTAGTATATCTATTTTTACCAATATATAGTTCGGTTGTAGGGCTATCAACCATTTATATAAAGAACATGATAAAACCAAGCAACTATACATGGCTCCTTTACCCTTTCTCTTTCCACAGAAACCCGAAACGTCCACTGAGGAGGACAAAAAACAGCCCACACCGCCTCCCGACCAATGGGCGGAGATCCTCGGTATACCAGAAGAAGAGAAAGCTAAAAGGAAAGAGATGGAGAAAGAACTAGCTGCCATCTTAGCAGATGACAAATCAAAATCCACCTCGTCCGATGAAGTGGAAGAAGTAATAATATTATCACCAAAACAACTGCGGTCGTCCAAGAAAGAAGTTGCTGATAAAAAGAGCTCCATAAAGTCTCCACCGAAGAAGAGAAAAGAAGAGTTTAAGAGCCCGAAAGTGGAGAAGAAGACGCCGACGACAACAGAGAAGAGAAAACGGAAAAGAAGTGAAAAAGAATAGTGTTTGCTTTCAGCGTTTTTTGGCCGCTGGCGCCTACAACGCTATGTGATGCGGGGATTTTAAAGTGATCGCTTTGAGGGTATATGGTCAGTTTAAGGATCTATCGAATATAAATTATATTCCAAACGTTTTCAAATAATAATTTAATATGCTATTTACATATTTCTTAGGGCTCTAAATCTTATTTCTTATTGTCTGCCCGGAGCTCCTTCTGTCCGTAAGAAACATAATCGTGATCCTGTATAATTTCGGCTTTTTAAGTTTAAATTTAAAAATCGAAATACTTGAAAATTGACCGCCATCCCTCAAAAATATCACGCCCTAGATTGAATCCTGTCGTGCATCACAGAATAATAATGGTATTGTTCGAATACCACGGACTATTTACATAAAATCCACTTGGTCGTCTATCTATGGCATTTAGCTATGAGCTATATTTAGTTTTATATACGACTAACAAATGAAGGAGACTTTGTTATGAATGTTAATTAGATTTATGGCGTCACGTAAATACTTAGTTACCACACTTTACTTTTGAAAGAAAGCAATAATAATAATCTTTATTATCTTTAGTAACAACTTTTCAATTTAGGAGTAATAATTATTATTACCTCTAAATTGAAAAGTTGTTCTCCAGAGGAATTTGAGAATGGAATGAAAATCGTTAATGACATAATTTTTATGGCAGATTTCAAAAGTATCGTGTCTCGTCTTCGATCAACAATTACAACTAGATATCGGGTCGGAGCAGAAAAACCGTCTCGGTAAATAACGCGTCCCTTGCGTCTTATTGTGAATTAGTTCGGTTGAAACAAAAGAAAAGTAAAGGTCGTAGGTAAGAGATTATATTTTGAAGATTTGCGATTTTATTACTTGGTATTAGATCTGTTATTAGGTCGACCGTTTTAAAACGTTTGTCTCGGGTGGCTAATAAACAAATGTAGCTGTATAAATGTATATTGACGCAGACAGCATTTAGCTTTGATTTGATATGCGACCCGTTATCTAGTTGCAATTGTTGATCGAAGTGTCTCGTATACAAAACGAGTTTTGTTTTTAATTAACTGTAATCCAAAATGCAAATTTAATGAAACAGGTCGATTTTTATAAAATATCCTTTTTTATAGAAAAATATTGTTTCGACTTTTTTAGTTTGAGTCGTGACAAAACTTCAGTAAAGTTTTCAAGTACTTATATTTGCTTCAAGTACGTGTCTGAAATCATGTAAAATAATGTATTTTACTCTCTATCTTTAAGGATGATGCATGTCTGGCGAAGCTAGGAAGCATTTTGTAACATGAAAACAATTCAGTATTTTATAAAACCTTTAGTTAAATATCCTGGATAGTATTGTGTAGTATAGTAGAGGAAGACAATGTTTATATTCTCTTCAGAGCTAAAGAATACAATTTCGTAACATTTCTTCGTCGTCCGGATGTGTGTTGATCCTTATTATTAGATGCAAACCTTTCAATAATTATAGGTATATAGTTAAATGGCGACTTAATCAATTGGCAATTGTAAATATGGACAAAATTGTATTATATAAAGATAGGTATTATAACATAGATTTAACGAACTTTTACGCGTAAGATTTGTTTAGTTAAGAATCTCCATATTATATAACAAAATAAGATGTTGCATATGTCCTTCTTGCTGCAGGATTACTTAGCGTAAGGTCCAACCACTTGTCGTTGTGGAATCGAGTTTTCCGTACTCTATTTGGCAATACCGTTCAAGCGTTGAAGGGGAGAGTATGAGACACGGAAGACCCCAGTGCCGCGTTGTTAACTTTGGTTAGACCCTAAAATAGATTAAAAATAAATCTCAAAATGTTTGGAATGTAGGGTCTTCCAAAATATTAATATTTTTATTACGTAATTGGGCTGGATAAGGTTCCGTTTCGTTTTTCTATCAATGCTATATACTTAAGTAATTTTGCACTCGAACTATTTTTTAATAATATAAATTGTACAGCTCAAATGACACTTTAATATCTTGCATGTTGTTGTTTGTAGTAACAATTTTATACTAGTTGACATAAATCAAGATAATATCTATTTTTAGAAAAAAAAACGGTTGTGTTGGTGTGATTCAATCATGAATATCATGTTAAGAAAGTCGTAGCGAATCTTTTTAATATTAAGGTTTCCGGCAAAATAATTCGTATCCTAGCTAGAAAATTGATACACGCCGTTTTTTTAAATCATGTTTTGTTTTAATTTATATTATTAACTTTATCGAAAAGGAAAAATTATAATCACGACTTTTAAAGGTGTCAATTAATTCTACATTTGATTAGTGCCCTTTGTAAAAAAGACGCGTTCATCTCTGATCTCAGCTGATCGTTTTATTAATTAATTAAGGTTCACTCAGTTCCCGCATTTTACTACAACAACCATAAAATGAACATTCGTGCATGCAGCAAGATACTCACAAACATCATAATAAGGTTTTGATTTATGTCAAACATAGATAATATTATAAGTACATTGAGTACCTAGGTACGGTTTTGTATGTAAATAGTTATTTTATTGTATAACGTGGTAGATAAATACTGATTTGTGAATAAAGTTATATTGCGTAGCTGTTTTGTTTCATTCCGTGGTTGTTCCAGTATTTTTTTTAATAAAAAATAAAAATTCAAGCAAAAACAGTCCTACACTGCCAATGACCGTAGCTAGAGCTACATTAAAAAAATATCACATTGAATTAATTACCAATGTAGCCCGTATTGATTGTCAAATTTTAAATCTAGTACTGATCGATCTCCTCGTTCAAGTAATGTTAGACGTGTAACCCCCACACGTTCAGTTTTTTATCAGTCTGGTCAGACTGATGATAGTCTTAACCGGGGTGACTGATGGACTGAAGCTACGGACTGACGGATTTCAAAATATTTTATAAATTTTCGTCAGTCTAGTAACGATGCCAGACTGACAGTGTAAACGTTTCATCAGTCAATTAGCATCAGTCGGCGCTCGATTTTCTCATAGAGGTGTCTTTTTTGTCAAGTAATGGCTTAACCATTTCCAATGGGAACACCCAAAAATTCCGAAATACCCTTTTTCGAAAAAATTACGAAATTTTAAATTCCTAATATTCCTAAAATCACGAAGATTTGTTATTCCGATTGTTAAATACACGAACGTTAAAAAACTACGAATATTTTATGTTACGAAAAATAAAATACCAACAAAAAATAAATAAATAAATCCCGATCGGAAATGTGATGATTCGTGAGCTCTTTTTCGGTCATCCATTTCGTTGGTGAACGTAACTTGTTTCAACTGAACGAGAACTGAGAAGTGACTGACGGATTACCTGAGAAGTGAGCGTGTAACAATACAATACAAATATTCTTTATTGACACCAATCAAAATTACAAGAAAATATTTTTACAGCTAGTTGAGTCAATTAGGCGCTTCAGTCATCAGTTTTCCTACTGATTGACCAGAATTATAAAAAACCTAGCGTGTAATCGCCGCCGTCTTAGAGATTCGAACGCAAGAACAAGATATACGCTAGTTACATATCGTATAAAAAATTGATTACACAAAGTCTAAGAAAAGGGAAGACTAAAAAATTAAAGAAAAAAAACCTTTTTAAAAACAAGCTTTTATTATTTGGAAAATGAACTAAAAAGTTAAAAATAAATTAACTCTAATTAGAAGTATAACACTTTATAAGTTCATTGTAACCTTTAACGATAATTAAGCTTCTTTGTCTACGACAAAATAATTCCATATCGTAATCATATATTTTTAACACCAAAACTTTACACCTTAATTATTAAATCTTCCCGTTTTTATTACAGTCCCAATTTTATAAATAAAAAAGCGTGTTACATTGTGATAGCTTAATTATACCATCAAAATGTAACACGCTTTTATTATTTATAAAATTGAGACACCTTAATTATTAAATCTTCCCGTTTTTATTACAGTCCCAATTTTATAAATAAAAAAGCGTGTTACATTGTGATAGCTTAATTATACCATCAAAATGTAACACGCTTTTATTATTTATTATAAAATTGAGACTGTAATAAAAACGGGAAGATTTAATAATTAAGGTGTAAAGTTTTGGTGTTAAAAATATATGATTACGATATGGAATTATTTTGTCGTAGACAAAGAAGCTTAATTATCGTTAAAGGTTACAATGAACTTATAAAGTGTTATACTTCTAATTAGAGTTAATTTATTTTTAACTTTTTAGTTCATTTTCCAAATAATAAAAGCTTGTTTTTAAAAAAGGTTTTTTTTCTTTAATTTTATTTTTAACTTTTTAGTATGTTTAATTCGAGATTTACTACGACGTAGTTAGTAGCGCGTAGCAGCGTTTTTCCGTTATGTAGTCAGTAGTACGTTCACATAATAATGTGCTGCTTTGAGCACTTAAAGTTTATGTATTTTATTTATATTTAAATATTTCATTTTTTTTGTTTGTAGTAGGGTAACAAGTTAGTTATTTGTAACATTTCTCATTCTATCCATTTCTTTTAATGCATCAACATTACAAGGTTTCTTCGAAATCAACTTGGAGCAGTCAAGTTCTTCGATTCGAAGTCCTGCTAAAGACTTAACTCTGCTTAAAGCCACATAAGCTTGACCAGCAGCAAATAATTTAGAGCCTAGATAAATAACAGCATGATCTACAGTAGTTCCCTGCATTTTGTGCACAGTTGAAGCCCAAGACAAGACAATCAGAAGCATTCTTCTTTCAGCTGTGCCGTAATTAAATTTAGCAGGAAATTGAATTGATTAAGGCTGTATTATGTGAATGCCATCCTTGCCGAGGTCCATTGTAGAGGGATAAGGGCTTCAGTACAACAGGGTTCGCCCTGGTACCCTGAGGCGCAACGTTAGCGATATGAAATGTTTATACACTCTCATACCATTCAGCCCTCGGCACGTGCTCACCTTGGCATTGGGGCATCCATCTAATCAATCAGACATATAATAATCCACATTCATAACAAACGGAACGAACTTTTTCCCAAATCTGTTGGAGTTGCATATTCACGCCAACTAAGATGCTCGTCAAAACGAATCAAATGAGCGCAAACTCGATCGGGTTGCGTCGTTTAATTACGGAGTTCCTATGACCACCTTCCAGCTCCATCATCAGACCCTGGTTACCATATAGTATCAAAGTACTCGACAAGACGAATCAAATGGGCCTAAACTCGATGGAGTTGCGTCGTTCCGGAGTTCCTATGGCCACCTTCCAGCTCCATCATCAGACCCTGGTTACCATGTAGTATCAAAGTACTCGTCAAGACAAATCAAATGGGCCCAAACTCGGTGGGGTTGCGTCGTTTAATTACGGAGTTCCTATGGCCACCTTCCGTCTCCATCATCAGACCAGCTCCAAGGTACCATAATATTGCATTGTCATCCGATTTATACATGAATGCTAAATTTCAGCTCAATCGGAAACTGGGAAGTGGATCAAATTTAACTTGCAAGATTTGATTACAGACAGACAGACAGACAACGGGACAGGTGAAACTAAATAAAAGCTTGTAATAATAAAAAGAGGGCGCTGGAGATATTTTTATCGTTGCCAATTTTTGTGGTTAGGTTATAGTAAAGAATTCTAAAAAGCGTGTCGCCTCGGAAGCGATCCTACCAAACCTCTGGGTTATAGGTAAATCGGGAACAATAAAAGAACACATCAAGGTTTTGTGGTGCAAATAAATTATGCCTACTACGTAGGTGGAGGGTGCTAAGACTGCCGTGCGGGTAAACCCGCCTCGTAGGTGCAATAATTTCCTAATGTGACTACGCGGCCCCTACGCCGCCGTAGGTGCGCTGTTACCAAATTCCTCTAACTTATGCGGCGCGCCTACCGAGGCGGGTGGGGGTGCGCATGGCTGTATTATTGCGTATTTTTTAGCAGCCAAAGTACAATTACCTACAATTTTTACTAGTCGTTACAGTAGGACACGCCTATCAAGAGACTCTGGTTTTTATCCCGTAGTAGTCCAGTAATTCCTTACAGAAAACGTGGTAAGGATGTTATATCAAAAAGACACAGAAACTTCATTGAAAAGCTTCCCACTTCAAGGAACTGTACAAATATTAAGGTTACATTTGTAGTAGAGTAAATAATAAAGCTTCTTTTGGACTAGCGTGTACTCGCCCTCTTCGGCCTGGCTAAAAACTATAATAACTAAATTAGTTAACTAGATTAAAACGGTCAGTCACAGAGCTAAATACTTGTTATTTTTATCCAGTTGCATAACGACCATAGTCTTAAAAACGATATTTTAAGTTAGTAGTAATAAGTAGATTATAAGTAGAAAACCATCTTACACACGTAATTATTATATTTTCACAAGAGCTACCAAATTGGCGCGAGAGCACACTGTCTATCTGTCAAAGTCCTCCCACTAGTGTTGTGCGCATGCGCTCTATGGACTCAACCACTAGTGATGTAGCAATATCAATAAAGTTCGGTTAACAGTAGATATTTCGTTAACAGACGTAATCTGTAAAAATAATAATCTATACAAACAATAATATTAGAACAAGCTTCTGAACGCAACATTGTGAAACGTTTTTAATTTTACGAGTTATTTTTATTGAGAAATCACTAGATAAACAAAGCAGTGCAAATAAACAAAGTGCAGATGATGATGAGAGATGAGTATGTAGCTCTATAGTTCGTCAATCCTCCACTTCATCCAGCGGTGGCGTTATTTATACATGAAACGAACTATCCAAGTACTTCTGTCTAAGTAAGTGCAAGCATCAACTTAACCTTATGAATCGTATCCTAACAGCCACAGGAGGAAAAAGAAAAGCCAGTAGAGGAGCCCATCGACGCCGAGGTTTCGGAGACTGATGAGACGTCGGAGGAAGCCACGCGGCAGCGGGAGGAGAAGGAGGCCAGGGCGCAGGCCAGCATCAAGGAGAGAGAGAGAGAAGTGCAGCGGGCGCTCGCCACCAGCCTGCGGGACAGAGACAAGGAGAGGGAGTACCATAAGAGGGACGAGGCCGTGCAGGTAACTATATCATCAACAGTTTGAGCTAGAACTATAAGTATAGGAAGCTAGAGCCCGAAGTACCAGGCAAGCAACAAGGAGAGAGAACTACAGGTAACATTATCAGTCTAAGCTGGAGCTAATAGGTGGCTGGAACTCGGAGTACCAGGCCAGCATCAAGGAGAGAGAGAGAGAAAGAGAGGTGCTGAGCGGGCACTCGCCACCAATATCACAAGAGAGATGAGGCTGTGCAGGTAACTATATCATCAACATTGTCAGTCTGAGCTAGTAATATAATAAAGCTAGAGCCCGGGGTTCCAGGCAAGCATCAAGGAGAGATAGAGAGAGAGAGGTGCAGCGGGGCGCTCGCCACTATTCGCGGGACAGAGACAAGGAGTGAGAGTACCACAAGAGAGATGAGGCCGTGCAGGTAACTATATCATCAACATTATCAATCTGAGCTGGAGCTAATAGGAGGAGACTGGGGCCTCGAGTAACAAGCAAGCATCAAGGAAACAAAAGTGCAGGTAAAAGGTCAGGCTGGCAAGAAGTAAGAAGCTCAGAGGAATACCACAAAGGCTGCCAAGTTATAGTGCAGTGCTAAACTGGTATAGTTTTTTATTAGTGTGCTAGGCAAGCATCAAACAGTGAGAAGTTTAGCATTCGCTCGCCACCAGTTTGCGGGGCGGAGACAATATCGATGAGGTCGTCCAGGTATAGTGGAGTTGTGCCAAAGTCTGTTGATTCTTGTTAGCGCGTCAGAGGAGGTTAGAGCAGGCCAGCATCCAGGAGAGGGAGAGAGAAGTCAAAGTCATTATTGTTAATGACTCCTAGGGATTTGAACGATGACTATAAGTTCCTTTGGGAAAGTTGCTCAAAAAAACACCATATTTAATATCTCCTTTTAGAATCTTAAACATGTATGTTTGTTTTAGCATTTCAACGCTTTGCTGGCGGATTTGGTGCGCAACCCTGAGCTGGCGTGGCGCGACGCCAAGAAGCAGCTGAAGAAGGATCACCGGTACACGCTCGCTGATCTCCTCACCAAAGACGATAAGGTATACTCAATCAATCAGCCTATTGCAGTCTACTGCTGGACGTAGGCCTCCCCAAGCGCACGATCACGCGCTTCCTCATCCAGCCACCACCAGCGACCTTCCTCAGGTCATCAGTCCAGCTGGCAGGGCGCACCCCCCACAACGTTTCCCGACACGCGGTCTCCATTCGAGAACCCCACTTTACCACACTTTTACTGCCATTAATATTTTTATGAGATAAATATTTCACTTTGATTTTCTTATTAGTTTGAGATAAATTATGCGACTCCACTTGTTTGTTACTTTTTACTAAGTTACGTGTTTGATGTGTTGTTTTAAAGTTAAAAAACCCTTTCTTAAGTTGAATTAGAACAAGTCTATTATAATAACTTTGTATTATTAGCTATTAATCTCTTGGAATCTAAGACATCTCTTGGACATGAACGCGGATGTAGATATCTTTGCAGACAGTTGGTCGTCCATTTTGAAAAATTGTTTAAGTTTTTCTCTCAATATTTAATAAAAGTTGTTTTTGTTTGATATTAGTTTATCACAAATTTGTTATATATATAATTTTTTTTTATGGATAAGTATTTTACTTCATATCTTTAATAGTTTACTTGTTACTGATCTCACATCTGTTCCTTGCATAGTAATTTAGGTTTTACCTGTAAGCTATACATTGTATTGAATAAATAAATAAATAAAATAAAAATAAATTTATTTTATTTTTATTTAATTAAGAAGCCTTTGCTTATTGTGGTATAGTTTGCATTGCACGTTGAGATCAAAATTATTTTCATTTCACTTAAGAACATACATAAATAATAACATGGCTAAATATGCACATCGGGCTTTGGAAAGAGAGCAATCTGTTAGTGCGAGAGAGACGACGCTCTACACAGCCGAATTCCCAAATTATCTTCTTTTGCGCACTTATATACATAGTTTGTTTTACACCAAATGTAGTGAACATAGGGAGATTGTTACAGTTTCTGCTGTTATATATATTATTGTATGTACCACAATATTTTTGTGAATAAAGTTATTTATTTATTTAAAATACATTATTTTCGCCCGGGAACTGAAAGTAGCTATAACAAGTTAGGAAGATGAAAATCGTTAGTAACTTTTCACCTTCTTCATCACTCATATCTTTTTCACAGGAGCGCCTATTCTCGCAACACATCTCAAACCTGACGAACAAGCGTCGCGACAAGCTGCGCGCGCTGCTGAACGAGCTGGGCATATCGTGCACCGCCCACTGGAGGGATGTCAAAGCCAAGCTCAAACAGGAGCCCACAGCCCCCGTCTACTCCAGCCAGAGCCAGGTAACCATAGCAACCGCGCCATGTTGACGGGACCAACGCTTCTGAACAATGATATCACTTACAAGGCAAACGGTGTTTTAACATGGCACAAAACTTAGACAAGGACGGCAAGTCTAAGCATCAGTGCGAAAAAGAGACAAAGCTACGCGTGACTAAGTTCAGGTTGCCTAATTAGCCAACTTTTGGTGTGCCGCTTTTGGAGCGCGTGTGACTTATCTACGCCTTGTTACCTAGTATATCAATGCTTCTGAACGAAGCAAAGGCTTTCCTCCCCGTTTTACAATTAACAAAAAAATCTGTTAATGCAGAACAAAAAAGTGGACAGTAACGAGACCGCTGTACTTGATTTTTAAGCCAATTATTGCAACTTCCCGTAAACGGCTACCAATCACTGCCAGTTTACTCTGGTGTTGCAATTAGTAACAAATTTAATTCCATCGCTATTTGTTTTTTGCACTTATGCACAATGTATTCCCGTTTAAAAAGCCTTTTTTACCCGACTGCGACGCAAAGGAGAGTAATGTGTTTATCAGTCTTATGTATGTATGTTTAACTGATGAAAACTGATAATGAGATCAAAGATCTATCTTACCTACGTTACCTACGTTACAAAGTTAAAAAGTTAATTTACAACGTAAATATCTAACATACAATAATGTTTTTATCCAGATGGAGCGCGAATTCCGCGACTTCCAACGCGACAAGCAAAGCCTAGCGAAGACGGCTATGCGTCAACTGCTGCTCGAAACCCGGGCCATTTCGCACAAGAGTCTCGCCGCTACTACTGAACACCCGGCGGCCATGCAAGCGTTGCATGAGTCACTTAAACACGACGCCAGGTGACATACAGCACTTTCATACATACATACATACATAACATACAATACTCATACATAACACTCAACCTGGGCCATTTCGCACAAGAGCCTAGCCGCTACTACTGAACACCCGGCGGCCATGCAAGCGTTGCATGAGTCACTTAAACACGACGCCAGGTGACATACAGCACTTTCATACATACATACATACATAACATACAATACTCATACATAACACTCAACCTGGGCCATTTCGCACAAGAGTCTCGCCGCTACTACTGAACACCCGGCGGCCATGCAAGCGTTGCATGAGTCACTCAAACACGACGCCAGGTGACATACAGCACTTTCATACATACATACATACATAACATACAATACTCATACATAACACTCAACCTGGGCCATTTCGCACAAGAGCCTCGCCGCTACTACTGAACACCCGGCGGCCATGCAAGCGTTGCATGAGTCACTTAAACACGACGCCAGGTGACATACAGCACTTTCATACATACATACATACATAACATACAATACTCATACATAACACTCAACCTGGGCCATTTCGCACAAGAGCCTCGCCGCTACTACTGAACACCCGGCGGCCATGCAAGCGTTGCATGAGTCACTTAAACACGACGCCAGGTGACATACAGCACTTTCATACATACATACATACATAACATACAATACTCATACATAACACTCAACCTGGGCCATTTCGCACAAGAGCCTCGCCGCTACTACTGAACACCCGGCGGCCATGCAAGCGTTGCATGAGTCACTTAAACACGACGCCAGGTGATATACAGCACTTTCATACATACATACATACATAACATACAATACTCATACATAACACTCAACCTGGGCCATTTCGCACAAGAGCCTCGCCGCTACTACTGAACACCCGGCGGCCATGCAAGCGTTGCATGAGTCACTCAAACACGACGCCAGGTGACATACAAAACTCATACATAATATACAACACATTGACACACTAAAGATACTCATAAATAACTAATAAAATACTTCAAACATACATACACACAAAAACAGTTCAAACATACTAATTTAAAACACTCAATACATACTCATCCGAAATACTCAAAATAACTCATACATATTAACTGTAGTGTGTTACTGTATTGTATTATTACTAACGTAAGTATCATACTTGGGTCGGTTATAGATTATTACAAATAACGCCTGTTAGCGAAAATTTTTGTTTATCTTGCATCTTCTTGGATATCCGGGCCTTTTTAATTTTTTCGCTATATAATTATTAATCATTTATATTTGGAATATTCAAGTCAGTAGAGTGTTTTAGTTCCACATAGTTTACTCATATGACCTTCTACATTGCAGGTATCTAGCCCTGGAGCACATTCCCGAGGAGCGGCAGGCGATCATCCAGAGCTACCTGGAGGAGCTCGCGAAGAAAGGGCCCCCGCCCCCGCCCACCGCCACCGAGCCCGTGCGCCGCGCCAAGTGACGACGGCCGGTCAGTAGCTATTGTATTGTACACTAGCGGCTCGCCAGCGGCTACGCCAGCTTTATTCTTCAATTTTCCCGTGGGAAGAACATATTTCCCGTGGCAAAAAGTAGCCTATGTTACTCAGGGATAATTTAACTTTCTAATGGTGAAATAATTTTTAAAATCGGTTCAGTAGTTTTTGAGTTTATTTGTTACAAAAATACAAAGGTTTCATCTTTATTATATTAGTATAGATTAGTATAGGTAAAAAGTCACGCGCGTGTAACTATATCTACAATGAGGCTAATTCTCACTATAACGCTCTAATCCTTAATTTAAGTTCGCCCGTCCTTTTCACCTAAAGATTAAAAAGGGACAGGAGATGGCCTTCCTAATATTAGAACTGTCAAATATTGAATTTAAACTTTATGGACGCGTTGATTGCACAATTTTAGAGAGCACTTAAACATGCGACTTATAAATCTCTTAATCTGACAGCTATACCCTTATAATTAATAACATCATTCGTTCATCTGAATTCATCACCTCTCTTTCATTGGTCATAAAAACGAAAAGGATAGCTGGATTCTAAAATTAGAATTAGAACATGTCTTCCCCAATCGGGGCCAGTATTTGGTTAAGATTCGGCAACATAATAAAATAAGAAAACATGAGAGCTAAAATGAGAGCGGTGGTCAGACGCGACACGAGCAAGGAAAATATGTTCAGGGGATTCTCGGAAAACCCAATCATAGACTGTGTGTGGAGCAGTACAGTCCATGGCTCATTTAGTGTCTGTCTGCGTGTTGTATAAAAAAGGTTACTATAGGATATCTGATTACTTAGGAGACAGGTGTCCATGGAAATAGATTGTTTGAGTAGCAGGCTTTTTCGATATATAATAAGCATTAATTTTGTAATTGACAACATTTTATTTAAAAAAGGAAACGCAAAAGATGCGACGACTGTGGAGTTTCTTCGGTGAGCTCTTCTCCACAGATTCCGCCATCGTGTTAGTGAACTCACCCAAAAAATGTAATGACGGATCTAAGTGGTGTAATAACATCCTATGGAAATAAATAATTTTGACTTTGACTTTGACCTGCCCTGTCACCTGTTCGCAGACGCCACAAATATTGCAGTCGAAGTGGCTAAGTTCTGGGCCAGCAAGATTTAATTTGTCATCGACACGCAAAGAAGATCAGGTTGGACATGTTGATTGCCGCCGTATGGTAACGGCAGAGTAGAATACATTTGTCACCAACCCCTACTTTTCCCGTGGGTGCCGTAAGAGGCGACTTAGGGACTACACATTGAACAGGGAACGGGCAGCAGCGCTCTCTGATACAGTAACCTTTAATCTGCGATCTCCAACCCGCCTGCCAAGCGTGGAGACTATGGCGAAACCAAACACGCGGAGTGGAGGAGGCTCATAGTCCAGCAGTGGACTGTAACGGGCCGTTGATGTTGATGTTGATGGACATGTTGATGAACTGTTGTCGTTTGTTCCAGGCGGCAGCGGCGAAGGCGGCAGCGGCGGCCAGTTAGCACATCGCGAGTGTATATTTTGTTTCTGATAAGACGCTAGTGATAAACTTTCTAATAAAATAAATAGGAATTTGACGAAACTTGTCTTTTTATTGTTTTTAACCCAAACAAGTACATAATTGTTATTGAATAGAATATAATTTATTTGTCTTTAAAACGTGTAAGTACAGTGAACAGCACATCACGCTATACACCGGGTTATCTTGAACGTTGGTTTGGTACTAACGCATAGTGTTTTATGGGACCCTAAAATCGGACGACCTCTTTTTTTTTCATTATTGTATAGAGTTTCATCTCACAAGTGCATTAGTGAAAGTTTCTCGTGCCGATCTTATTTAGTTTAGAAGAAAACAATTTTTGAAAATCAACAATTTCTCTGTACCGGAAAATAAAATAAAAAATTACATGAAAACCGTACCCGTAACCCGTACCCGTTAAATACACTGATATCACTCCTAGAAAGATCATAAAAATGAGCTATATCAGAAACCTTTTTGGGCTTTCCAAAGTCCACCGTTACAAAGATATTATTTTTTTCAGGTTTTACTTCAACATTTTTTTTCCCGCCGTTTTCTAAGGAATCCGGATTCAATTTTTAGTTTATGCATAGCTACACATGCGCTAAAAACTGCTTTCGTATCTCGTAGAAGTTTATAATTAATTATATTTTCTATAAAGCTAAATCCTTAGATAAATGAAAGGCTAAATCCTAAGTTTACACAGGCGAAATTTATTGTTACTCTGACTACGAGTAACCCTAACCACACGATTTAATCTACGGCATCACGTACAAAACCAACGTAGTTTTGAAAATAAAACTAAACTAGAAACTAAGACGACAGATGGCATCCACCGGCTACACTCGCGACACAAAAAGTATACGAAACCCAGTGCAGTTTATCAAAACTTCCAAGTTGCAACATGGTTTCAACAAGTTCGGACGGTAAGTAAAAATGTTAGCATTCTGCCAATAGAATGGAATACAATAAAAGAAGTATATAATAAAGCCGAAAATAAAAAAAAGTCAAACATTACTCCCACTTTCATACAGCGTGGTTTGAAAGGTCGACGACCGATCTTATTAACCCTTCATTTAAAATGATTGAGCCGCCAATAGCCTCCATGGCTGAAATAACGACTAGCCGACTACTTACATCTAAATGATAACAGAGACCAAAATAAAAAAAGCTGTCTGATTTCTAGTGAGATGTCTATCCCCCACGGTTATTTATTTTATATTTACATAATATTTTTCTAATTATCTTACTTCCTAGACAATCTGGTGATTCAGCATGTCTTCTTACTCGTAGGTCCTAACCCAACTAGAGATAGTCTCAAAAAGTTAATGTGTTTCTTAAGCTATAATATACTGTTCACACGCAGGGACTCAAACCTTGGACCTCCGGAACGAGAGCTGTACGCTCCGTTGCGATGCTGCAGAGGCTAGAACCTACGACAATTTAGGACGTGTTCTCTTTCATACATTTTAACTCGAAATTCATAAATTCAACGGTAGATTCATATTGAAGAATCCTTTAACCTAATTTATAGTTTTCATTTATATTTATCTGTTATCTATAAAAACTTTTTACACCAGCCCAAAACTCATAACAGTCATAACTAAATAAAATACGCCTAATAAAAGTCCCATAATCATAAAGAAGGCGTGCAGAACATTTTTACTGAGGTATAATTTGTTTATGCACTCCTGAGTTCAGGGGTCGTAAATTTCCTGCCCACCTGTCGGTGTAAAATTATGTCGGACTTTTTTATTGGAGGCGAGGGGGAATCAGGTTTGATAACACTTCGGCTCATGGAAATATAATACTCGTAGATATTGAAGACACGGCTTTTAACACTACATCATTGTTTTACTTTATTATTTGAAACAAAAAGGAATGTGATTTTTATGTGTATTTCAAGTTCATTCATCCATATTGTGTGGGTTTTAAGGTCAGTGACTGACCGCGTAAAGCTTGGTGTCAGGTCAGTGTTATAAAAATAATACACAAAATACAATTCAAAACAATTTATACCTAAGCCGCCCAAAAGGTGCCAAGGCTCTGAAATAGCTTATGTAACGACTAAATACTTCAATAGGTTGAGTAATAGCAGTAGAGACTAATCCTGGTTTGCCGTATATGAATAATACCAAATCGCATTGGGCCAGCGTGGTCGACTAAGGCCTAATCGCTCTAAATCAGGGTAGGCTCGAGCCCCTCTCGGTGGGAACGTATATGAGCTGTTGATGATATGAATAATTGCAAGTAGGTAATAAATAAGATGTTATTTAATCAAGTTTTGATTAGTCATAAATTTAATTCGTTTAATTTTATCCTCTTGGAGTAGCCGTATCAAATTATAAACGAATTACCAAAATATCGGAATATCGATAACGTTATTAGATTTTCCTAAAATATCATTTTCTTTTGAATGGATGAATAAATTTTAGTAGGGTAGTACTTGTTTGGGCGTGCTATCTGTATAAATGATTAGGTAGCGTTTTTAATTCGTTAGATTACTCTAACGAAATAATTAATCTGTGTTTGTTTGCTACGGCGTAGTAACGCGCGTAGCAGAAATCTACGTAGCTAATTCGTAGCACCGCTACGAAATAAACTTAAAACTTTCTTTTTAAATTCTTAACAGGTTTGTATCACCATTTAAAGTTGCTTTAAATCAAAACTTCGACCATAAAATCTTATTCCATTACACTAAAGTCGATTTTACTTTGACACCGGCTTCGTTACTTAAAAGCTGTGTTTTCATTGTGTGACAAAGTGAACTTTATTATAAGGTGATAAGGATGTTTTTTAATCGTTTTGAGGAAGAAAAGTTATAAATTGCGTATACGTCGCCGCTGGCCGGAGGTTTCCAGTTCATTTCCAAATAAACTTGGTCGAAGTTATAACAAAGTTTGGGAGAGTAATATTAGGGACTGAGATGTCGGAAATAATAACAACGTTCATTATCGAAAGGTTTATCCATATTATACAACAGTTAATAACAATTAATTAATGTTACGTATTAATTATTTTATTAGAACAATTTACACACACCAGAGCGTCGGTGGTGTAAGGTAGTTGGCTAGAGTCACTGTCTCCCGTAAATACTAACTTCTACGATTATGTAATAAGTAAAATGTAAAATGTGTGTGTGCGTTGTATGTACGTGTGTGTTTTTTTTAATTTTTATGTAAGTTCAGTCACAATAAATGATACCACATCCAAAAATATGCACTTTATTCCTTATTAACGTGCTTAGAATTTCCGAAGATACACATCGTTCAAAAGAACGCAGCTCTGTTCATCGGAAGGTATACTTTATCAGACGTTATGGTATTATTTTGTTTTGTTCGCCGATTCGCCTGCGGTCGAAACAAGTTGCAAGTCGTAAATATGGACATAAACATTACCGATATATTGGCAATGAAACAACGTGGATACGAACATAATAGTCTGTCTGAATCTTTATTGATCGTAGAACAATGTGTTGAACTTTTCATGGCGGAAGTAATGTTAGGAACTCTAACGGTATTCGGAAAGGATTATGCTTCGTCCGTTTCGTCAGAGAAATTCAATGATGCTGACATACGAGTAGCTTATTGAAATAAAAAGCTGAAATGGCCGTAAGGTGTCTCTAAAATATTTTTAGAAGGATGTTAATACTTACTATTAAAATATCAATGAAGAGATATCCCATAAACTTCTACAGAAACTCTTGTGCAAAATTATCGCTTTGAATGTGCGTTGTCTGTTAGCCATTAGAGTATTCTTCAGGATTTATCTGTCCATATTTGAATAATATGATTAAGTCCAGAAATATAAAACTTTGACTTAAAAAATAAGTAAAATATTGAAACATTTTTCCTTTCATTTCTTTGAGGAACCTTTCGTCCCATTACTTATGAAAGTTATTATTTCATTTATGTCACAGGAAATTATTTCTTAACTCGAAAAATACCCGCTTTGACTCTTGACAATTTTCAACTTTTAAATTATTTTTAGAAACCAGGATAGTAAGGTTTAAAAGAGTTAAAGCAATTTGATTAAAAGCCCGGTGAGCGCCGAGAGATCTTGAAAAGGCTGAACCGAACGAAGGTACCAGGAACACAGCACTGACAGAGACATGCTCCAACGAGATTGAATAGGAAATATTCAGGAAGATTTGGCTGCTGGCTGCAGGCAGCTGCAGTGGAGTTTTACATAATGTAATGTTACACAGGTTCGCTATTTTTGCGCTGCAATCAGTTCCGATTTTGCATTTGATAGGATCCTCAATGCTACTTTTAGCAGTATTTCTATTTAGAACAGATTTTAATCAGCATCTCGTTTTGCTTAAAAATTCCAAAGAATAATTTGCTAACCTACGACAGTAATTATCTACCTATATTTGTAGTTTTTTTTAAATTATTCTCTTTAGCCATGTGGTGACGGCAGAGTAGAATACATTTGTCACCAACCGCTACTCTTCCCGTGGGTGTCGTAAGAGGCGACTTAGGGACTACACATTGAACAGGGAACGGGCAGCAGTGCTCTCTGATACAGTAACCTTTTAATCTGCGGTCTCCAACCCGCCTGCCAAGCGTGGAGATTATGGCAAAACCCTCCACTTAAGTGGAGGAGGCGCATAGTCCAGCAGTGGACTGTAACGGGCCGTTGATTGATTGATTGATTCTCTTTTTCAGTTGAGTCTAATGACAAAGTTTGTTTGTGTCGTGTTTGGGACGTACTTGAGACAGGAAATTAATACTTCAACAACAATGACAGGTATAGTTACCATCCGATATTTTGACTAAAGAGCCTGTTTTGGTGTCATAGAATATTTTATTATAAATATTATTTTCAGCAGCAGTGGTGTGGTGGCTATGTTCAGCAGTGGACGTCCTCCGGCTGAGATGATGATGATGAATATTATTTTTTAGAAGTGATCCGATCTCAGGATAAGCATCTCAAAGTTTAACTTTGACATGGTGCAAAGGAGGATGTAATAAACTTATGAAGTAAAAAATATGTTTTTTAATAGCCCCAATTAATTTTAAAAGACCTATTCAATGACACCACACACTATAAGATAGTTAAGAAAGAAAAAAAACCTCACATTAGGTGCATCAGAAGGACACATTTTTTTAAAGATTTTTTCTACAGCTTTGTCGGCATGATTAGTATATTCATGCCAAATTACAAAATTAGCTAAGCCGCGGACAGGAAAACAGACAAACAGACGAACATGACGAAACTAAAAGGGTTCCTTGTTGACTACGGAACCCTAAAAAGGGTTTCGTAAAGTATTATAAAATTTACGGTTTCAAGTGGATTCTATATAAGAAATAATCTATAACTGACTTGTCAAATTCAAGAGAAACAACGCAAGGTTTAAAGATACATAACAAGGACAATATTATTACAATGTTGACATCGAATATGGAACAAACTAAGGAACTAACAAACATTTTACAGCGACATTTCCCGCGACAAACATCTTACGCGAATAAAACGGCAAGTTATTGATTCCATCAGCGTAACTCCAATACCGGAACGTAAAATTTACGTGGCGTTTCACGGCAGGACGTAAAATTTGACGTTTTATTCGCATGCTCGGGACAAGGAGACTACTGCGTACTTAGTTAAGAATGGGCGCTCTAATGTTATTTACAAGCTTTCGACTGTACAAGATCAAAGAAATGGACTTACCTATACAATAGGGGATCGGACTTCTTCTTTTTAATTTTATAAATCCAAACTTCTTAGTTTTTGCTATCGAACACTAGAAGAACACCATATTTTATGAATTATTTTTAAAATATAGATTAGTTGCAGACGATTCGTGAAGAAAAAAACAAAATCGGTTGAAAAGCGAATTTACAGTGATTTCTTAAAGTTTCAATATGTCTATCTCTTTCAGAAACGATTTTTTGTATGGAGATTATATGGCGTTACTAACAAAATGACGTCACAAGTGGGTATGTGCCTCTCTGTCTAATCTTGAATTTCAAACCTTTATAACTCGGTCAATTTTAAAGATAAAGCAAAAATTATTTTAGTGTTCGATAACAGAAACTAAGAAGTTTGGATTAAAAAAAAAAAGTAGTCCGATCTCCTATTTAGATTCTGTTTTGACTGTTGGTATTCTATTTTTATATACTTTCAGACGAACTATGAAAAATACCAATATTTTTTTATGCACACCGCGTTACGTGTACGGACAAGACAGGTGACCGTAACGTCTACGTGGTTTATTGCCGTATATCTTTGTATGATAAACATTTTATGATCATATCCTGTTATGCGGAGGAAAATTTCTTTGTGGCTGTTTCGCGTTTTAATAGCCGTACGAATGTGAGATGAATTCGGGATCATCTTATATGAGTATAAAAAAAAATACATAAATACATACATATTTGTGTAATGTGAAGAAATAATAATATTACGTAAGCGTGACTGAGCAGATTTCATCATCATCATCATCAAAACACCATCATCTCAGCCAGAAGACGTCCGTCCATTGCTGAATATAGGCCTCCACCATAAGTTTTCACGTGAACGGTCCTGCGCTACTTGCATCCACCGGCGCCCAGCAACTTTCACCAAGTCATCTGTCTACCTTGTGGGAGGCCGTCCAACACTACCACGCCTTCTTATATAAATTTTATTATTTGTTGCACTTTATTGCTTCACATTTTATTGTTCCCCAGTACATCCATAGAAGAAAAGTTGATAACCATAACTGCAGCAATCCAGCCAACTCATTCACAATAACTCTAATTACGCGTGAAAATGAAACTCAACGCAGCATAAAAAAAAATGTACCATCAGCGGGACACAATTAGTGCGGGACTGCCGTACTGCGGGACAATTCAGCGGTATTGTGAAAAATAGCGGGACAATAAACCGACTATCCTCATTAGGCGGAGTAATAAAGAAGACAGCGCCGCGGGACAGAAGTAGCGGAACGCGGAGCGACGGTGGCACTGAACTGGACACTTAACTACAGAATAAAAAAATGATTGTCTAAACCAAAGAGGTTTGATAATCTCTAGGTGACGCACTTCAGAAATCTTTGGTCTAAACTCAAAGGAACAAAATGATGCTTTTCGCATCCTTATGAGATTGCCAAGGTACAACAGTGCGTGGGGTATGTTTGCGGAGGCGAGGGTGCCCGATTTCTATGCTGTTATGAGAGCCCGCATTAATTGCGTGGCTCTAGTAACAAAATTTTAAAAGTCGTGTCTGAAGGGGTCCAGTGTCCAATATATAAATATCTGTCCACCAAGATCCGAACCACAAATAGAACTGTAGAATCTGTATGTTATGACTGTAGGTTAAGACCTAAGCTGTTTGTTTCACCCGTGTCTTTATAATTGTTTATACTTGTATATTTTTTCTGTATGGGTACAAAACTTATATTATTATTATTATAAAAGATGAACGCTAGCGCGAAGCGACGCGCGTCATAAATCTTTGCGTCTAAAGATAAACCAAATATTTCTGACGCGCGTCGCCTCGGAGCGAAGCGGTCGTCTTTTGTTCCTCTGAGGTCTAAACGACTGAATCTTTTTTCTTTGTTTGGGTTGTAAAGTCGATAGCCAATCAGTGTTATAAATCTATGAAAGGCCATTGACATGGCTTATGTAACAACTGAATCATTTACGGTTTCCATCTAATGGCATATTTTAGTGTTGACGGTCAAGATTTATTACGTAAAAATAATCTTCTAATTTTAAGTAAATGCTACTATGTAGCATATAGGGGCGTCTCTGTACAGTCTCAGTTCTTTATACATACATAAAATTACGCCTCTTTCCCACAGGGGTAGGCAGACACCAGGTCCTTCCGCTTGCTACGATTCAGACATACCTACTTCTTTCGTTTCATCCACATTCAACAATCTCTTCAAGCACGCCCGTCGATTTAGGGTTCTTTTGACCTGACCTTTTTCCAGAACATCCCCGATGTGATCGTGGAACGTTCGCCTTGGCTTACCTCTTTCAACACTTCTGTAGTGATACACTGCCTAGTCAGCAGGTTGGGCAAAACGGCGAGTGGCCGTCCTGCGACTCGCCAGTCTTCCCGCTCACGTGCGATAGAGTCACCGTTTTGCCGTTTTGCCCAACTAGAAGAGAGGCCAATTCGTAGAAACTAGCTTATTTTCGATTTTCGTTGGACTGGAAAGGTTTATACCGACAAGTGGTATCGTTGGGATCAGCGTGGATTACTGATCACCGAAACGTATGTTGTCGCTTTCTAAAATGGTGGAGCAAGTAGTTATGACGTCACAAAGATGGCGGCCGGGCCTATTCTATTTACGCTATGTTTAGATAACTACTGGGTCGATTTACTCAAACAGGGTCTCAAATGAAAGATAATTAAATGAAATTTATTTTAGTTAAAAGACTGTTGAGTTAGGTTAGGTTTACATTATTGAATGTAAACCTAAAAACAAATGAAATATTTTCAAAAAACTACATTTTGTAAAATCAAACATTTTTTATCATGTGAGAAACTCGGAAACTGTTAAGATAATGGATATTTAACTTATTATCAAAAATATAGTTACATTTATTAGCTTTCTAATGAACCCTAAATCATTGAAATCGAGCTATAAACAACGGAACTGCAGTCGACTAAGTGAGCGTGGGTAGCGCCGACTACGGTTCTTAGATTTTGGTACGAATAATCTTGAAAATAACGTAACAACGGGTAGAATCACAGCAAAATAAAAAGTAGAACAGGCAACATATCTTTTATTCATATCCTGGCACTAGTTTTAACAATATGCCAGTTAAAAAATTTTTCTTCATTTTACTGCGAACTAACTTCAAAAATTCTTATAACAAATAAAAAATCTTTATTTTTATTTCTCCACAGTAGTAAATTACAGAGCAATTAAAATTATGTTACAAAATAGGTTTTGTGGGAGACTGGAGCCTGAGCTAGGTGAAACCTGTATTACAAGTCTCCAGGACCCACCCTGCCGACATTGGTGCTTAAAATAAAAGTACAAAAATATATTTTACGTGGAATAATGCACTTCCAGTATTTGTGAGTGTGTTTGTGTATTTGGCGTTTGTCGCTTCATTCATTTGAAATCATTGGTTACAAGAGGTTACAAGTTGACACGAATAAAAACTATTACCGTTTATTTTGTGTTCAAAATGGATATAGAACCTGTGTGTAGTGTAAATGTGCCCCAAAGACCATCTTACAATTAAATTGGAAATTATGTCTCATTTGTAATAAAAAAAGCAAAATGGATTTTAAGTAAATCCACTCAAAGCGGATTAGATCGATGGAATCCTTTAATATTCGCAATAAGTGTAATGATTTTAATCAATCAGCCCATTGCAGTCCACTGCTGGACGTAGGCCTACTCAAGGGCACGTCAAAGCGCATGATCACCCGCTTTCCTCATCCAGCCACCACCAGCGACCTTCCTCAGGTCATCAGTCTACCTGGCAGGGGGGAGTCCCGCCCTACGTTTCCCGAGATGTGGTCTCCATTCGAGAACCCGTCTGCTCCAACACTCGTCGGTTCTGCGACAGACGTGGCCAGCCCATTGCCACTTCAGCTTGCTACACTTCTGGACGATTTCAACGATATCAACCTTATAATATACAATATCAACCTTGGTCCTCTGCCGGATGATTTCGTTTCGAATTTTATCCCATAGTGAAATACTTAGCATAGATCTTTCCATGGCTCGCTGAGTGACATATAGCCGATGGGCCAGCTTCACACCGTCATGTTCCACGTCTCGGCTCCGTATGTCAATACGGGTAGAACACACTGATTATACACCCTGCTCCTCAGGCATTGCGGTAGTGGCGACGAGAAGACATGACGCAGTTTCCCAAATGCTGCGCAGCCCAACTGTACTCTTCTTGCGATTTCACGCTTGAAGTTGTCTCTGCCCAACTGCAATGTCTACCCGAGGTACACATATTCTTGGACAGCTTCGAGCACTTCGCTATTGATCGGGATCAGTTCCGGAATGATTAGTTCATTGAACATGACCTTAGTCTTGTCCAAATTCATCCGGAGACCGACTGACAATGAGGCAGCGTTAAGACTGTGCAGCATTTTTTGCAGATCCTGCAATAATTCAGCCATTATCACTATGTTGTCGGCAAAGCGGAGGTGACTGAGATATTCGCCATTGATGTTGATGCCCAATCTGTTCCAGTCTATGGTTTTAAAGACGACCTCCAGTGCGTTGGAGAATAGTTTCGGAGAGATGTCATCCCCCTGTCTCACTCCCTTGAGCAACTGGATGGGTTTTGTCTTATTAGTTTGGACGGACATCGACGCCATACTGTACAGGCTTCTCAGTACCTCCACGTACCGCCATTCAATTTGGAATCGCTACAAGGATTCCAGAACAGTCCAGGTTTCAATGGAGTCGAAAGCTTTCTCGTAGTCCACAAATCCTAGACACAGCGGCTGATTATACTCTTGCGACTTCTGTATAACCAGTCTCACTGTATGGAAGTGGTCTACGGTATTGAAACCTTTTCGAAACCCAGCCTGTTCCGGAGGCTGGAAGGCGTCAAATCTTGCGGCGAGACGGTTTGTGAGGACTCTCGAAAACAGCTTATAGACGTGGCTTAAGAGCGTGATTGGTCTAAAGTTTTCAGGAGAGAATTGTCTCCTTTCTTGAAAAAAAAAAAAAACAGCCCACCCTGCTTCCACGCCTTCGGGGTAGTTCCATTAGCTATGACGGAATTAAATAGCTCCTTTAGCTTTCTCAGTACTGGAGTACCTCCTGTTTTGAGAAGCTCGGAAGTGATTCCGTCTTCGCCAGGAGCCTTCCCATTTTTAAGCTGTTTGAGAGCCCCCTCAGTTTCGTCTTCATCTACGTCTGGGAGATCTTCAGTGAAGTGGCGTGTCAGTGTGGCTCTTGGGTCGTTCGCGTCAGGCGGAGGCTTTGCGGCATGCGAGGCTTATAAATGACCATAAAAGTCTTCGAACTCGGCGAGGATTTCTGGAACTGATGTGACGATTTTGCCTTCCGAGTTTTTACACACAATTTCCAATTGTGTGATGGTCTTTGGGGCACACTTACACTACATACAGATGCTATATCCATTTTGATCACAAAATAAACGCTAATAGATGCTTTCAAATGAATGAAGCGACAAACGCCAAAATTCACGGTGCAGGAATTCCCCAGAATGAATCGGTCTGAATGTTGGCGATGTAAAAAATATAATGGCGGCTGTACACTCTCGCACGTGAGAGACCTGCCTCTGCTTCGAGTGTGTCCATTTACACTCTCATGTCAATCAGTACAGACCAGTATCATTGAGTCTTTTATTTTGAAATATAACGCAAGTACGTGCAAGTACGAAGAGTTTTATTTCGATACGATACGAAGCGTTATTTGTTACGAGAATTTTTGAAGTTAGTTCGCAGTTTTTTTTTAAGAATTTTTTTTTAACTGGTACTTAGCTAAAACTAAGAGTGAAAACTAGTGCCATGATATGAATAAAAGATATGTTGCCTGTTCTACTTTATTTTGCTATGATTTTACCCGTTTTGTTACGTTATTTTCAAGATTTTTCGTACTAAAATCTAAGAACCGTAGTCAGTTCGGCGCTACCCACGCTCACTTAGTCGACTGCAGTTTCGTTGTTTATAGCTCTATTTCAATGATTTAAAGTTTATTAGAAAGCTGATAAATGTAACTATATTTTTGATAATAAGTTAAATTTCCATAATCCTAACGGTTTCCGAGTTTCTCACATGAAAACAATGTTTGATTTTACAAAATGTAGTTTTTTGAAAATATTTCATTTGGTTTTAGGTTTACATTATTGAGTCTTTAAAATAAAATAAAGTTTAAGATAAGATAATTATATCTTTCATTTGAGACCCTGTTTGAGTAAATCGACCCAGTAGTTATCTAAACATAGCGTAAATAGAATAGGCCCGGCCGCCATCTTTGTGACGTCATAACTACTTGTTCCACCATTTTAGAAAGCGACAACATACGTTTCGGTGATCAGTAAATCACGTTGATTCCAACGATACCACTTGTCGGTATAAACCTTTCCAGTCCAACGAAAATTAATAATTTTCAACTTGGCCTCTCTACTAAACCTGCTGACTAGGCAGTGTGTCACTACACTTCCATTCGCTCTTACCTTGTAAATTCATTTAGTGTTTCTCTCTTAGTTCTCTATTTCTTCTATTAATAAAATTGTTGTACGGTTTTGTTCCTCAGTGTGAAATAAATTACATTCGTTCATTCATTTGATCCTCTTTGCCATCGTTGTAGACTACGACGTAGAGTGATAAATCGTAGACTTTTGCTACGACGTAGCAACCGTTGTAAAATCAACATACTAGATTGATAAGTTTAGGGGTCACAGTGATATATTAAACGTCATAGTAACGATTGTGTGGGTTGTTAGAACAATAGCCAACTTATAAACTATAGTAATTTTATTAAAAATAAATATAATAAATAAATATTAGTTATAGACCTCTGAAAATGAAATAAAAGCTGGTAAATTCGTTGATCGAGAAGTAGCTTGATACGTTATAACTATTGAATGTAGCACAGCTTTTTTATTTAATGTTGTAAATATTATTAAGTTATACTAAATTTATCTTCTTTTTTGCCTGACAAATTAAATCTTTCTGGCCCAGAACTTAGCCACTTCAACTGCAATATTTGTGGCGTTCATTAGATCCTGCTGCGAACACTAAAAAAATTCAACTATTTTTACAATTTATTTATGAATATTTTAGACTCTTTGATTGTGATTTAATAAAAATTAAATTCTACAATTCCATTTAACTGCGCGTTGTGGAACCCGCCTCTACAATACGATAATGAGAAGTCGAGTTAACTTCGCAACATTGAAAACATTATTCGGACTGAGAGACGGAATTTTAAAACGGAACGACATTTTCCGCAAAGCTTGTGTTCCACTGAAGCAAGAAACTGGGTTTTTTTACGAGCGGGAATTTCTCAAGATCCTAGGGTAGTTTAGTAGTTTCACGAAAATCTTAACAGTCTTCGTAGCCGAGCGGTATAGCAGGTACCGGGTTCGAATCCCGGTGGTGAAACTCTGGTTAAACAAAAGATACTTTGGGAGACTGCCTCCAGTTTGCAGTTTACTCGGAGATTTCCTTGGAAATTAGCAGGCCTATTGTGTCGTTTTTCTTGTAAGTTATATCGTTTTCTTTGTATAGTAAATCACACTCCCACTAATAATACCTATTATGAATGTGAAAATATATTTGGAAGTTTGGATGTTTGTTTCATCTTGATGAAATTTGGAATGGAGATTGTTTGTTACCTGGATTAACACATTGGATACTACTTTTTACGGGGAAAAGAGTTATTCCCACGGAAAACTCTTACATAACACGGATGTAGCCGCGGGCGGACCGCTAGTTATATCATAAATTAATCAATTTTGCAAAAAAGAGGATGCCTATGTGTAATATGTAATTAATGATAGGTTTTGTATTAAGAAATACAAAAAAATTCAAGAAACGTAGTGCATACCAAACTATAGATCTTTAATCCTCCCACTACTAGAATATTTCACCTGTATATGGACCCCTCACTACGCAGTATATAGGAACAAAATTGAAATGGTCCAAAAGAAATTTTTGAGGGCAATGCATTAACTTCTAATTATATGCCTTATCTTGATCTCTTACGAGAGTACAAGCTCTTCCCTTTGTATAAAAGGATACTCCCCGATCTGAAAATTCTACGAAACATCTGTAAAAGTAATAGTTATGTACTGTGTTGCTATTTGTTATTATTTTTTAATACTTGTCATAGCTTCTCTGCTTCAACATCATCAATGGCCCGTTAAGTCCACAGCTGGACTATGAGCCTCCTCCACTTAAGTGGAGGGTTTTGCCACAATCTCCACGCTTGGCAAGCGGGTTGGAGATCGCAGATTAAAAGGTTACTGTATCAGAGAGCGCTGCTGCCCGTTCCCTGTTCAATGTGTAGACCCTAAGTCACCTCTTACAACACCCACGGAAAGAGTAGGGCTTCTCTGCTTGACGGTACTGAATTTGGAAACAATAGTAATACGCAGAGCATGTCTGTGAAACTATACTTGACTAATGCCACGTTTCTGATTCATTTTTATGTCTTGTCATCCTACTAAGTAGGTATTCACACCATTGTCTAATATAGTTATGTCGCCATAATATTATTATACTGCTATCGAGTATGTATTTCCTCTTTATTTCATTGTGTTATATCTTAGCGAGAAATGTTCAAGGAGATAATGTTATATTCATGTACTACCTGTATTTGTTCAAATTACTGTATACGCTATCAGCTGTTGTTTCTCCATAATAAATAAAATAAATATAAATAAAAAAAAACAGTCATAGTAAACTTTCCAATCAAAGTGAGTGAACTGTTACAAACAGTTATGTTATATATTCTACTAGTGGCCCGCCCGCGGCAACGCTCGCTTTGTGTAAGATTTTCCCATGGGACTAAGGCTTTTTTCCCGTATAAAGTATCCAATGTGTTAATCCAGGTTACATACTATCTCCATTCCAAATTTCATCCAAATCCGTTGAGTACTTTAAGCGTGAAGGTGGAACAAACATTTTAACATCCAAATATATTTTCGCATTTATAATACTAGTGTGATATGATAAGTGTGATGTGATGTGATAGTGTGGAAACAAACAGTTACGGAACTGGATCTAGATATTTTGCTTAAAAAAACATTTTAAATTTAAAATGTAGCTTTTTATCTTTCATTTCCTTTACTGGATTTCCGCCTCAAGACTGATTATTTCACTTTGTACTTACAGAACATTTATATGCTTTATTTTAATATGGAAATATGCTTGGAACAAGCGTAATGAGTTGGTTCAGCGAGGTAATGATAATGGTTTTATTCAATTAAAGATTGTTTTCTAGTTTGTCAAGCATTAATATCCATAGGATAGAAGTTTACGTAAAAAAGTTGTAGTTAGCAGTTTTAAGAATAAAGTCACATTAATTTTTCTTGTGAGTTTCGTTTAATAAATCAACTTTTCATAATAGGTATTATAGTTGCAAAACAAATACAAAAAAGTCTTATTATTTTTCTATTCTATTCTAATACCAAATCTTAATTCAACCATTAATCCTATCGATTCTTTGGTCATGTTAGAAGCTGAAGCCCAGCTTTTGCTATTAGATATGTAAGTATCAAAAAGATAGATAAAATATAAATATTTATCGATTTATATTATGCTTGGTATTTCGCTACGGGATAAAATCCGAAACGAAATCATCCGGCAGAGGACCAAGGTGGTTGATATCGTCCAGAAGTGTAGCAAGCTGATGTGGCAGTGGACTGGCCACGTCTGTCAGTAAGTCATCAAAAACACGTATCACAAGATTTAAGGCTGAACATTAAAATAAACTTGTACTAATATTTGCAAGTCGAGAAAAGGACATGCACATGTGTGTGTGGCGATGCAGAAGGACCAGAGAAGGCTCAGCGTGCTGAGCCCAGAGGGCATCTCTATGGTTATCAGCCCTGAATAATAATTTATATATCTTAGTGAATAAAATATATAAATTATTCTTTATTTACAGCTATTTAAATTATTTATTTTAAAGAATTAAAATCTTAAGATATAATCTGATAAAACCAATTTTAAATTTTATTAGTTTATAGTATCAGTGTTTAGTTTATGTTTAATCTGTATTTTTATTATTATGGCGTCAGTTTCGCAAATTTTCGCCATATTATGTTTGAATGCTTCTTGTTATTATTGCTTTTTGATTCGGAATGAAGTGTTCGGGCCTTCTTGAAGAGATTGGATTTAAATTGAGGTCTCTGGCTGTTGATTCAGCGGTGGTTATTCGCTTGGGTAAAATTACACTGGGAACGACTGCTGCGGGAAAACGAATTTCTGTTTATAAATTAAAAAATAAAATTCTATCTAGGTAGACCGCACGTCTGTATAGCTAGAAACTCACATAAGAATATTCGCAGTGATATCTGCAGGGTATTTTTTTTTTTCATTTTTAGTCTATTTACGTCCCCCACCGAAGGGCTCGAGCCTAACCTGAATTAGGACGATCAGGCCTCAGTTGTATCTCTGTCACGTTGGT
Source organism: Carpatolechia fugitivella (assembly GCA_951230895.1). Classification (NCBI taxonomy): domain Eukaryota; kingdom Metazoa; phylum Arthropoda; class Insecta; order Lepidoptera; family Gelechiidae; genus Carpatolechia; species Carpatolechia fugitivella. The sequence continues at coordinate 14,922,674 of OX579657.1, forward strand.
GATTATTTGTATGATGACTGAATTAATTAAACACGTCTATTATATTTCATATCTTTATTTCATCAGCTTTGAACATAGAGTCAATAGAACTACGTACCATACAATGCGATTAAAATTATCCGATAAGTTTGTGCGAACTTCACTCGAATCTAGTATGGCTTACGTAGTGTTTTTTTTTTTATTTTTTGGCCATACAAATACGAGATTCGAATGATAATGATGTCAAGCAGTGGTTAATGTTGGTTTGTATGTGACTTGTATATTAATAATTAATAAATTATTGTCTTTACTTCGCCCTAAAATAGACAGTTCCATTATAAGTACGTATAACCCTCAAATAAACGTAGGAAAACATTACCACGGAGTAAAAATCAGTCCTCGCTAATGAAGTGACTCGCTCAGAACATCAAAGTGAGAACTTAGTTGAGATTACGTGATGGCAGACCGGGAGGTATGAAGGATATTGGACTTGTGGAGCTTGTGTTCGCGTCGGATTTTGCACAAAGAGAACATTAAGCTCAAACACATTGAGCTATTTACACGATGATTTTTCGCAGCTTGATTTACGATATTTTTCATGTTCATTGCATTGCAAACAGAAGGTACATTGTGTGTACTTCTAGCGCAGTTGACCACGCTACAAAAAGACTTGTATTTTAATTACTTTGATAATAAAATGTTTTTTGAGGTTTTAATAATGGGTTAAAACCGCAAATATAATTATGTTTTAGCTCAGAAAATGTTTATACTCTATCGTAATTTGTTATATCGTAAGAATAACCCTTTTTTAATTCAGAGACGGCACTAAGTAATATTTTCGACTTAAAATAAAAATAGAACTCTTTTTTTATTTACACCCTAGTTCTCATTATGTAATTGTCTCTTGGCCTATGAGAGACACTTCTCCGGAATATTCAGGAAATTTAATTACAAGTCGCGAATTAAAGCGAACGCAGAGTTGGAGCAGCCTACCGCGAGCAAACAGAGCTCGAGCAAGCGAGAGTGTGGACTTGGAACTATTTGAGAAAATGATTTACGTACACTACGAACAAGTTTTAAATAAATTTTGGAGTGAGTTGCATAGGTACCGCAAGCAAACGTAGGACTATTAAAAAAGCATCATAAGATGGTGTGGTGAAAGGTACTCGACCAACCTAACCAACCCTGTTATCAGTGTTATAAGACCACTGACATGGCTCGTGTAACGACTAGATAGTAGCCGGGACTAACGGCTTAACGTGCCTTCCGAAACACGTAATCATCTTTCTTTCCGATAGTAATTAGTATTTAGTTCCCGATTCATCGGATTCCTTTTTCGCCGGACTCTTCGGTCCGGAAGACGTAGCTACGCGTAGGTTCGATCTCTATAATTTAATATGTTTTTGAATTTCGAATTCTTAAGTACGTTTATTCAACGCTCTTTCGGTTAAGGAAAACACTACGAGGAAACCTGCACACTCCTGCGAAGAAATTCAAAGGTTCTGTGAATCAAATCACACAGGGTCAGTAAGGCTTGATTGGCCTAATTCAGGGTAAGCTCGAGCCCCACGGTGGGGACGATAATGAGCTGTTCATGTAATACATACAAGAAAAATTTTCTTTAGTTCGCAATGTCTGCGTTTAATTTAAAATAGGTTGGTTAATGAATTTGGCCGATTATGCGGCTTCGCATTCGGTCTGTGATGATTATCAGCAGACAGACACGCTTCGCTGATATTTATCTTGAAGGATTGATGGCGCTTTCAAATAATAAATGTTTCTGGCTTTAACTCTTGCAATTACGGTTTGAAGTCCGTCGGTTTTTGTCGTCTTACAAAGAAAAGAAAGGAACAGGAGATAAATAGTAGATTTTCACAAATATACAAACACACTCACAAAGACTGCAAATACAGGGTTCCACGTTAAATATATTTTTGTACATTTATTTTAAGTATCAATGTCGGCAGCAAAACTTATATTTTTTTAGCATAATTTTACTTACTCTGTAATTTCTGTGAAGATAAATAAACTTTTTGTTATTATTATTATAGTAAATTTTTAATGAAAAATTTCATGTCTACTAGATTAAAATACACCTATTTCAATGGGGGATTTTCCGACAGCCAATTAAAAAAAAAAATTGTTTGTAAATCTTCGCTAGATGGCGTTGACGATTCGTGGATGAAGAAATCCGGCGAGTAATCTAGGGCCATAAAAGGATTTAAAAAAAGAATGGATGAAGTACACCTGGCGCCATCTATCGTCTTAATTAGAACTATTATTTTTTAAAGAGCTGTCAGAAAACCCCCCATTCTTTATATGAAAACTGATAAACTTTTTATACTAAAAGTGATTGGTTGCCCTAATTCAGGGTATGCTTGAGGCTCAAAAAGTCAAAACTTAAAAACCAAACTCCATAGGATGATTTTACTTCACTTAGATTTCTCACTACATTTTTTGATCGATCGCAAACGTAAAAGGTCTATGTAGCAACTCGTCTAAATCGCAAGTGGTCTAAAATATTATTTTGTTTATTTTGTAGCCGGTCTAAAGGGGTGTTTTGTCTAAGTGGCAAGTAGTCTAAAATAATAATAATATTATGTCTATTTTGCAGCCAGTCTAAAGTCTTGTTTGTTTAAATTGCAAGTTGGGTGAGTCAGTTCGATGAGGTTAATAGTAGATTTTACAACAAGTGCACAAAACGAACCATTTTTACCCGAGACTTTTAGCAGCCCGAGCCGAACGTGAGGGCTGATAGTAATGTCGAGGATAAAATGGTTTTGTGGACGAGTTATAAACTCTGCTTATCACTTCGATTGCGAGGAAATAAAACAGTAGTATAACATAACATTTCTTTAATTAACCAATTTACAAAATTATCGTAAACTTTGGGATATTTTTCCCGAGACTTTGGCGGTAATACCTGTTGCACAACTCTCTGTGCATTAATTTCCATAAGCGTGTTAAATCCTCTTCTTCACTGGACATTTTTAACAATTTTAGAAAATTGAAGAAATTAATAAACACACGAAAAAACAAGAGCTGTTTCCCGCCGGTTTATTTTTTTTAATCTTACGACACTGATATTAGGCTTGGGCTGCAGACCTATACAGCCTACTATTAAATTAGTTTTGTAATAATAATTTTCTTAAATAAATTAAATAGCCTACCGTACTTTAATTTAAATTTTAATATCTATTATGTCTTAAAACACATAAGGTAAATAAATTAAAGTAAATATTATAAAATAACAAATTCTATCTATGAACTTCTTATTATGTTTGGCTGTATGGGTCATTTTCTTTGTCATATAGAAATATTTATGAGTAGGTATATACGTTAATGCACTTGTGCACAAAATTCGATTTTCTGCAGCCTATATCCTGCTCAAATAAGCACTTTCAGAGCATAAGAAGTGAAAAGATTATTATGATTGGATATAAGCTAACGATTACTTACTGGTGACTTACTTCATTATTTTATCTCAAAATGTGTCAACGCTGTCAAAACAAGTTTAACACAGCGATGATCTTGCCTAAGTATTCGTTTCCACTAACTTTTATATTAGGAAGAACAGCACAGTCATAAAAAGGTATTCACTTTTACGTCTCACTTTTGTCGCACGGCATATTCAGCCTTAAACCTTAAAAGATAAAGGCTAGATTAGATGAGGAGTTGGTCGCACGTGGCCTGTTAGTGGTATTTTGACGTGTCAGAGGAAAAGCAGCTAAACAAGAAAGCTTTTAAAGAATTTAGCGAAAACGACGCCGCTGGGAGCTCCCGTGCGGTACAGCCGTGTTTTCAAAATGGCTGACTCTGGCTTTTCGCTCACTTACCTAATAGACGTTGGTGGTTCTATTTAACAGTTCTATTTATTTTCAGAATAAAATTGGGCTAGGTTAAATAGGATTTTAATGTTTATTCTGTTTCCGCACAGTAGTTTTTTGCAATGAAGTTTAATAATATTTTTAGTTTGCCAATCTGAAGATTTGGTACGCACTAATAAATACAGAAGTACAATACAACAATCATTTACATATCCTATTTAATTAACAAAAGTGGTTGTTATACGAATATTTTATCGCCTTACTCATTGAAATCAATGGCCTTAATGCTAGAATTTTTCTAAAATTTCAAAATTAACGAGGGCTGCTATTTATGTATCCGGAATAACAAAAAATAACAAACATCTATAACCAAATATACTTTTATTGCTTTTCAAAATATTCCCCGTGATGATCGATGCATTTTTTCATACGTGAAACCAACTTGCGTAGCATTTTTTCCATTCTGTATCGGGTATCTCCAAAACGTGCATTTTGAAAGCATCAACGGCTTCTTCCCGGGTCGAAAATCGGTGTCCACGTAATTTGTTCTTCACGCTTGGGAATAAATAAAAGTCGTTGGGTGCCAAGTCGGGACTGTACGGCGGATGACCCGTCAATTCGATCATTTGACTATTTAAATACTCCGTTGTTGCGGCCGAGGTGTGACAGCTGGCGTTATCGTGGTGAAGGATTATTCTTCGTTGTCGATTGTTCTTGCGTATTTCTCCAAAGACTTCTGGCAAGCAAATGGTGGTGTACCATTCAGAATTAACCGTTTTACGATTCTCTAGTGGTACTGTAGCCAGATGTCCACTAATACCAAACAACCATTTGCTTCAAAGTGCTTTTTGCACGAACAACTTTAGTTGGGTTTGGCTCATTTTGGAACACGCAAACCGTTGACTGCTATTTAGTTTCGGGATCATACGCATATATCCAAGATTCGTCTCCTGTGTAGATATTATGAACAGCTTTTGATGTACCACATTTGTATTTTTCTATCATTTTTTTGCATCAATCAACACGAGCCTGTTTTTGTTCAACTGTTAAGTTGTGCGGGATCCAACTAGAACAAATTTTCTTTACAGCCAAATGTTCGTGTAATATTTTATAAATACTCGTCATACTAATGCCCAGAAATGCCTCTATCTTGCGATATGTAACATGACGGTCTTGCATTACTAGTTCGCGCACAGCATCAATATTTTGTGGTACAACAGCTGATTTAGGGCGACCTTCTTTAAAATCGTCCGCAAGCATTCGACGACCACGATTAAACTCACTGAACCAGTGATACACAGTGTCGATGTGGCTTCCTCCCCAAAAATCGACAAAAGTTGATCCATGCACTGTTTTTGAGTTAATCCACGCCGAAAGTCGTAATAAATCATAGCACGAAAAATTTCACGAGTCAAATCCATGGTGATGATAGACAATGAATTTTAAAAATGGCGCCACTAATTTAAAATCAATTGACAGATGAATGAAACAAACTTTATTTTACAGCCAAAGAGTTCTATTTTTAAATGTTATAATTTCTTTTTAAATATTGTTTATGTAAGTGGCCAGTTCCGGATACATAAATAGCAGCCCTTGTACAACCTGGTGACTAATTTCCTTATTATCCATATAATTTTCTGTCTTTTGAAAGGTAGAGATGTTTAGTTTCATAGGCTAATAGCAAGAGAGCTAGCGTTATTTAGTTAACTTGTTATGATAATAATAATTTATTCAATAAAGTAACAAAGACTCATTAAATTGTTAGTAATCAATGTACGTACTTAGAGTCTACGGTTAGAGTCATAAGATTAAAAATAATGAAAATGAAATTAAACTACTTGAATTATAATTCTCCTTATATAATTGGGAGGCGGCAGCAGCGATTAATAGAAGGACAGTCAACCCTCTTGACTATCATTGCCAGGATGGTGTTGGAGCCGCCCCGCACCCGGCGCATCAGGGACGCGCACCGCTTGCGCATGTTGGCGTAGAAGCAGTCAGTGCGCACGTGCGCGAACATGACCGACGCGCTACAGTGGCGAGGCAGCCCCATCAGCATCCTGCCTGAATGCATTATTATATTGGACACGGAGGACCTCATATGATTTTTTTGAGTAATACACCAACAGTCAGTTAGTTAGATATATGCCCGGTCGAACTTGCGACCTTTAGAGCAGAAGGAAGACACTGCCAAGTGCCATCTATGACTAGTATGTCAAATGCGTAAGCGGATTTTACCTTACACAACATTCGAAAAAGATTCAACGCACATTTTTCTTATAAATCAAGAAAGCCTCGTGTTCCGCGTGGCCTCGAATGAATAATACAATCTGGATGGCTTGACATGCCGACGACGGGAGGGATCACTTCCGTGTATTGGGGGCTAATAAAATATCAACTAAACCGCTAGCGAGACGAAAGGCTTTTCAAGTTCTTACATGCTGCGATTCCGACCGGAATGTATTTTAGTGTACATTGCGTTTTTATCAGCTGAAACTTTCAGTCTGAAAGATTAACTCTATAGGTTATTCGCTATGGGTATTTGACTGACTATTCCATAAGGCTGTTCAACTTCTTACACGCTGGGATTCCGGTCTATGTAAAAAAAATGTTTTGTGGTAGAACACTATCATATTTTTCGTTTAAAAATAAAAAAAATTAATCAAAATTATAGTAGTACAAGATAAACTGATTTATTTATTTCTTTTACGGAGGAAAACAAAGTAGTCGGGTTTCAGTTTTTAACTTGAACGAGCATTTTATTGAGTTATGAATGCAACGCTACGTATTGTCACAAAAGAAAACAGTAGTGCTTTGTTTTTAAAAGTTGTAATTGTTTTCTTTTTACTAACATCGCACTAGTGGGAATATTGTCGAGGTAACATAACTTAAACATAATACACACATCGTTCAATTTTGTTTTATTTTATTATTTAGTCTAAGCCCAGTAAAACAATTATTGTTACAGATTACGAGGTTTTCTTCCACGGTCGAAACCAGATCTTGCTATAAAAATCTGTTTCGTAACCAGTTGCGATTGAGGAGGTTTTTGAAACTAGTAACTAGTCTACAGGCAGGCAGATTCGTCGTCATCTGGAGATCACAAGGAATCAAACGATACCAGTTTTTGGTATACAGATACGTGACCTCTATTTTTGACAAATACAAGGCCCCGCCGCCGGCGCCCGCGCCGCCGGCGCCCGCGCCGCTACACTAAACCTTCGGCTGAAGTCTGCTGGGCGTCTTTTGAAAAAAAAAAAAACAACAAGTAGGCATATACCTAAAATATATATATTTAATTATTTTGAACTTAACAAGTTTACCATACATTAGTAAAAAAAATAAAACAAAAATTGTCACAGAGCCGAGCCACTAGTTAAAATGTAAAAGAATAGGGAGATATTATCTCCAGACAATGGCCGACAGAATTTTTTTTTTCTTCTAATTCCTTGACCGCATTTACAATTTCTTCTTCGATTTCTAAGTAATTTTTAGACTTTTTGTTGTTAGTTTTAAACAAATCGTAATATTGAGTCTCCTTGAATCTAATAAATGAGCAATTGTGGGGTTCTTTTTACCAATAAACCGGTTTATTCTGCTGTGCCACCCTTCAATATTGTTTGTTGTTAAAAAAAATATACCAAAATAGTTCAGTAGATATAATTTTCAAGTATACCAAGAAATTAAAAATTTCGTCTAGTGTCTTGTTACACTTGTGTCTTCAAATAGTCATTTAGCTAATGAAATATTTGTATTTAAAATATAGGGACACAGAATTTACGGCTAGACTAGGTATTGTAGAGACAAGATAATTTGTAAAAAGTATTCGGCCGTAACTGGTTTCGACCGTGGAAGAAAGCCTCCTCAATCGCAACTGGTTCCGAACAAGGACGAATAAGTCCTCGATCGTAACTGGTTTACGAAACTCAGTTTCGATGGCGGCCGAAGGGCTGTTAACGATATATCGAATAAACCCGCGTGTATCTGCACCTGTGTCTGGCCCGGATAGCCAAGGAGATGCAGGTTCGAGTCCTGTCCAAGATCGACATTAGTTTTTTTTTTTTTTATAGGGGATCGACTACTTTTTTTTATTTTATAAATCCAAACTTCTTAGTTTCTGCTATCGGACACTAAAAGAATTTTTGCTCTATCTTTAAAATTGACCGAGTTATAAACATACCCACTTGTGACGTCATTTGTTAGTAACACCATATAATCTCCATACAAAAAATCGTTTTGAAAGAGACAGACATATTGAAACTTTAAAAAATCACTGTAAATTCGTTTTTCAACCGATTCTGTTTTTTTCTTCGTGAATCGTCTGTACTGCTAATTTATATTTAAAAAATAATTCATAAAATATTATGGTTAATTCATAAAATATGGTGAACGAACAGTCCGATCCCTTATTATTAGACTGACTAGCTTTTACGACAGCTTGATAATATATTCGAGCGTCGTCGGTGGTCTAGTGGCTAGGGCCGCTGCCTCCCGTCCGGGAGACGCGGGTTCGATCCCCACCACGTACCAATGTGTTTTCGAATTTAGAATTCATATGTACGTTTATTCGACGCTCTTACGGTGAAGGAAAACATCATGATGAAACCTGCACACTCCTGCGAATAAATTCAAAGGTTGTGTGTGAAGTCGACCAACTCGCACTGGGCCAGCGTGGTCGACTAAGGCCTAATCGCCCTAATTCAGGGTAGACTCGAGCCCCTCGGTGGGGACGAATATGAGCTGTTGATGATCCCATCTAGGCCAAACATTAACAATTCTGTGGCTGCCTGTAGGTGTAGGCTCTTTCTAGTTTATGATCAGACGGCTGTGTGTGAGATGTCCCTATTTCTATTGTTTTTGTCTTTTCGGCGGAGGTGGTCCGTTTCTGTAACAGTGACTTTCGGAGTACGTCAGTTTCTTGAATCACGCTCTTTTTCTAAAAGTGTAAAAAGTGCTTGTGTCGTATGATACTTATAACTTTTCTAGGTATATTTACATCTTGATGATTTTATTTCTCAAAAGGCCAGAAGATAATATGTATATTAAAGGGTGATCGAATGGTTTGAGGCTCACTTGTACAAAGATTGCTACGGTAAACTTGGTAAATAAAATTACTCGTTTGAGGCGGTTTGGGAGGCTGTGTGGCGTAGCCCTGTTAAATGAAGGGTGAAGTAAGTGAAAATCAATGAACTCGCGAATATAACGAACTAGAATTTACAAACAAAATGGCGGTAGTCAACTGAAATTCGTAATAATTTTACGTACGATATAAATTAATTTTTAACGAGGATTTATTTTTGGGATCATATTTATTAATTTATGACTATAGAATGGCTGAATAAATAATTAAAATAATTGAAAAAAATTACACATTATTAAGGATTATTGCATCTTTGTTATCAGAATTTTAGAACTGGCCAATAAAATAAAAATAATCTTTGGAGGGATCAAAAAGTAGTGAGAATGAAATAGAATATAATGACTATTGATAACTTAATAATTTATTTTTCTACATAGTCTCCGAGTCTCTCTACACACCGAGTCCAGCGCTTTTCCAAGGCTACAATCCCTTTAAAAAAATTTTTTTGTCTTGGTCGTGCAAAAAGCTCTCCACGGCATCCATCACCTCGTTATCGTCTTCGTACCTGTTTCCCCTTAAGTATTCTTTCAATTTTGGGAACATATAAAAATCGCTAGGCGCCAGAGAGGTGAATAAGGGGGGGGGGGTCAACCAATTCGAAGCCAGCTTGCTGAATGGCAGCCATCGCAACTGCCGACCTGTGCGCGGGTGCATTGTCGTGATGAAACAGCACGCCCCTTCGAAGTTTCCCTCTCCTTTTCTCTTTGATGGCATTCCTCAACTTGAGAATTAAAGCTGCATAATATTGGCCCGTAATAGTGGTTCCACGCTCCAGGTAATCAATCAACAATATCCCTTCTGGGTCCCAAAATATTGAGGCCGATGCCACGGCACGAAACTTCTTCGGGGTCGGTGATGATGGCCGTTTCCATTGCGAAGATTGCTGTTTTGTCTCAGGATCAAAATGATGGACCCATGTTTCATTCATTGTTACGAAACGAGACAAAAAGTTCTCAGAATCTTCTTGAAACTTGTCTAACAATATCTTCGAAATGTCAAGTCGATTTTGTTTCTGACTGTCGGTTAACATTCTCGGCACCCATCTTGCGGAAACCTTTCTCATATTCAAAGATTGTTTCAATATGGATTGAATATGAAATGCCCGTTTCTTGAATTAAGTATCGGATGGTAACTCTTCGATTGCTCAATACAATTTTCTCGACTTTCGCAACATTTTCTTGGGTGACTGACGTCGATGGACGGCCGCATCGATGTTCGTCTTCTGAGCTCGTTCTCCCTACTCGAAATTGAGAAGCCTACCTTGCTACAGTAGCATACGGCGGAGCAGACTCTCCTAATGTTGCCTCCAAATCGCAATGAATCTCTTGAGTCGTTAACTTTTTTAAACAGAGGTATTTAATAACGGCTCGCACTTCGTTTTTCTCCATTTTCGAGAACACGTTCCGTCACGAAGCAAACAAATGATTACATTTAGAAAAAAACAAAAGCGAATCGAAGATTTTTTTTCTTTATTAATATTACAAATATGTATCTGAGCTATGCCTGCCAGTATTTTTTTTTTCTTACCAAGGAGTATGTCATTCTCATTACTTTTAGATCCCTCCTCGTATGTTTGGATTTTGTTATATATTTCTATATTATAAATTGTTTTATATTTGTATTCAAGTAGGTCTATTTATTTACATTATACTTAGCGCACTTTTTGTCTACCTTTAAATTATTCTTCTCTCTTACTATATGTATAGGTTGGCTGAAAGAGATCTCTTTGTAGAGGTAAACTCTCCTTAGCAATGTAAATTTTTAATCAAATGTATGTGAAATTTTTAATCAAATGTGTGGTGACGGCAGAGTAGAATACATTTGCCAGCAACCCCTACTCTTCCCGTGGGTGTCGTAAGAGGCGACTGAGGGACTACACATTGAACAGGGAACGGGCAGCAGCGCTCTCTGACACAGTAACCTTTTAATCTGCAATCTCCAACCCGCCTGCCAAGCGTGGAGATTATGGCAAAACCCTCCACTTAAGTGGAGGAGGCTCATATTCCAGCAGTGGACTGTAACGGGCCGTTCATGTTTCATGTGAAAATTGTGTGCAATAAAGAATGTATAAAAAGTTGCACATTTTAAGCGATCAATCATTAATCCTCCTCTTATCGGTTTACATAGTGCGTGAAAAAAAAAACCATGTAGATTCTCTATCCTACCATTGTGGAACGCAATAAATTGTTTGAATTGATTTGATTTGATTTCTGATTTAATATTAAGAGGAAGGTTTATCATCATGAAGAATATATACTCGTATCTTCAAATCACCTACTTCATCATCATCATCATCATCATCATTCCAGCCTGTTAAAGTCCACTGCTGATCATAGGCCTCTCCAATCGCACTCCAGCGCGACCGGTCCATAGCTACCTGCATCCAGCGAGACCCAGCGATCCTCACCAGGTCGTCAGTCCATCTCGTAGGTGGCCGTCCCACACTGCGCTTGCCAGTACGTTGTTTCCATTCAAGAACTTTCTTGCCCCATCGGCCATCCGATCTTCGCGCTATGTGGCCTGCCCATTGCCACTTCAGCTTGCTTATCCTTCGAGCTATGTCAGCAACTTTGGTTCTTCTACGGATCTCCTCATTTCTGACTCGATCTCGTAGAGAAATACCAAGCATAGCTCTCTCCATAGCTCGCTAAAATCACCGACTTACATAACATGATTTAAAACTTCCGTTACTAAGGTCGAGTTATTTCACTTTAAAAGCCGTACATGTCTAATAAAAATCAATAATGAAGGTTGTCCATTATCGGATCCATTCACCGCACACAACCCCGCGTAACCCAATCAGGGCCTTCCCCTTTTATTAAAGCGGTCTCGAAGCGGCGGTAATTCTATTGACATCTCTACTTAGTATATAGTAGTATTTAACTATAGAGCGGTATCGACCCGGCTACGGTAAATTTCATTTTAAATTAACAGTTCCATTTTAAAACAACTGTGAGTTGTAAGGTCGACGACTGACCCCACGAACCCTGGTGCCATTTATGGAGCCGCCTCTGACATGGTTTATGTAAGGATTATTAGCAACTTATACATTCTTTTGTTGAGAGTGTGTTCTACTGAACAACTTTTCCTGTAGGGTAACAGTTGAAATAAAAATGAACTTTTCAAACCGCAAGGCCAAATAAGTCGGGTTAGTCATTCAATGGCCGTGTGGTGACGGCAGAGTAGAATACATTTGTCACCAACCCCTTCTCTTCTTGTGGGTGTCGTAAGAGCCGACTTAGGGACTACACATTGAACAGGGAACGGGCAGCAGTGCTCTCTGATACAGGTAACCTTTTAATCTGCGATCTCCAACCCGCCTGCCAAGCGTGGAGATTATGGCAAAACCAAACACTTAAGTGCTGGACTGTAAGGGGCTGTTGATGTTGATGATGATGTTGAGTCATTCAAGGCTAAAACATTTCAGAGTCAAATCTTTTGTTTATTTTATTTATGTTTAGGATTACCGGCCTTTACAAATAATTAAAAAAAGGCCGTATCAGAGGTAACCTAAACCAACGAGCATAAATCTGAATGAAGCGAAAGAAATATACCTGGATCGTAGGAAGTAGTATCTGCCTACCCCACAGGGAGAAAGGCGTGAATTAATGTATGCTGCATTTATGCAAAATCACATTGAAATTATCAACATTGAAATGTGTAATGAAATAATCCGTTGTTGTACCACCGCTAATGATGTGCCGTTCCCGGTAAATTACTTTTGTGTGGGAATATTCCGGGGAATATTCCCTTGAGAACTTAAACAATGGGAAAGTTGTCGAAATCTTTTATTTTTTTTATATATTTATATGTCACAATATTAAGTTTTAGGAGACAAATCACAAGTAATATTTGAATACTTACTAACCTAAGAGATTTCGTATATTCCCAATGTTACCGGGAACAATCACCGAAAATTTCCCACATGCCTGGGAATATTCCCAAAACTCCCAAAAAATGGGAATATTCCCAATGTTTCCGGGAATATTCCCGGGCAGATTCTGAAAGTTTTAACTGTATTTTAATAAGAGAAAAAGAAACAGACGTTTTTTGATAGTTTTTATTCATGTGTGTACAAATATGCGTTATCAATATAATCAACAATTAAACATCAATAACATTTTAGTATTAACAATTTTAGGTATACTAAAATAATTAACAAATCACAGAACGATCAACATGTTTTTCATAAGTTATAGGTATAAAACAAAGCAACTTTTTTAAAATCCGACCACAAAGATCCAAATTTGTTTTTAAATATCAATAAAATTTCAGTATTAACAATTTAAATTATACTAAAATAATTAACAAATCACAGAACGATCAACATGTTTTTCATAAGTTATAGGTATGAAGCAAAGCAACTTTTAAAATCCGACCACAAAGATTCAGATTTATTTTTAACAACGAGGTTTGTATGTTTAAATACGTGCACCAAGTTACAAATTAAATAACAGGTAACTAAAAAAGGACGCTTTCATTGTTTGATGACCTTGTTGCCACTCAAATAAAGAGATACGCAAATAAAGTGTTTTTTAAAGAGGAAGCAAGACAGTTGATCCACATCTTACAGTCAGCAATGAACAGGCAAACATTTACTTGGCTGTATGTAACTAACAAAATGACTAATACCTATACCTATATACCTATCTGTAATAAAATTACAGTTTTCTATAGTACCAAGCTAAGGCGCGAAAAGAAAAAAAGGCAGACATCAAGGGTCATTTCTGTGTCTGGGTATTGAATATTTGTCTATCTTTGACACCCATACTCGTAGTACAGGCCTTGCCTAGTTTTGGATCAGATGACCGTGAGTGAAATCTCTCACTTAAATAAAATAAAATTGTCTATATCAAAAATAATCAATTTTGCTAATTAAATCATACTAACCAAACCAGCCAACCAACCAACCAAACTAAATTAAAACACTAGGTAAATAAAAGAATTCAATATATTAAAAGTTTCATGTGTAGGGGAATATTCCCGGGAACATTGGAAACTTTTGGTAACTTACCGGGAATATTCCCATAGGGAAAATACTGGGAATGGGAACATTCCCCACGGCACATCTCTAACCACCGCTATACAACCTGTGCTGACATAACTACCGTACAGAACTGAGTTGGTAGTAAAAGTTCGCATTAAGGGGTTACTCAACCTCTTACTAAAAGGGTTTTTATCACCAACTATTCCCCGCAGACATATAACATAACATATTATACCTATATACATTCATAAATACAGACCTACAAGAAAAGGTAGAGAGTTTGGCTGGAATCATCATCATCATCGTGTGGGCTGTAAGGTTGACAATCGACCTCACAAACCCTGGTGTCAGTGTTATAGAGTCGCCAAAGGCCACTGAATTGGCTCATGTAACGACTAGATAGTAGCCGGGACCAACACCTTAACGTGTCTTCCGAAACACGAAATCATCTTTCTTTTCGAACAATCAGGTGATTCAGCCTGCAATGTCCTAACCAATCTGGGAAAAGTCTCACAAAGAGATTTTTGCTTGACAGCGTCTCCACCGGGAATCGAACCCGGAACCTCCGTAATGGGCGTCGATATCTCGACCACTCGGCCACGGAGGCTGTTTTGGCTGAGTTAAAACCTAAAGACAAGATTCCTGCGCCTTTCATTGTAGTAAGGAATTGAATACCAGTCGCGGTGGGTTGTAGTTAGAAGTCACTTTTTCTGTTTACTTATAAATTACTAGCTTTCAGCCCGCGGTTTCACCCACGTTAAATGAGTTTCCCCGTGGGAATGAAGTGTTTTACCGCGGTAAAAAGTAACCTATGTCCTATTCTAGGGCCTAACCTAAATGTGTGCATCAGTTTCATCCCAATCCGTCCAGTGGTTCAAGCGTGATTCGGCAACAAACATCCAAACTTTCGCATTTATAATATTAGTAGGATAGGATAATCCACCGATGTTTTCCTAGTACTGCATAGTGGTACGAATCTAATAGTTTTATGTTTTGTTATTTGGAAACCTTGATTGAGAGTTAGCTCATTTTAATTGTAGAAATCAGACATATTAGCTTGTGTTATATGTAGGCACGTATTATGTCTAGTTTCAGCCTGACAATGATAACCAAGAGCTTTTTTTCTGATGTTTGTATGTACAGAAATAAGTACACTTTACAAAGCACCACTTTGCTGTTAGGCAGTCCCAATGCTGGGCTATGAGCTCGCTTTTCTTATGCACCGATTTCGTGAGCCTCCTTGTCTCCATTCTTTATCAAATGCATATAATTTATTATTAAGTTTAAATAAAAATATTTTATTCGAATTAAGATTTTTTCAAATAAAATTTTCGACTTCAAAGCTATCATGGATGGTTATTCGTGGCTTCAGTTGTATGTTCACTGGAGTACATCTATGACCTGAAAAGTATACATTATTCAGTTTTTCCGCGCATTGTTATCCTAATCCCACATCACGGCGACGAGGTACATTACAGTCATACCTGTAATTAAGAACTAAAATTAAGGGCTGCCACATAGTTTCAAATAAAACAAACTAATATTGAAAATTGTAGTATCTTTTTAGGAGCTCCTCTATCCTTTGAATATTATATCTATAAAAGACCACCACTTTGAGAAAGCATTATGATGATTAAATGGTTTCTTGGCCTTGTTGGTTATATTTTATAAATTTTATACTAATATTACGAGTATGAATGTGAAAATATATTTGGATGTTTAGTTATTATTTCCGCCTTCACGTTTAAACTACCCAACGGATTTGAATGAAATTTGGAATGAAGATAGTTTGTAACCTGGATTAACACATAGGATTTTTTACGGAAAAAGTTTTATCCCATGGAAAATCTTACACAACACGAGCGTAGCAGAAGACGAACCGCTATGCGCTAGTAATAAATAAAAATATATACATATATTTTTAAATGTATTTTTTTTTCACATTTTGTAAAAAGATGCCGCAACATAAACAGATGCACTAAAAATGTTTTAACTCATCCAGAATTTTAGAGGCTTCCCGCAACCTACATCAGGTCGATTGTCATACCCCTACAAGGTCGATTGTCATACCCCTACATAAGAAAGGACCCCAAACTTTAATTGAAAATTATAGACCTATCACGTTGATCCCAGTTTTATCTAAAATATTCGAAAAGGCAATGAAAATTAGAATGCTATGTTTTATTACTAAATACAATATTTTAAAGGAGGAACAGTTTGGGTTCCAACCTAATAAATCAACTAGTTTAGCCATGTTCTATCTAGTGCGTGATATAATTGAGAACATCAATGCTAAGAAAAGAAATACAGTAGTATTTTTTGATATGTCCCGGGCTTTTGATTTTGTCTCACATGAACTTTTACTTACAAAATTGGAAAATTTAGGCATACGAGGTCTACCGCTAGACTGGCTTGCCTCTTACTTAAAAAATAGGAAACAAGCGGTGGAAGTTAAAAGTTTAGATAGTAAAGGTTGTGTAGTTGCAAATAGGTCACAATATAGAGTCAACGCATGCGGTGTGCCTCAAGGAAGCGTGCTGGGCCCGTTACTATTTCTACTTTACATAAACGACCTTCCTGAGATTACACGCCACAATTGTTTTTTATTTGCGGATGACGTATCGGTTATCATACCCCAAGAGAAGGAAATAAATGCGGTAAATTACGAACATGAAATAAATAATACCGTCCAAACTATAATTTCATGGCTTAGCCATAATAATTTATCAGTCAACCTAACAAAAACAAATTTTATTCAATTTGGTACAAACAGACAGAGTAAATTAAACTTGAATATTCAATATAATGTTGAGAATATTATAGAAGTTGACAATACAAAATTTTTAGGCATCACACTGGACAAAAATCTCACTTGGGTAAAGCATGTTGAATCGCTAAAGGATAAACTACATCGTTATGTGTATGTTTTAAGAAGATTACGAAACGTCACTACCATGGAAACTACTCTAGCAGCTTATCATGGCTATGTGGCTTCGTTGCTCAAATATGGGATTTTAATTTGGGGAAACACTACCGAGATAGGCAAATTATTTATAGCTCAAAAGAAATGCGTGAGAGCTATGTGCGGCAGAGGTCCTCGCGAATCATGTGTTCCTTTGTTTAAAAAGTTAGGCATACTTCCATTGCCATGTCTATACTTACTTGAAGTGGCCACATTTGTAAAAAATAATTTATTGTTATTCAGGCGTACGGCAGACATTCATAGCAGAAATTTAAGAGACACAAACAAATTAGTTTATAATAGTATACCACGACTAGCTCTTTATCGAAATCAATGCAGCTCAATGTGTGTGAAGATTTTTAATGCCTTACCAAAGGACATTAAGGATCTGCCAAAAAAAATTTTTAAGGGTAGGTTATTAAAATGGTTAAAAGAAAAATGTTTTTATAAAATTAGTGATATATTTGTATAAGTTGATTAGGTGATTGGTATAATGACGTGATATTGTAATATTGAAGTTTTATTATTAGACACTACCAAATTGTAATATGTACAAAATTTGCATGCTGTAAAAGGTAAAATATGAGAACATTTATGTTATTTAAGACCAATTTTGACCATGTTTTGAGCAAATAAATATTCATTTCATTTCATTTCATTTCAAAGAGCCTGGCCACGTTGCACGGTACGTGGTCGCTGCTCAAGAACATTCCTACTCCAGTGGCCGTCAATTCCCTAGTTTTTAACACGCTTTTATTAGCTTCACCTGTATGCTTGTGTGCTTGTATGTATGTAACCGACTCCTTTGTTTGGACTTGATTTTGACCCACTTTAAACGGACAGATTTAATTGAAACTTTGTACACTTATCAAGAACCGGTGACAATACAATAATTAGAAAAAAAAATACACGCTTTCACAGTACATCAAACTAAAAAGTGAAAAATAAAATATAGTTTTTCAGCTTATATTAAGAATTATTTTTCACTTTTTTGATGTGCTTTAAAAGCGTGGTTTTTAGTTATTTTTAACAATATTTTATTTTGTGGACGCATAACAGCAGCAGTAAAAAAGATTTTTTAATGTGGTCAGCCCTAGCGTATATAAAACGCGTTGTGCCAGGCTAACGGTCGCAGTGGGCACATTACGGCACACAGGTATATTTCATCTCGGCGTGGACAACCCTAATGCCCTGGTGATTATATCGCACGAACAACAATAAATAACTCTTATTGTTGAGATCATAAAGCTTTATTTGGAAATATTTTAGTTAATGTCCCAAGTGAGGGAAAAAAGGTTTTAATTTTAATTTATTTCCCAAGTGAGTGAAATAACACTCCAGATAATGTAAGTTCTATTCATCAGAATAAAAAAAACATTAGTCAATAATTTTCCACAAATCTATTGTAATGAGCGATTGAAAAGGCACAAAGGTATGTTTTCAAAACCTTTACAACTGGTTGACCTAAGTCCACAAGTTTGAACAATATTGAACCATGAGAGATACTAAAATTGAACTAAACCACAAGTTTGTATGAAAACAGCTATTATTTGGAATCGACAAAACACTTGTCAGCGCCGCCGCCCTCTTGGAGAAATACAAACAAAGACACAATTAGAGTACCTATCCAGTTACAAATAAAAAAAAACTGAATTTTGATACAGACCAAATCTGATTTGATAGTATCGAGATACTCTATCAATGTTTTTACAAAATAATTATTAAGTAAAAAATATTTTTAACAACACGTTTCTACGCACTAAAAAGTATAAAATAATTTTTATTGAGATTTTTATTGGTGTCGTACTCTTGTAGGACTTAAAACGAAAAACGTGGGGTGTATGGAATAGATATTCTAAGAAGTAGAGAACGAGGTGAGGGCTGACAGCATAGCCGACGCTGTAACCTTTTCATTGTCTTACTTATTTTCATGTCTGTCTGTACTACTTATTGATACATAACATATTGTTAATGTAATGACAATGAATAAATGTCTTCTAATTCTTATTAGTGCCATGTTATGTGTTATGTGTTATGTCTTGAAAACTTACAAATAGTTATTATTAGTATCTTTTTGGCAGTGCAATTCAATTGTTGTGTTTTTTTTATTATTGGAAAGACTTGCGTTTGACCATTATTCTAGCTGATGGAAATTGATTATAAGGTGAAAGATGGACCACGCTCGCCTAGAAGATGTCTATGTTTTTTTTTATAAAGGGGCTAAATTCTAATCTATAGTTTTTTGAGAAACACGGTTATGCTTCAAAATCTACCCCATGCACCCCACGTTTTTCGTTTTAAGTCCTACAAGAGTACTACACCAATAAAAATCTCAATAAAAATTATTTTATACTTTTTAGTGCGTAAAAACGTGTTATAAAAATATTTTTTACTTAATAATTATTTTGTGCTTTTTAGTCTAACGTATTTAAATTTTGCAAGATACCCTGAACATCACGTAGGACTAAACTGCTAAGACTAAAAATCCCAAGCAAGACGAGATTATGTTGTTACGTTGAGATTACCTTTCGGCTCCATCATGAGACCCTAGACATCACATATTATGACTAAAGATCTAGTCAAGACAAATCCAACGGGTAAAAACACGACTAGGTTATGTTGACTATTTGAGGAAATACAGCGGCCACCTTCTGGTTCCATCATGAGATCCTGGACATCACGTATGACTAAAAATCTTGTCAAGACAAATCTAACGAGCCTAAACACGACGAGATTATGTTGTGTATTTTAGGAGTTTCTATGGCCACCTTCCTGCTCCATCACGACACCCTGGATATAACGTGAGACTAAATATCTAGTTAAAACGAATCCTACGGGCCCAAACACGACTAGGTTATGTTGAGTATTTGAGGAATTCTTGTGGGTTCCCTCCGGCTCCATCATCAGACCCTGGTCATTACTTATGACTAAAGATCATGTCAAGACAAATTCAACGAGCCCAAACACGTCGAGGTTATGTTGTGTTTTTTAGGAGTTCCTATGGCCAACATCCAGCTTTATCATGAGGCCCTGAATATCACGTATATCTAAAGATCTTTTCAAGACAAATCCAATGAGCCCAAACACGTCGAGGTTGTGTTGTGTATTTTAGGAGTTCCTATGGCCACCTTCCGGCTCCGTCATCAGATTAGCTCCATGGTATCATAATATTGCATCGTCACCGAGGTTACATATGTGTACCAAATTTCAGCGCAATCGAATGACTGCACGTGCTCCAAAAATGAGTTGCAAGATTCGGACCGAACAAACCCACAAACAAACAAACAAACAGACAGACAAGAAAGCGAGTTAATAAAAACGTGTTAATGAATAAATTTTAGATTTAGATGATTTTCAAGGTTGAAGTTATAGATTTTTCAGCTGATTCTTACAGACATGTAGAGTTTCCTTGGATATGGTGATTAGTGCTGAGCTCAAACGTTCACAATGTATCGATCGATATTATAATTTGAAAACAATACTTACGAGGTCAATGCTCCTCATCTTCATTGATCCTGGCTAGTACGGTAGCCAGAACAATATGAGGCTGGATGCTTTATCTCGTATGGGTGGTATTCGTAATAATGCAAGTGATATATATATTATGTGATAGGCACACTAAGACGTTGGTCCCGGTTACTATCTAGTCGTTACACGGGCCATGTCAGTGGCCTTTGGTGGCTCTATGACACCAACACCAGGGTTTGTGAGGTCGGTTGTACGATGAAGAAGACTATAATGTGATGTAGGTACTATAAAACAAGAACCTGACATTTAGAGACCTACACCCCTAAACTGTCTTCTCAAATACACAAAATATTTACTTAAAAAAAATGAACAAAATAAATGTTACACAATTTATTTTGTCCCCGAGTATACTTCCACTCTTCTTGGCTAACTTTGGCCGACAATATGTCGGCTGAAGTTTGTATAAAATATATAAACAAAGTTGTTTTCTTTCCATTTCTCGGCTGAGATAGTTTGCGCCAGTGGACAAATGGAGTTTCTATTTTTACTGTTACAAAATTGCGATAAGTTGATGAAGAAAATGTTTTTTTTTTTTACTAAGTAAAAGATAGTAATAACTAAGTTAGAGATTACCGTTGTTATCAGCCCATTTTGTCTCCACGAGGGTTACTACCCTGAATTAGATTCAGGCCTTAGTCGACCACGATGGCCTAGTGCAGGTTGGTCAACTTCACACACACTTAATAATCAATTTTTCTTCGAATGTGTATGAAGGTTTTTTTCAAAATGTTTTTCGAAGTATGTTTTTCGTGGTTCAAGAATATAAGGGAGTGGACTGGAAATGCTACGAGTAGAGTCGTAGAACTATTTTGACTGGCGGGCGCAAACTTGGCTGTCTCCTCCATTCGTCCCGCTCTCGGAAAGTCTCCCCACTGGGTGTGAACTTCCAAGAACTCTTTGGAAGTCTTTGAACAGACTCCGTACCCAGGTCGGTCGGAGTAAAGAAAACCGTCTCAAGTGGGGATTTTTAGACGGCGCGGACCTTCGGTGCGAGTGTGGCGCGACTCCGCAGACAATGACCCACCTATTATCGTGTCCTGCTTGTCCTGACTTGTGCTCCCTGGAGGAGCTCATGGAGGCCTCAGATGGAGCAATCAGGGTGGCGGAATACTGGGCAAATAAAATATAAAATCTTTGACGAGCCATCGACTCGAAAGAAGAAGAAGAAGAGACTGGAACAAGTATGCAGAGCTGACAACCAATCTCCAGTAGGTAGAAGAGGAACATCGCAAGAAGAATATCCAAACACACTTCAACTTTACCATCACATAATTTATGTATTAAAAAATGTGAAAATATATTTGGATGTTGTTCCACTTTCACGCCTAAACTACTGGATGGATTTGGACGAAATTTGGAATGGAAATAGTTTGTAACCTGGATTAACACATAGGATACAATTTACGGGAAAAAATCCTATTCCCACGGGAAAATCTTACATAACGCGGGCGTAGCCGCGCGCGGTCCGCTGTTAATTAAAATGACATCATATAAAATGCGACACCATGTTTGGTTGCGCGATAATCTAAGAGACTTTCTGTTTTGTTTGTGGAGGGTCGCCGGGTGAGGCGAGCCAGCCAACTCTTCTACCCGTCCTGTCCTGTCCCGGCCGCGACTGTACAAACACCGTCCAAGTCCCGTCCCGAATTGGATTACCGAGCACGAGTTTACAAAAACTCTTATTCTGGTCAATGTATTATACTTTCAGAGCGAAAATATAATTTTTCGAGACCCTGGCAGAATGTTGCGCGGATAAAAAAAATCCAACTTGTCGAACAGGGGTGACATCAAATAAAAAAAATCAAATCAACGGCCCGTTACAGTCCACCGCTGGAATATGAGCCTCCTCCACTTAAGTGGAGGGTTTTGCCATAATCTCCACGCTTGGCAGGCGGGTTGGAGATCGCAGATTAAAAGGTTACTGTATCAGAGAGCGCTGCTGCCCGTTCCCTGTTCAATGTATAATCCCTAAGTCGCCTCTTACGACACCCACGGGAAGAGTAGGGGCTAGTGACAAATGTATTCTACTCTGCCGTCACCACACGGCATGGATTTGCATCGTTGTGACAAGCAGGTTTCTGAGGCGGAAAGGAGAGCAAAAGAGAATAGAGGAGCGAAGCAGAGCTGTGGAAGAAGGCGGGCGTTTCCACTGAAGTAGAGCGAATAGGAGCGAAGCATAGAGGAGAGGAGAAAGAAAGGAGCGGAACGGAGAGCAGATAAGCTAACTTCATGGTGTCACATGAAACGGTGTTCATTTGTATAATATAAACATAAATTTGCCCCTCTCCGCCTAAGATTAAACGTAGAGTGTGTGTGGCCTTTAATTTCTGAAAATCTGTTTTTTTTGTGTTATTTGTTCCATCGTACCCAAAAGAAAAAAAAAATGGCGTCACCTACCAGGACATATATAGCATAGTCGCTGCGTGTCCGCCGCTTATTGTTGCCATCCAATTTGAGTCCTAAACACCCATCAGATTATGCATCCGGGAGCAAGATTACCTACCGTAATACGGCCATGTGAAACAAGGAGTGACAAGTCCGTAAACTGCTTAACTAAATCACATTGTCAAACGTTGCCGACGCTAGCTGGGCTCCAGTAACTTGGTACGCAAAGAACAACTAACTACATATCACCGTCTAAACATGGAATCTAAGTTGGTTTTTGTGAAAGCTGAATAAGAATATAAGATGTCATCAACAGCTCATATACGTCCCCACCGAGAGGCTTGAGCCTACTCTGAATTAGAGCGATAAGGCCTTAGTCGACCACGCTGGCCCAGTGCGGGTTGGTCGACTTCACACACAACCTTTGATTTTCTTCGCAGGAGTGTGCAGGTTTCATCACGATATTTTCCTTCACATTAAGAGCGTCGAATGAACGTAGATATGAATTCGAAATTCGAAAACACATTGGTACGGGTTGGGGATCGAACCCGCGTCTCCCGGACGGGAGGTAGCGGCCCTAACCAATAGACCATCGACGATTAAAGATGTAAGGAGTATTTTTACCTACATTATAATTAAATTCTTTTGTAATTTTAAATTAATATTTAATATAAAACTAGCATCAACATCATCAACATCAACGGCCCGTTACATTGCTGCTACTGCTGGACTATGAGCCTCCTCCACTTAAGTGGAGGGTTGTGCCATAAACTCCACGCTTGGCAGGCGGATTGGAGATCGCAGATTAAAAGGTTACTGTATCAGAGAGCGCTTCTGCATATCAGTAACTAGCATATCTGTTATAAAAACCGGCTAAGTCTGAAAAAAAAAAAAAACAAATTTTTATCAACAAGATTTTTAAATTTAAGAAAATAAAAACTTTTGCAATTCAACTGACAGCCAATTTCCATGAAAGTTCTCCAAAATGTCGTAGAATAAAAATTGTTCAGTATCATTGGTTGAATAACACGTTTGCGTTGTAAAACCTATTTATATATTCAATTGACAATCGTTAAACGGACTGGTTTCCACAACTCGACATCTAATGCGCCTATTTTGCGTGTGGGTGGGAAGTGTCATTCGAGCCAATCCAACTCCTCCAGGAAACCCAGCAGGCCCTTTACGTTACCGGTCATCCCTGGAAGGTCCCTCGCTTTACCGAGGTGAGCCCTGTAGTTCACTACTCCCGTTCACTCCATGAGGACGTGAGCAGCCGTTTCTTCTGCCTCCAAGCAGGCTCTGCAAAAAGGAACCATGTTTAACCATCTTGTTAAAGGAACCATGACCAGTTAATGCTGCATAACCTATTTATATAGCAATAACAATCTTCAAGGTGGGATAAAAAAAAATGCGTGTAACTTCACTTACCAGCAGACTATTAATTTCCGCGTGCACTGTTACTAGATAGAGAAAAAGTTGTTTAATAACATTATCATTATAATGGTCCCGTCGCCTTGTACAAATATTATGATAGTATTTGATCATAATACTAAATAAAATAGATAGTAGACTTTAACTCCCACATAGGTTTAATCCGTGGTTGAGTTGTGTGCGGTCTAGACTCCTCAGCTATGAATGTAAAAAAGATATAAATAATAAAAGTTGGCACGTTAAATGTGGTTCTTCTAGTGAACGTATTCGAGAAATACAAAAATGTTCGTATTGCTATTTGCATTTTTTTGTTGTACACCACCTGCTTTCACTACTAAGGAAATGGAATTAGAAAAAGTTGTAACTAGTTCCGTTTTTCGAAAAATCATAGAAAATATTATAACAGAGCAATTGAAACTAAGAGCACCTGACAAATTAACATCTCCAAGTGTCCATTTAAAGACGGATGCGCAAACAGAACCTTCAATCAATAACACCGATGTGAAAATTACAAGAACTTCTGATTTTGTTGAAGATCTCAGTGCTAATAATACAAAAGACGTTACTACAAATAAGAATGTAAAGAATTTGGTTACTATCAGTTCAGCTGAAGATCTCAATACCAATGATACAAAGAAAGTTACCTCAAATGAATTAAAATCTAAACTGGTACATCTGATAAGAAATTTAGAAAAAATTCATTTAGCATTATGGGTGTCCACTAAAGGACCCGAAATTTCAGTAAATAGATCTGATTCAAACAATCGTAATACAGAAATGATAAAATCTAACAAAAAAAATGATACTGCCACAATGAAGAATGCCGAACCTAATAAAAAAATAAATGAACTAAACAGAAATACAAAAAACATAACAGAGAAACAGTTTAGAAAATATGATTTTAATGCTAAGCCACTCAAGAAGAACACAAAATATATTCCTCAACTCCCTTTCAAAAAATCACCATTTATTAGAACAACAACTGTGAAAAGGCCGCCAGGTGTTTATAGAGACTATTCCAGGAAGAAAACGACACCTACTGATGATATTAAAAACGTATTCCCTTATAGAAATTACAAATCATATTATTATAATGATGGCGCTCCTATAGTAAATCCACCAGGAGTTTATAGAAATTATATAAGGGCTACATCGACCACGATCTCAACCACACCAAGTGATTCAAGTTACGAGTACACAGAAAACTCCGATGTTGCTTTCGATACCCCTCCAGTTTATAAGATTAAGAATACCCCAATGGACACATTTTTGCAACCATTCAAAAGTGTGAATGATTTTTTTAAAAAAATATTCAGAATTAAAACTTAATTTGAGATTAGTTTTAATAATGAAATTATCGTACAAAAGCTAGAATGGCTCTTTAATTTATAATATGTAGCTAACAACATGCAGACCATTTACCTTTATTAGGAATTATATTAATTCTGAACTATAACTTTGATATAACAAAAAATACAGTCGAATTGAAAGACAAACTTAACTTTGCAGTGTAATAAAAAAACATCCATAATAATTTGTATCTGTGCAGAAAAGTATAATTGCAAATATATGTTTGTAATCGCACAACGATCTGTCCTACTGGCAGTACCAGGCGTAGCAAAAGCTGTATAGCCAATCCTTATTATATCGACCCCATAGCCTAGTTGGTAGTACACCTGCCTTCGAAGCACAGGGTCGCGAGTTTGAATCCCGCCCAAGGCAAACATTCTGTTCTGATGTTTATATATTTAAGTATGTATTTATCTTAGATACATGAAAGGCTCGCGCGGTGCTCGCTTAGATACCGCGCTATCTAAAAGCAACAGCTCCGTGAATGCGGCAACTCAATGTCAAAGTGTGTTTATGATAATTTGGAGGATGCAAGCGTGCGTGAAGAGTTGTGCTGCAAGCTGCTTAATTGTTATCCGAATGAAGAAATTATTTTATGCAATGGGTTAGTAAATAAATAATTGGTTGTATAATGTAGAAAGTTACTGAAAATTTAGCAAAATTTAGGTCGGTTACGCCGAATTCAGCGTAGTATTTGTTGCCGCATTTACAACTACGCCGGCGGTATCTAGGCGAGCGCCGCGCGAACCTTTCATTTATCTAAGGTATTTATCTATTTATGTAATGGATATCAGCCGTCTTATACCAATAGTACAAGCTCTGCTTAGCTTGGGATCAGATGGCCGTGTGTAAAGATGTCCCCTAATATTTATTTATATAAACCACTCTGGGTAGATATACAGCAACTGTAACCCTAAAAGAAGTATAAAATAGTGTAGTACCAGTAATTTTACTATAATTGCCGTATAACAGTAATAGTAGTGAGTGAGTAGATAGTAGATAGTAATATATAAGTGCTGTAAAGGGTTTACAAATAGAAATGTAAGCGTTTTAACTACACTCACCGGCACATCTAACCGTCCACCCTTCATTTCAGGGAATACTCGCGATTCTTTTTAATTCTATTAGTTACAGCTGATGTTAGTTAAAAAGTAGTTAATTTAACGTTTATTTAAGTGTGTTTAATTGATCGTAAAATTATCAATAAACCAATTGTAATGTATAACAATAAGTGTAGTTTAAAATTAACCCGAAATACAAGGGTGGGCGGTTAGATGTGCCGGTGAGTGTATATAGAAATAGTGACATATTCTTGTTGTTATTAAGTACAGTCACTTACAATTTGAAATAACTTGTTTTCTATTGGTTATTATTTCTTGGTTTTTGCTGCTATAGATTAAGTGTACAAGGGTTATGAATACGTAATGTAATAACGACATACTAAATTAGCAAATAAAAGATGATTTTAAATACCTATTTGAAAAGTGTTTATTTCACTCACACAACCCCAAGAAATATTACCTATTGTAGTAATGTTTATATCTATGATAATGTGAATGGCCAGTTCTTGTCCGAGATTCGTGTGTTTCACTTCATGGTGACAGTGGTGGGATACGAACCCACGCCCTTTCGGACTGGTGCCTAAAACCAAATTATATATTTATATAATATTTACCTAATTAGTTTATTTAGACTAATTATGTATTATTTTTTATTTTCTTTTTCTCGAAGTTTATTAATAAAAGAAAATAGGTGTTTGCTATACTTAAGCTAATAAAGAACCTACTAATTTGAGTTAATTAAGCACAATTATTTGTGGTTGCGCCATTTATTTTTATCTTACTATACTATTAATAAAGTGATTAGCATTGGTCATTCCTTTACCCCTTCCTCTTTCCTATGAGGACCGTGCACTGACGGCAAGCGCCCTCTGTGGCAAAAAGAGAAAAAACTGTTACTTCCGCTGTTATCGATGCTTGCGGTCGCGCTGTCGTCGTGTGCATCAATTTATTATATATAAATTACCGCCTCGCATATTTTTCGCTAAATTCGCTACGATAAAGCAATTAA
Source organism: Carpatolechia fugitivella (assembly GCA_951230895.1). Classification (NCBI taxonomy): domain Eukaryota; kingdom Metazoa; phylum Arthropoda; class Insecta; order Lepidoptera; family Gelechiidae; genus Carpatolechia; species Carpatolechia fugitivella. The sequence continues at coordinate 14,950,333 of OX579657.1, forward strand.
TTTAAACAATATTAATCTTAAAGTCAAGAAATATTCAACTATTACTATGAAAACCCAACGGCCTATTTTTAGGACAAAAAAGCCCAGCACTTATATGACGATATATAAAGTATAAAAGTAATCTAAACCAATACCCAAATGATTTATTATTAATTTAACAATTTGTTCTAATTTTAGGACATTGGGCCGGTATTACAACGAACCTATAATAACTGTAGGTCTTGAAATTAAACTTTCTAAAGGGTCGGGGTAACGATGGAAGTTAGCACTTGTTCTCAAAAATCTACCTACTACGTGTATAAAAAATATAAAAAGGGCGCCACCAGTCTCGACCAGACTGGAACGAATAAACCGTAACCGGGACGGTACCGCAGAAAGGTACCGACGTTAAAAGAAAAGGAAAGATCCTACTTGATTGTTGGCTGCCATGGTACTACATACGGAGACAAATACAAAGAGGAGCTGCCCTAAGACGTTTTCTATACGATAGCGGGGGTCGCCATTGGGAGGGGGTGCGGGGAGATGAAGTGCTGCTAACCATCTAACGGTCAATAGCAAAACTATCTTTGCAGCTAGACACTAATGAACCGTACTTAATTTCGCTATTACACACAAGATGGTTCTGTTCGTTAGTTCGTTACGCTGTATAATGTTGCCAGGCAAGTGAAAAAAACAAAAAATTCGGACCATTTTTTAAAAATTTATCTCTCTCTTCTTTTTTGTATTATGTAGTCGTTTTTAATGTAAGATTACCTTATAATATGAGCAATTGTGATATACAGGATGGCCCATTTAAATGGGTCAGTATGTCAGTATGTCAGTATGGGTAACTCTGAAACTATAAGACATAAAAAGATCTGATAAGATCTCTTAATTATCCTGTAAATTTAAGTGTGCAATAAAGAATGTTCAATTTTTACGTAAGGGATTTCACGTAAGTCTTTTATCATCATCACTTACTTACTAAGTATAAGGAAACATCCTTCCTTATACTTGGTAAAATGTGATATTTTTATGTCATGTATTCAATTATAAATATTGAGAAAGTTCATCAATATTATCTGCATTATTTAATTGTATGCTACAAAAATACATATTTTATACAAATATATATTTTTAGATTCCATATTGGGCCACCCAGCTTACTATACAAAATAAATGAATGAATGAGCTAGAATGAAACAGGTCATATAACCTTCTACAGTCAAGAAGTTATTCTACTTGGCGATAGATGGCGTTGCACTTTCTCGAAGGAATAAGTTACGAGCATTAAAAATTGCATTAAAAAAATACATACGAGTGGAATTATGTCTTTTTTTCGTTAGAAATAGTTGTATTACTCGTACTGTTGCACGATACAACACAGCATATAATTTTTGCGTCACTAATTTCAATTAAAATGGTTGTAATCAAACCAAGTCATATTCGTGTCGTATCCATAAAATCAAAAGTAACACTGACAGAAGCGACGTCTGGTGGTTAATAGCTAGTAGTAAGAGTACTTAGTCCGCTATGAGACGGGACTAAGTTGCTTGTGGCACCTCCTCTTTGTATTTGTCTCCGTGGTACTACAGGTACCAGCACATGAGAGCGAGGCGGACAGCTCACCAGATGCGTACGAGTGGATGAAGCGAAGCACCCCCCGCTCTAAACCTCCTTTTGGAGGAAAATAAACGTGCGCTCGCAAAACAGCCAGGGAAGTGGGCAATCGGCTAGGAATATAATCCCGAATCAAGACGCCACCGTCTCTGCCTGCGCGAAATCCACGAAACACGTCCAACGACGTGAAATAATTCAGCTTCCAATAAAAGTGGTCATCCGACCCGTCGGGTAAAAGCCGAATGATCTAGAATCCTCCAAATCATCACATCACAAAAGTCTTGAATCCAGTTGTCACTGGTGAAAAAATTACCAAAATGTGAACCACGAAAACGATCACGAAATACTAACGTTTAAAAACGTTTGTTCATAAAACCAATAACAAATCAGTGCATTTAAGTAGTTTTCGTCAAGGTTGAGAAATTAAAATTTAAGAAAAGTTGAAATGAATTTCGTAAAAACAATGGCAGAAATTAAGATTTACCTAAATGGCAACACTGCCATCTGACGCGTAGACTAGATGTCAGGATGACAATTACGTTCCTTTCCAAGTAGAATTTGCAACTTAAGAAATTGAAAAATAAAATAAAAAGCTATTACAAAATAGTTACGTGACACTATTGACCGTCGTCCGAGAAGTGTTTTTCGTACCTATCGTACTTTCGTGTCAGAATATAATATTCGTATGCGAACTTGTGTGATGTCCCTAGATATCGACGTCTGCCGAGCCAAATAGGAAGCGTCTGGGAGTTATGTCACTTTGAAAAGTGCTCCAGATGTCGAAAAATTACCTATCTTACTTTAAAAAAATTCTTTCTTAGGATCGTTTGTAGCATCGTTATGAACAGTTTCCAGACAATTTACAGGAAGCATTTGGAAAAGCAGACGGTTTTTGTAGGTAGGATTTTTACCAAGAAAATACCTATCTTACTTTCTGGTGAAACTACATTCAGGTGATGGGGTAGCTCTCATACAACAATAAAAGTCAAGTCTGCCGCAGATATTAGGAAGCGTGTGCCAAAGACTAAGGACGCTTACTACTGAAAACGATAATATTATAGTTTATCGACCTGTGGGTTAACTATAACCTATATAAGAAGACTGTTTTAATCGAAAATAAAATCCATTTAATATTAGTAAATAAAAATATAAAATATTTTTTCATACAAATATTTTGATTTATTATTGCCATATTTATTCTCGTCTAACTTATCAATACCTATAACTATTACAAAATAACAAATCACATTTTTTAAAGTACAAGTGACTTAAAAAGTTATTATAATAAGTAATGAGGTAGTTATCATAATTTTTCAAATCTTATTACGAAATAACGAGCCATTTGCAATTACAAAAGTCAACTAGTATCAAAATAACGCCGTAAAAGCCAACTTATATCACTAATACTACGTTACTGATACTGATACTAGTTGTATGTAAGTCCCGTAAATTAAAGATTAATAACACTTCTTCGTCGTCCTAGCGTTTTCCCGGCCTAGTGCTGGGGTCCGCTTTCCTACTTAATCTTCTCCACTTTGCCCGGTCTTCGGCATCCTTAGGTGTGAGATTGTTCTCTTCCATATCCTCTTTCACGACGTCCAGTCAGCGCTTTTTAGGCCTACCACGTGATCTAGGGCCCTGGACAGTGAGGTTGAGGCATCTTTTCCGACATAGTCTACATAGTCGGAGGCGACTCTCCTGAAGCTTATCCGCTATGTCACGGACTCCGAGACTGCCACGGATGTGTTCGTTACGAATTTGATCTAATCGCTGCACTAAAAGCTGCACTTTGCAAACCTCATGCATTCAGTAGTGAAATACAAAAGTCCGTCTTATCTTTATTCTAAATTAACTTGGGCTACCTACTCATATCATTCTCGTAGGACAGATACCTTTCTATTAGTTACACCGTTTCATAAGACAAGAGCTTTTGAGGGAAGTTTTCGGTATCATGCTACTAAATGTTGGAATAATCTTCCACCTCCTCTTAGAAAACCAATTTCAAAACAAACTTTTAAAAAACAATTGTATAATATGCTCCTAAATCAACAAAAGTCGCCATGATACCGAAAACTTCTAAAGTGTAACTCTAAAGCAAATAGAGTCTGGTTATATAAAATATTGTAAAATATTAAAATATTGTACCTATAATTATATACTTATTAACGAGTTTATTTATCTATAGCTTATAAAAATTTAGAGTACTTATCTTTTCATATACAAATCTATACTCATTATAATAATTATAATATCTATGTTATATGTGTTTATTATATCCCAATTTCAGTTCATAGTATTTTATTTAATATTTATAGTTTTGTACGTTATTAGTATAATCTGATCATTACCCAGTGGTTTTAAATTGTAAGTTGGATAGAATTTGTTCAAAATTACCTGTTTCTAATAAATTTTGTAATAAAGTACGTTGGGGTGATAGAGATCAAAATCAAATTAATGAATATTTTCATTTTTGCAATGATAGACTAAAACTGGTAGACTTGCCTACGGAATGTATACAATGTTCATATGGGATGTGTGGTAATACAGATCATTATGTAATATTAGACAATATGTACAATAGAATTATAAATATATTAAGGGAGGGAGCGCAGTCCACTTATAAGGGTAAGGAGTGTTTTAAAAAGCGACTATATGTAACGGGGTGGAACTTGCACGTAAGCGATGCGCATAGGGAGGCACGAACGTGGTATCATGAATGGTTACTACATGGTGCACCTAAGCAGGGGTACTTATATGAAAAGATGAGGGACACGAGAAGGGCGTTTAAAAATAAATTACAGTATTGTCATAATAATGAAGACAAGATAAGGATGGAAATATTAGCTAAAGCTCATTCTAGAAAACAGTTTGGAAAGTTTTGGAAGGCTACTAATAAATTAAATGTAAAACCCTGTCTACCAGTTAGTGTGGCTGGAGCAAGCGAGCCGCAGGATATTGCCAACCTTTTCCGACAACATTTTAAAGTTGAATCTTCCTTGGTAGACGAGTCGCGGGTGTCCGGTGCTGGGGTTGGGTCGGGAGAACTTTCTTCTATATTCACAGCTAAGCAGGTTGCCAATGTAATTAGAAAAATGGTGAAGGGAAAGTCTCCAGGCTATGACGACCTGAGCATTGAACACCTAAAGAATGCTGGGCCTCACTTGTCCAGGGTACTGGCTATGTTTTTTAACTTGTGTCTAAGTCATAGTTATCTGCCGCAGGATCTCATGTACACAGTTGTAGTACCGATAATCAAAGATAAGTCGGGAGATGCTTCTGACAGGTCTAACTACAGGCCTATCTCACTCGCCACGGTCGTGGCCAAGGTGTTGGACGGTTTGCTTGATAAACAGATGGCAGCGAACACTGAACTTTATGACGCTCAATTTGGCTTTAGGCCCGAGCTGTCGACAGAGAGTGCCATACTGTGTCTCAAGCAAACTGTGCAGTACTATACATCCAGGAAGACGCCTGTTTTTGCCTGTTTTCTGGACCTGTCAAAAGCATTTGATTTGGTGTCATATGGGATGCTGTGGCGTAAGCTACGTGAGGATACTGGAGTGCCTTCGGAGGTGACGTCCCTACTTCAGTACTGGTATGACGAACAGAGGAATTGTGTCAAGTGGGCGGGTGCTTGCTCGGATGTGTACAGGTTGGAGTGTGGGGTGCGGCAGGGGGGATTGAGCTCGCCCCGTCTCTTCAACCTCTACATGAACAGGCTTATCGGGGAGCTCAGTAGCACCGGCATTGGCTGCCACGTAGACGGTGTGTGCACAAATAATATCAGTTATGCCGACGATATGGTGCTGCTGAGCCCGTCGATAGGGGCTTTGCGCAGGCTGGTAGAGATTTGTGAGTCCTATGGGGTGGCACATGGACTCAAGTACAACATAAAAAAGAGTGAGCTCATGATGTTCAAAGCTAACGCGATGAACATCACAGATGTGCCCGATGTCTTGCTCTGTGGTGCGCCCTTAAAATGGGTGACTAAATTTAAGTACTTGGGTCACTGGGTCACAGAGGACTTGAGAGATAACTTTGACTTGGAGAGGGAGCGTAGGTCGCTGACTGTCCGCTGTAACATGCTGGCCCGTAGGTTTGCACGTTGTACAAAACCAGTGAAGGTAACGCTTTTCAAAGCTTTTTGCCAGTCCTTCTACACGTGCAGCCTTTGGACCAGTTATTCGCGGCGGGCATACAGCGACCTACGGGTCCAATATAACAACGCCTTCAGGATCCTGTTGGGGCTGTCGCGATGGTGTAGCGCATCCGGAATGTTTGCGGAGGCGCGCACGGATGACTTTTACGCAATAATGAGAAAACGGTGCGCCTCCATGCAGGCCCGTCTCCGCGCCAGCACCAATAGCCTCCTCAAGGTGTTCGCGGACCGGTGGGACTCTCCACTGTTGCGTCACTGGACAAGTCTCCACACGTGTCCGCCAACATAATTTTTATTTTATATTACTAACAACACTAGCATTTAAGATCATACTAACACATCTATGGATTTCAAATCTGAAAATAAATGATTTTTAATTTAATTTTAATTTATAATAATTAAACATCACTTCGCCATCATGAGTCGACATCTCTCCTTGGGATATGGTTGACAGAAGGGCTCGACTGAAAAACGGCGTCTAGATCTCTCGAGGTAGACATATGCTGAGTCGATGCCTTTTCACTGTTGTGCCCTATTGCATACTATAGTGTGGTAACTTAAGTTTTTACATTTTACGAGCTCTTGAGGGAGGCGTTGGCGGATCCGAGCAAGGAGAACCCCAAATTCGGTGGCAAGCCCCGCTACGAGGATAGCCACCTCAAACTGTTCGTTGAGGACGAGTACTCCCTGACGTGGCTGCGTGAATGTGTCGCCAGCCTGGCTGCACCATCCAACGTCAAGTTGGTGGTAAAACGCCAGTCGGAGATAGTCCGCAGAGTTGGCTGTGGAGTGCTTATACCCAACGAACGAGGCAAGTGCAAGTCTGCGTCCGACGTTGGCGTAGTCCTCCACTTTATGAACAAGTGGGCACAGGTTGACCGCTGGCTTTTCCAGAAGGTGGATCAGCAGCAGGGCAACTTGTTTCTCATTGTCAACGTCCCTGAGGACGTGGTGCCGATCCTGCTGGAAAGGGGCAGACAGCTCCTTTTTGGAAGTGGGTCGGTCTACCTCAAGTTCCAGGGGCCCGGTGGGAAATATATTAAAGACCCACCGGCGGCGACACAGACCAGATCCAAGCTGGTCATCACTGGGGTATCTATGCCCCAGAGTTTCACTCCAGAGCGGCAGATAACTGTTCCCGCTAGCGCCGGGGATAGTTCTGCTGCTCCACCGCAGGAGAAGCTCGCGCGCTGGGAGGACATGCTGCTTGGTGAAGGCGATGAGCCAGAACCAACAGCTATGCCCTCCAAGGCGAAGAGCTATCCATGCGATTGGAGGAGGAACTCGTCTTGGAGGGGGAAGAGGGGTCGACCAACAATGGCGTCCCTTTTGACAAATTGTAAAGTTCTCCAAGCCAACCTCCAACACACTCAAACTGCCACGGCACAGTTAAGACGCTGGTTGGGGGCAAACAACACTGCCGTGGCTCTGATACAAGAGCCGTGGATCAACCGCGGCAGCATACGAGGGCTTTCCAATCTAAGAGGTAAGCTTTTCACTACAACTGATCACGACAGGCCTAGAACGTGTATCATAACTACTAACAACATCCCAGCACAGCCGTTAACAGAGTTCTGTTCCAGGGACCTGTGTGCCATAAGGCTGCAACTGCCCGACACAGCTAGGTGCCGCGAGCTTGTGATGGCCTCCGTCTACATGCCTGAGGAGGACAGCCCGCCTCCACACGACCTGTGCCGGCTGGTGGACCACTGCGAGAGGTCGAGCCTCCAGCTCATTGTTGGGGCCGACTCAAACGCGCATCATCCACTGTGGGGCATGCCAGTGATGAATAACAGAGATAAGACGCTTGTTGAATACCTATTTACTACAAACCTTAATGTGCTTAACATAGGTTCTGAACCAACTTTTGTTACCAAGCGAAGTAGAACCATCATTGATCTCACTCTGGCGACGTCGGATATATCCGACGTCGTTGGAGGATGCCACGTGTTCAAAGAGGCATCATGTTCTGATCATCGTTGGATACGCTTTGAGATAAATGCATCGTTCTCTACAACAGTCCCTAAGAGGAACCCGCGCAAGACTGACAGAACCAGGTACAGAGCTATCCTAGGTGAAAGACTTGCTTGGGCCGAGAATCTAGTAGATCCGGAGGGACCGGAACAAATTGACCAACTGGTAACAGATCTTACTAACACCTTGATAGACTGCTACCACTTAACTTGCCCACTAAGCACGCCAGCGCCTACTAACATCAAGGGGCAGCCGTGGTGGGGTTCTGATCTGGAGAGGATGCGTGCAAAGATCAGAAGACTGCTAAACAGGGCGATGAACACCAGTGCTGATGAGGATTGGGACAACTACAAAGTAGCCAAATCCAAGTACAAGAAACGACTACGATTCAAAAGTAGCTCCTCATGGAAGAAATTCTGCAGCGACATTGAAACCGTTGATCAAGCAAATCGGGTAAGGCAGATACTAGCTAAACAAGACACATCCAAGCTAGGGTCGCTTAAAAAACCAGATGGTACTTATACCTCTTCCACCTCGGAAACATACAGTCTCTTGTTGGAAACTCACTTCCCCGGAAGTAGAATAATCAATGAGGTTGTATGGCCGGAAGAGGTACTCACGGAAGCTGTCGACTACAAAGACATAACTGAAGATATTATCACTGCTGACAAGGTAAGATGGGCCTAAAATAGCTTTCAACCTTTCAAATCAGCAGGACCAGACGGAATTTTCCCAGCACTTCTTCAATGGGGTGGGGAAACTGTCATCAACATTATGTTCCGAATCTTGAGAGCATGTCTAAGATTCGGCTACGTTCCTAAAAGGTGGAGAGAAGTAAACGTAGTTTTCATACCGAAGCCTGGTAGGAGCGACTATACTAACGCTAAATCTTTCAGGCCGATCAGCCACATCTCGTTCATGCTAAAAACACTGGAACGATTGTGAGAGGCATCTGAGAGATGGAGCGTTACAACAAATACCCCTACATAAAAATGAACATGCTTATAGTTTGGGTAAATCTACTGAATCGGCTCTTCATGCAGTCGTTTCCTCGATTGAAGAGGCGATTCAAAACAAATGCGTCTGTCTTGGAACTTTTATAGATATAGAGGGTGCCTTCGACAAGACGCAACATAGCAGTATAAGAGCCTCTCTCTCGTGTCTACAGTTGTAAAAAACTGGATCACAAACATGCTCAATAAACGTATTGTGCGACTAGCAGGTGAGTCCTTGTCGGCGGAGGTGGTACGTGGATGCCCTCAGGGAGGAGTGCTCTTTCCGCTACTATGGAACTTGGTCATTAATGACCTAATCACCAAGCTTAACGCCAATGGATACTACACCATAGGATACGCCGACGATTTGGTAATCCTCATTACAGGCAAATTTGCCAGCACAGTGTGCAGCCTCAAACAAACAGCTCTCCGCATCGTGGAGCGCTGGTGTCAAGAATATGACCTGTCAGTGAACCCCACAAAGACGGAAATGGTCATGTTCACTAGCAATAGGGCTCTGGGTATGTACACTTTACCTAAGCTCTTTGGAACGGAACTCCAGCTGGCAACAGAGGTGAAGTACCTGGGCATCATCCTGGATAGCAAGCTCAACTGGAGTAACCACATTGACAACAAACTAAAGAAGGCGAGTATTGCTTTCTGGCAGTGTCGAAGAATGGTGGGGAAAAAGTGGGGACTTTCTCCCAACATTATTCTTTGGCTGTACGTGACGGTAATCCGCCCTCTCGTCTGTTATGGAGCTGTGGTGTGGTGGACCAGGACCAAACTAACCACAATGGTAAGCAAACTCCATAGCTTCCAAAGATTGGCCTGCATGGCGATCACAGGTTGTATGAGGACAACGCCAACGGCTTCCGCCACTCCAGCTGTACATACAGCAGGAGGCTGCCTCAGCAGTGGTAAGACTTAACACCCTAGGACTATGGAGAAACAACGGGACCCCGCACGCCGCCATCCTAGGGGAAGTTCACAAAAATTTCCCCCCAGGACAGGACCATTTCCCAGTGACAGGATTCCAAAACAATTTGTTTTCGATAAGAAATACAAAATACAATTACACGAGGACCATCGGGTTGAAGGGCTCGACATTAATGAGCTCAGAATCTTCACCGATGGATCCAAAACTGAGGCAGGCACAGGTTCAGGAACCTTCTCGGAGGACCTAAACATCAAGCTAGCCCTTCCACTGGGTGCCCATAATACAGTTTTTCAGGCTGAATGTATGGGCATCATCACGGCCGCTAATGCTATAGCATCGAGAATGGTAAGAAACTCCTCCATTCGAATCCTCTCGGACAGTATGGCCGTCTTACAAGCCCTAAAAAGCAACACCATCAACTCGGGACTAATCTACGAGTGTCACAAACGACTAATGGAGGTATGTCAACACAACCGCGTAACCCTTTAATGGATAAAAGGACATAGCGGGTCTAGAGGTAACGATGCAGCGGATGAGTTGGCTCGTAGAGGTTCTAGCTTAACAGCATACGGACCCGAGCCCATCATCCCTCTTCCCTTCAGGATGGTACGTACATTACTTAGAGAATCAACTAGGAACGAACATGCCATTCTTTGGACGAACCATGAAGAGTGTAGACAGGCGAAGCTGGCCTTGCCAAACCCCAATACCAGGCTCGCTAAGACCACAGGATCTTGGCTAAGTAAACCACGCTTGCGTTTGGTGACTGCAGCATTAACTGGTCATGGTTCTTTTAACAAACATCTATATGTCCTAGGTGTTACTGACAGCCCCCTTTGCAGAGCCTGCTTGGAGGCAGAAGAAACGGCTGCTCACGTCCTCATGGAGTGCACGGGAGTGGCGGACTACAGGGCTAAATACCTCGGTCAAACGAGGGACCTTTCAGGGATAACCGGTAATGTAAAGGGCTTACTGGGTTTCCTGGAAGAGTCAGTTGGCTCGAATGACACCGCATTCCCACCCACACGCAAAATAGGCGCATTAGACGTCGAGTTGCGGAAACCAGCCCGTTATGACTAAGACTATGATTATGACACTTCTCGGACGACGGTCTATATGTGTTAGGTGGTGGTACAGATACATAGATTAAATGTTACCTACATTAAAATTGTCCTGTTTATAATTAAGTAAGAACATTATTGTTGTCTTGAAAAAATATTATAGGGAGGATGTAGTAATGTTTATATCTATGATATTGTTATAAGATTCCGAGATTCGTGTGTTTCACTTCACCTATATGATGCATTCATGTCAGAGTTATGGAGTGCCCACATATACCTCACGAAACGACTATTTCTAAAAGAAATTGTTGTAACCAACGGCTTAACGTGCCTTCCGAAGCACGGAATCACGATGCCCCATCGCGGGATACAAACCCGGAACCTCTGGAATAAAAGCCGAAAGCTCTACCGTCATCAACAGCTCACATACGTCCCGCCGAGGGGCTCGAACCTACCATACAACGTGAAGCGTAGGTGGAGGTGGTATTTTGAATGAAAACCAGATGTTACATGAAATGCTTTTTTTTATTATTTTTGCTAAGATCTTTACACGCGCGCAGTCTAACCTAGAATCAGCTCTTTTTTCTCATGTCAAAACTTATCTTCCTAATTCAAATTAATCTAAGTGTTTACGGCCAGCAACAGCCAAAGAGGCAAAGAGGTATAGGTATGTACTCATACCTAACACAACGTATCAACAGCTCACATACGTCCCGCCGAAGGGCTCGAGACTACCATACAACGTATCAACCAAAAGAAATACCTCTCGTGTAACTTGCATGAACAACTTTAGTTACGCTATTTTTAAATATTATATATTTGCCCCGATTCAGGAAGTCATGCTCTAATTCTAATTTTAAAATCCAGCTATCCTTTTCGTTTTTATGACTAATGAAAGAAAGGTGATGAATTCAAACGAACGAATGAATGATTGATTGATTGATTGATTGATATATACTTTATTGCACCAAAAAAGGGGTGTACAAAGGCGAACTTAATGCTATATAGCATTTTCTACCAGCTAACCTTTGGTGGTTAAGAGCAGGTTGAGGGTAGTGCCGCTAAAAACAGCGTTCAAAATGATAACCTCTAATAAGGACACAGTGTCAGATTAAAAGATTTTTAAGTTGGATGTTTTACGTGTTCAAATTCGATGTTTGACAGCTTTAATATTAGGATGGCCATCTCCTATCCCTTTTTAATTTTTAAAAGGTGAAAAGGACTGACGAACTTAAACGAAGGATTAGAGTGTGACTGTGTGAATCTCTAAAATCTTCCAGCCAACCTTAATACAATTATTTTTAAATATGGTGTAAAACATTGCTATAATAATGTCATCGATCCGATATCATATATAACTATTAACGTTGCCTAGAAGAAATTGTTACCTTAGCAAAAGCCGCCATTGTACTTAGAATAGCCAGAAGGGCTCTATGACAAAGAACACAATTTTAAATATTTTAAATATTGAATTTATTCATGAAAACAAGAAACACGTGTTGTCTCTAGCACGTCAGCATCGAGACTTCCAAAAACGAACAATTCGCAATTCAAAACTTTAGAACGAAATATCAAAACGATAAACTGCCAGTAACGACAAAGGAAGCTGGACCACACATGTATAAATGTTTGTGTTTGAGTGCTATAAAGTTTAATTTCATTCATTCATTCATTCATTACGATGGTATTTTATGAAGTTCCTTCGCTCTACCTCCTTACTCTCTATTCTTCTGTAACAGCCTATGTACTACATGAAAGCAAACTAAATAAATATGAAATGTGAAATTTAATTCGTTTGAGTCCTTTATTGAGAGAATTCTGCCCATAAAATTGAAAACCTGTCTCTACGAAACTGTCAGACGACAAAATAACCGCCTTTTATATACTTTTTTATTTTTTATATAACCTGGCGCAGTCGGCTGACTCTGATTGACTCGGCTGGCAGAGGGCTCGATTATAGGAAATGCATTTTTTTAATCTGACAACTTATGTATCTTGGAGAAAGTTTTAGAAACCAGATAAAGGGATATCTAAATAAATCCGGAAAGGAGTTCCATTGTATATTAACAGGTATTTATGTATTAGTTTTTGGAAGACCGTTTTTCCCACCCTGTATGTATATACCTTTCTTCAGCCTACAATATTGTTTATATAATAATCAAACAAACTTTCTTTGTTCCTGTACACTCAATTTTTGTAGTGTTGCCACAATATCGATAGTTCTGCTATCGATAGTTTTCGTTCAAAATATTGCCCTATCGATATTGTCGACTGTATTGTTTCTAAGAATTTCAATAGTATTGATATTTTAATAATATCGCTAGTTTCTTATTTATATGAGTAACAGTACTATCGATAGACCAAAATAATCGATAGTATTGATTAAACAATTAATAGTCTTTCTATCTGTTGATTATTATCGATAGTCCATAGTCTATTTACAATCACCTGTCGAGTGACAACACTAATCTATTGTGGTGGAGATTTCTCATATGAAGAAAAAGGTGTTTATAATAATAAGGTTGTATAAATCCATCCATCCATGTCAGCCTTTAATATATTCGTCTTCGAACGTAGGCCTCCTCTCCATTCCTCCACTGGCACCTGTCCTGGGCCACTTGCATCGATATGTTGTATAAATAGTTGTCAGGAAAATAATTTGTTTTGAAAATATTATTGTATTTGGCATTCTTTGATTTAACTAAACAATACACTTACTTAGTACTAAACATCTTTACTGCCTATGAAATTTCACGTAGGTTTAATTAGTCGTTGTGCTTTGCGTGTTCAGCATAGCCAAAGAAATAATGTCGAAGAAAAAAATGCTATGAATTAAATACATCTATATTTTTAATTAATATTGCTGTGGCGTTCAAGAAACACTATGTTTGTACTAATATGTATACCTTTAATTTATTGTGTGACACCTGTTATCACTACAAATGGTACAGATTTAGAAAGTGTTACAACCTTGGAGGAGAAAAGGCTAACCAGTCCCGTGGTTCATATGGATACAGAAAGTGCAATGAGAGAATTATGGAAACCAAGGAAACTGTACAAATCTCCACGAATTTTTCCGCCAAAAAGTTACTTTCTCAAAGATACGGATGATAATATTTTGAATAATGTTAAAAATTCTATCAAAGGTCTCGGAAAAAATGAATTAAATTCCACATTCAACAATACAGTATTTCGGACCAAAAATACAGAAATATTGAATTCAAGCCAAAATTATACAAATTATTATGTAACCTTAAATTCCACATTCAACAATGTAACATTTTGGAACCAAAAAACAGGAATGTTGAATTTAACATCATGGGATTCTACCAGTCAGCCTTATTTACGAGTATCAACATGGTATTCTACCGGTAAGCTTAATTTAACACCATGGCATACTACCAGCAAGCCTTTTTCAACATTTGAAAGCTCAAGTTTAAAGAACACTTACTTGGGAATAACTAAGCCCTACAACGACATAGAAAATGTAACAGTATTCAGAGCAAAGTATCAAAATGTAACAATGCTAAGACCAAAATTAGTCTCATTTATCAAAAGTAATAATACTGAAATATTAAACAGGACAGAGATTGTAAAACCTAGCTGGACAATAAACGAAGTAAAAAAAAATATCACTCTGGGTACGCCTAAGCCCTTCAATGGGGCCGCATATGAGCTGACAACATACAAAAACGTAGGATATAGTACAAAATTCAAATCCAATAAAACCATTGAATATAAAAAAAAGTATTTGAGGACGGACTTAAATATGACTTCCAAATTTTCAATATTCAAAATTTGCCCTAATAAAACACATGCGCAACCTAAAAAAACCACAGTGAACGAATCTTTTGGCTCTTGCATCGTAAAAAGAAAAACTAATAAATACGTCCTAATTTGGTCATATGCGAACGATGAGAGGTTTCCTCTAAGTATGGACAAAAACGAATGTATCGACAAAACAGAAAGAGAGATTCAAACGAACCCATTTGAACATAAATGTAAGTACAATAATTGCTACGTGACATACGACAAATCACTTGTCGGTGACTATACAGATTTTGATGTTATAGCATTCGGAATAAATTCGGTAATATCTGACCAACTTCCAATGCGTCGGTCGCTACAGCAAAAGTTCGTCTTTGTTAGTAGCGAGCCCAGTTGTCCCATTCCCAACAGATACAATGGATTTTTCAATTGGACGTGGACTTATCACTTGGACTCGGATTTAAGATGGGGTGGGCATTTTGTCATTCGCGATATTGAAAGCAACCGTATTATTGGACCAAAGAGGGACATGCACTGGATAGAGAGAGAAAATATGTTGGATGCGTCTGATTCGATAAGAGAGGTTGTCAATGGTAAGACAAAGGCCGTCGCGTGGTTCCTATCGACCTGTGAAACTCACAGCAAACGTGAAATCTACGGGCTTCATTTGAAAACCGTATTAAAGAATTTACACAAAATAGATTTAGATATTTATGGGAAATGTGGAGATTTTGAGTGCTTCACAACTTCGGAATCGTCGTGCGATGAAATGCTGAAAAAGGATTATTATTTCTATTTAGCGTATGAGAAAATATTAAGTGAAGATTTTGTGACTGACACTGTGTTGCATGCTTTGAATTATAATACAGTTCCAATTGTGTATGGTGGGGCCAATTATAGCAGGTATAACATTACGAGTATATAATTTTTTATATAAGAGGGGGGAGGCACTGAAATAATATTGTTCCGAGTAAAGAACGTGGGTTACAGTATAACATTACTCACATACAGTTATGAATATTTTTAGACGTGTGCGTTTCCCACGATATATTTTTCACCATCATAAACGTTCGAACTTTTCAATTCCCAAGCTTGAGTTAAAGATAAAATAAAATAAAAATCGTATTTAATAGAATATCTACTTTTTATTGGCTTTGTAGTATAAATAGGATACAAAATAAAATTGGAATGTGGTGAAAAAATCATTGAATATTTGTAACCTATAGGTAACACTGGGAATTGAAGAGTAAGGAGAATTATTTTATTCATGGCCGGCTTTGAATTAAACCCAAACTAATATTTCGATGAGGTAATGTTTACAAGAATCAGTTTTTTTAACGGACTAATTGCAATTTCTACCAGAGTGGTAATACAGCGGGCGCGGACTTGCGGGGGGGCGGAAGGCTCGTACCCCTTAATAAAAATCAATCAATACATCAATCATCAATACAATCAATCAGGACACGTCAAAGCGCACGTTCACCCGCTTTCCCCATCCAGCCACCACCAGCGACCTTCCTCAGGTCATCAGTCCACCTGGCAGGGGGGCGTCCCACACTACGTTTCCCAAAACGTAGTGTAGGACGCCGCCTTAATACAAGAATCTGAGATTTTTAAAATATAATAGACTTAATTATTTTCCAGGTTTTTACCAGAGGGCAGTTATTTAAATGCACGTGAATTTAATACATATTCTCTGGCATGGGAAATATATGAAATATTACATCACAAGGAACGATATTTAAGGTTTTTCAGATGGACCAACCACTACAAATACCAAAGCACTTCCAGTAGCGCGGAGACTGACGATCACTGCCAACTGTGCGCGTTGCTCAACAACAACCAGAAGATGAAAGAAGTTACTGTGCATTGGGATCTATCAAGATGGTGGAATAATCAAATAAAAAAACCTGAAATGTTACGGGATTATCACTGTATAGGGCCTACTCCGAATGCAACAGAATACTTACATAGTATTAGAAGATCAGGTTATCATGCCAAACTGCCGAAAAAACAAGCGCCGGTATTTAGAGCATCTAAAGCCAAATTTCAGAAAAATCGCAAATTGAAATACAAAACTTATAAAGTAAAAGATATGAAGCACGTATTACCATTCTATAGAAAACATTACCTTGATGATGTGAAGCCTCTGGAAAACGCAACACGTTCTACTAAAGTTTATAATTTCGATACGAATCCTCAACAGACCGAAAAGGACAATTCTGTAGAACGTATCAGAGATTTCATCATTAGGGCAATATTTAAGACGAAGAGTTGAAATTTTATGTTTTTTTTTTACTATAGTGTGTAAGCGACAGCTTTCCACAGAATTATGGTACATTTAGCCCATGATTTTAAATCATATTCCACTGCAATTTTTTTTTTGAATTTGTGATCGGTTTTTTTTTTTCAGTTTTATTACATAATTCCAACAGTGGCCGAATGGTCGAGCGTCGTCGGACTCGTGAAATGCCTGACGATATGCATTTTTTTAAAATATAATGGAACTACCAAAAAATCTGTGTTTCACTTATAATATTATTATAGAGTTGAAATTACGACACAAAGCATAATGTATCCAACGTACTGAAAGTTCTTTAACGACATGAAAGTATATTATAAAAGATCAAAAGGTTTTTTTAATAAGAAAATAATTTATAAAAAGTACGGATCTTTTATTAATTAACAACAATGTAAGATCCATGTATGTACATACCTCACAAAAGAGACAAAAAATAAAACATGTTGAAATAACATGGCCGCTACAGGCAACATTTACATTTTCATGCATCCGCCACACGCTAACAAGGCTGTAAAAAGAATAATAAACAAAAAACAAATGAGTACGCTCACTGACATTCAAAAATAGAATGCGGTGGAGAGCGCGCGAAATTACACAGCTCAGCGCCAGTCGCGGGCCGCATCCGTTTCCTGTGGACGTCCAACTTGGAGATAGGGTGGGGTAGACAGACAAAAATGCGAAGAATAATCTTCATGTAGAAAATAAACTTATATTTTTTTATATTTGTGGGAAACATAGTTTGATATTTTTCTTAAAAAAATAAAGAAGTTTCAACGGCCCGTTACAGTCCACTGCTAGACTATGAGCCTCCTCCACTAAAGTGGAGGGTTTTGCCATAATCTCCACGCTTGGCAGGCGGGTTGGAGATCGCAGATTAAAAGGTTACTGTATCAGAGAGCGCTGCTGCCCGTTCCCTGTTCAATGTGTAGTCGCCAAGTCGCCTCTTACGACACCCACGGGAAGAGTAGGGGTTGGTGACAAATGTATTCTGCTATGCCGTCACCATACGGCGGAAAGAAGTTTTCTACAATTAAAATATATATTGAAAGCCCGACCACCTGCGGCGATCAATTACGCATAGCTCAATGGTGTACTGTAGCATCGGGCCTCGTTGGTCCGAGTGCTATGTAGTTTGATACTGGCGATAGTATTCTTTTTGCAATATATTCGTTCTCTTTTTAGCTATTCAGTTTAGAAAGAGAACGATAGAAACTTCAGACGGGCTAAGGCCGTGGAAGTTTGACGTACTCATCTGCCGTCCGCCGTCGAGTGCGGACCATAGTATTATTTCTAGTGCTAAAGTTATAAACAGTGCGTTTAAGTTATAAATAAAGTATCGTGTTATAAAAGTGTCTTTTGTATTTAAAGTAGCGAGTTGTAGCCAAGGAGGCTACAGCCGCTACAGTACTATCATGTCCGCTATGTGCGAGGACCTTTACTCACAAAATATGCTTCGTGAGTCACATTCGAGCACATGAGCGCCAAAATCAGAGCTGAAGCAGTCGCCGTGGTAATAAAAAAAATACTGCAAGAGCTCGGAATCTGTCAGACACAAAGTACCTAAAGCTTCGGCGTTTTATTTTGTTTTGTACCCAAAGCAAAAAGAAAACGATATTGTATGCACTCCTCTCTGTAAGGAAAGTCCTTAATTATTCGTCACTGGAAAAGCAAAATTACTGATCCGCCAAATAGGCGATATTGAGTTATATATAATTATTATATCGTCACTGGAAAAGCAAAATTACTGATCCACCAAATAGGCGATATTGAGTTACATAATTATAATTATTATATAATTATCATATATAACTTTAAATCGCCAATTTGGCGGATCAGTAATTTTGCTTTTCTAGTGACATACCTCGCGAATATACAGTATACGCCTACAAGTCCTACAACAACTACTTTTTCACCTCTCCACCTCGGAAAGTTGGCTTTTAATGCCCGAAAATAGGGCCGAAAATAGCTTATTCATTTTTAGACATGCAAACCATTCTCATGTCTAGAGAGGAAAATTAGTTTGAATTTCGAACATTGTCTTACACAGGAAAAAAGTATTCGTATATTCGCGCGTAAAGTAATCGACGTGTGCCATTTTTTTTTGTTTTTATGATAAAGTTCAATAATGAAATCTCAAATTATAGAATTATATCGGAAATAAGAAAACTCTTGTACATTTTTAAGTAACAATATTTACGTAGGTAAGTAAATAGTTAATGATTTCCTTGCCGGAACAGGTGAAAAATAATGTGTTGAGTTTGAGAGGAATCTTATTCTCACCTCGAACCTTAGAATCCCCCGCGAGCTTCAGGAGTCCATTTTTAGAAACACTCGCTTCGCTCGTGCTTAGACTCCTTCGCATGCTCTGGATTCAATATCAGTTCTCTGAGGAAAAATCAACATTCCTCTCTTACCTAACAAATAACTATTGATATTAGATATCTCCAACTAGTTTACCAACTTGGAATAAGGGTAATTTCAATATCTAGCATACCTCGTTTAAGCCATGCATGCATGTAAACACTGAATACTTCTACACAGAATTCGTATTTTGAATTTCTATTTTATTTTTCAAATGGCAGCGGATGTATCGTGGCGCGGCGTTTGGTTGCCAGTACGTATCTTAGTTTTATTTCGTCAGGAAACAGCGTGCTATGTACGTGAATGGTTTTATTGTACGTTATATTATTCTGTAAAATGCACAATGTCCTCCCTCGCTTTCTGAGAGTGAGATAAGAATGCAGCAGCTACATTTTCATACCGAAAAACCGTAAATTCTGACCGTGAGGAGCTGCATGTAGAATGCTTCTAGAAACTGCGATTAATATAGTCAATTTGAACAATAGGGGATCGGACAACTTTTTTTTATATTATAAATCCATACTTCTTAGTTTCTGTTATCGAACACTAAAATAATTTTTGCTCATCTTTAAAATTTATCGAGTTATAAAGGTTTGAAGTTCAAGATTAGACAGAGAGGCACATACCCACTTGTGACGTCATTTGTTAGTAACGCCATATAATCTCCATACAAAAAATCGTTTTTGAAAGAGACAGACATATTTAAACTTTAAAAATTCACTATATATTCGTTTTTCAACCGATTCTGTTTTTTTTCTCGCGAATCGTCTGCTACAAATCTATATTTTAAAAATAATTCATAAAATATGGTAAATTTAGGAACAGACCGATCCCCTGTTATCTCAAGAACGAAATAAACTTTAAATCTTTTTATCATGTTCAAATACAAAAGAATAAAAAAGTACTTAATCATAATCATAAAAATTTATTTGCAAGAACATAGTATAAACAAGATGATGTTACATAAGGGTTTTGTATCATATCGCACTATTAAAGGCAAAACTGACTAACTACGCCTTTTTAGACAATATGAAATCTCAAGTAAACTCGATTTGAAAGTTTGTAAGCAAAAAAGTGTACCTAAAACATGGTTCTCTGATTTAAAATTCAAAGAGGTTGTTCTATGGTTCCTTGTTAATCAATAGGTAAAACGCTAGTAACAATATTGTTTCCTATTTAGACATAATAATATCCGAAACAAAAAAGGACCCCAATTTAGTCGGTTTTGCCTCTATATCATAAAAATGCATTTTAATTGAAAACTAACCAACCGAAGAGGTATTTATTTTTCAAGTTAACTATTATGCTGGTCATCATCAAAATACTGCAGTAAAATGTAATGTTCAGTCGTTAAGTAAAGAGTTATTTACAAAAAATCAAAAAGTTAGTTGGTTTTGCTCCTAGATTTATATGTGCTAAGCCTAGTCACACACCTGAGGTAAAGTGTACTATTACAAAAACTCTGAATTTTATTAAGTTAAGGATTGTATTAACCAAAAGATTTGACAATGAAACACAGCTATAGTAATGTTACGTCTGTGTGTGGCGGACTGTATCTAAGAACTTTCTAGAAAATGCCAGAAATCGAGGATTTTTAACAACCAACCAGAAAGTTCGAGAAACCTGTCATTTCCCTTCAAAAAGTATTCGCTACTCGAAACAGCTGACTGTCAAAATTGGATAGAACACTCTAGAAGCTCTGTAGGTCAATTCTACTAAATAACTGCAACTGCACGTTTACGCTTGTTATTTGAGTCGTGCAGAAGCAGTGCAGTTCAAACAGACGTATTCTACTAAAATTTCCTGCACTAAAACTACGAGTACACGACTACTGCACTGCTCCTGCACCGCAACTACACGAATCCTGCAATCAACCTGCAATATAACTAATACGGGTCATTTATCATACACATGAACAATGGATTGTTCCTCCTCATGTCCTACAAACTCCTCCTAAAAGAGACCAAACATTTTTCACAATGCAAAACCGTATATTACAAGTTAAACTGTGATGCAAAAGTTGCTCAAGTTTAACTTCAATAAAACTTCAAAAAAACTGCAACAAAACTGCTGCCAATGCCATTCAAATGTCAAAAAAAATTAACAGAATACGATTATTTTGCAGTGAACGTGCAGCTGCAGTAACGTTTTTTTAGTGGAATAGCTATTCATTTGCTGCTGCGCTACTGCAACATTACTGCACTAGGACTGCTTAACAGAATACCGAAACGTCAAAATTTGCTCATTTTGACACACGTCGCGTAGCAGTGCAGTTGCGGTTATTTAGTAGAATTGGCCTTCTGTTCGAGAAAGGTCGCTACTCAAAAAGATTGAATAACGAAAAGAAGACCGTAATAAGAGCATTCTCGGACTGTCATAGGGGTATATAAGAACCACGACCGGCTAGACGGGAAGTTCAGTGCAGTATCAGGAGCCGCAGTAAATAAAAGTGCAAGTTTAAGTACCAGTGAACAAAGTGGAGTGAAAGTATTGTGTAGTTGCTACCCGTGCACGACCAAGTGCAGTTTGTGACGTTGGCTTGTGTACTATACGTGAGGACATATTCCTCGTGAACGAAATTTTCAATCCCTGAACCCCGCTCGCTCGTAACAGTTGGTGTAAGTGGGATTGGAAATGCCAGTTATGCCACGAAACGAGGGCCAAGGTCCAATAAAACGTTCGATGTCAGCGCAACAGCTGCCTAGTGTTTCGTCGGGTGATGGAGCGTCACAACTTCCAAACGCCTTTATGGAGCAGATTTTCGCCTTGCTTCAAGTTCAACAACAGAAGCAGGAAGAGAAAGTGCGTCGACAGGAAGAGCAAGTTCGCTTACTAGGGGGACAAATGGAGGAGCAAGCGCGCCGCCAGGAGAACCATGCGAGCCGACAGGAAGAGCGATTGGAGGATTAAGTGCTCCGACAAGAGGAGCAAGCTCACTTACTAAGGAGTCAAATGGAGCAGCTAGTGTCCAAATTTGAGGAAAGTGCGCGCCAACAGGGTGAAATTTTACAAGCTGTTCATAAAATAAAAGAGATTGAGGTAACTGTTAATCTCCATGAGAAAGAAATTCTTCTTCTTAGTAAAAAGCATCAAGAGACGACTGAACGCTTTGAGAAAGAGATTCAACTCCTTGAAAAGAGCGTTAGAGAATTGAAGACATCAGGAGGCCGTTTCGCGAAGCTACAAGTTACAAAATACAAGTACAATTAAATATACATTGCGTAGACATTGAGGTGAAACGATAAGTGCTTCCAGTTATGGCAAATTGGCTACGCAATGAATATCAAATTGTAACTTGTTACTAGTAAATTGTTGCTTCGTGAAACGGGGTCCAGGAGTCGAAGCTGTTTCGTTGCCAGTTAGCGTGGGAAGCCTTGAAGTACCAGAATTCGATGGCTCCTCATCTTGGACGGCTTACAGGTTACAGTTACAATCGGTTTATGAAGCAAATAACTGGTCGGAAAAGCAAGATAAAACAGCACTGACAGTGGCACTCCGTGGGAAGGCACTAGCTGTGTTAGAATCCTTGGGAGCAAGTGATGAATCGCTTTTGAACGCTTTCTTCAAGCTTTGGAGTCCAGATTTGGAGATGCTCATCTGGAACACGTGTACCGAACTCAGGTGAGCCACTGCAACAGTGGGCTGTGGAAATAGAGAAGCTAGTACGAAAAGCTTACCAAGACTCACCAAATAGAGCTGAAGAAGTGGTGTTGCAAGCTTTTACTGATGGTATTCGTGACACTGAAGTTCGCGCTGCTGTACGTTTAGCCCACCACAAGGCTCTTAAGGACGCCGTGTCTCATGCCTTGGAAGTAGAAGCAGTAAGGGATCCAAGCAGCTACAGAGTGCGCAAGGTGACGGCCTCCAGAGGTATAGATAGACCACGTGCATCTGGGCGACAAATGCTTTGTTGACGTTGTGGTGAACGAGATCACTTCAAAAGTGGCTGTCCAAAAACTGATAAAGAGATAGAGGAGAGCCGCTGTAACGAAGAGAAAATTGAGCATGCAGTTTTGGAGAGATACGAGCGCTTCGGTTCTGCACGGATGCTTTGCTGGTGATGCGGAGAACCAGGACACTTTAGAAGCAGATGTCTAAAAACAGATAGAGAGATTGAGGAAGATGATTACAATGGGAGGTTAAATAAAGGGACAGAACCTTTGCCGTGGAGATCGTGTTCTCTAGGGATATTGTGAATGTTCGAATGATTAAAACAAATACAATGACCAATGAATGGAATAATGAAGCTATACGAAACGCGCAACGCATAGACGGCAATATCAGACCGATTTTGAAGCGTCTCGGATGAAATTCATCAAAGCCAAGTTGGAGTGATCTAGCAAATGCGACTCAAATAACCAAGAGCTATTGGACGCAATGGCGGAATCTTGTCTTGTGTGATGGACTTTTATATCGGAAATTAGAGACATCGTGTGGGAAAGAAAGACCTCTGCAGCTAATTGTTCCAGAGAAGAAAGTGGAAGAGATTTTACGAAGCTACCATGAAGAAACATCGGGAGAGCACCCAGGCGTAACGAAGACTTTGGAGAAGATCAAACAATATTTCTACTGGAAACACTGCAAAGTGGACGTGGAAAAGTGGTGTCAAAAATGTTTAAGGTGTACTGCAGACAGGAAGTCTAAGGCTACGAAGCGAAAGCTGAATAGAAGTATTATATATTGTTTTGTAAATTGTTTTTCTATAATTTAAGTAGTTTTATATAAAGTTGTTGTGCACGTCTTATTTGCATATCTTTATATATCTTGTCTCTTCCGTTAGGTCTGCTGGAAGATATTTCTTTAGAAATAAGTAGTACCTGTTGTGTCGTCTTTCTTCATGTTTTATGTTTTGTAATTTACTTGTGTACAATAAGTCGTAAGTAAATAAATAAAAATAAAATAAAATGAAATCTCCGAAAAATACCGCGAACTAGCAATAGTTGGTTTTGCTTTTAGACGATCGGGTTATTGGCGCACAAAAGTTAAGATTCAAAAGCAATTATATCATGTTAATATTTATTACTTCTAGAGATTTAAGGTGATAGAGGGAGATAAAACCAAGTTTTATTAGTTTATTGATTTTGCCTGAAACATTTGGGAAATTTTAATGACTATCTCTGGTTTGAATTTTCTGAATCTCAAAAATAAATGTGAATCCTGTAATTAGTTGTAATTGCATTGTAATTGTAAATCTCAATAATACCGTAAATATAAACCGCAGAGAATAGTTTGTTTTACCACTAGATAGAGTATTCAAAACTGAATAGCGTACTGTAAAAAAGTGAAAATCCTCAAAATTTCGAGTTGGTTTTGCCTTTAATAGTGCGATATGTTCCACCAAACAATGGCATGCAAACATTAAAATTTGTCATCGAAATATTCAGTAAATAAATAATAGCATTTATCCAAGAGCCAACTTGATATTAGAGTTTTAAATTTCTGAAATGTACACATTTTGATAAAATTAGGTAAATGGTTATACACACGAATGGCCATTGAATATGAGTTACGCTTATACAAATCTATTCTGGAGGGAGGCTGGTACAGTTCATCTTTATATTTCGTT
This sequence comes from Carpatolechia fugitivella, assembly GCA_951230895.1. NCBI lineage: Eukaryota > Metazoa > Arthropoda > Insecta > Lepidoptera > Gelechiidae > Carpatolechia > Carpatolechia fugitivella. The sequence goes on from OX579657.1 coordinate 14,975,058, forward strand.
GATCTCTGTAATATTTCACTATTTAATTTAAAATATTCTGGTTGCTGTTGAACAAGTAAGCACAACTGTTTTATATAAATACAGAATAAAGATTTAATTTTACTAGATTTAAATAGTGGTCTACAAGAATCCATATGATGAGCCCTGAAAATAGCACGAACACATTTTTTTTGTACTATGAATGCCCTATTTGCATCCACTGAATTACCCCATAACAGTAAACCATAACTTAAGATTGATGAAACATAGCCATGGTATGCCATCAGGCTCACTTTCGTTGATACAGTACGACTAAGTTTCCGCAAAACAAATATAAACTTGTCAACTCTTTGGCATACATTTTCTATATGGGTTTCCACTCACAATTTTTGTCAACATAAAAACCTAAAAACTTAGTAACCTGTACAGCGTCAATTTTATTATTATTACAATTAATGTCAAGAATTATTTCATTCGATCTATATGTCCCAAACTGCATTATATTTGTCTTCTTAAAGTTAATATTCAAATTATTAGAATTCAACCAGTCAGAAATATATAATTCACTATTAAGTGCATTATTAATATCATTATTTTAGGAATTAAGATTATTGCATTTCACAATTAAAGTAATGTCATCTGCAAACATTATTCAAGTATGATCTACACAATTTAGCAAGTCGTTAATATAAACTAAAAATAAAAAAGGTCCCAAAATGCTTAATATTCTTTGAGGATGAAGTGTATGTACACAACTGTAAATTATTTGTATCAATTTTCTGAATTTCCGTACATTGCTTCCTGTCTTGAAGATAACTTTTGATCCAGTCAAAAGCTACCCCCCTTATGCCATATCTATATAGTTTATTAAGGAGAATATTGTGATCAACAAAATCGAAAGCCTTACTCATATCCAAATATATGGAGACTACAGGAACTTTACCATTAAGACTTTTAGTTACCTCCTTCATTAGATTAAAGCATGCGAGAGTCGTGGAACTGTTCTTTCGGAATCCATATTGATATTGATTTAGAATGTGGTGCTTTTCAACAAAATTCAACAGGTGTTTATACATTGCTTTTTCAATTATTTTTGAAAATGTAGACGGTACAGCCACTGGGCGAAAGTTATTCATTTTTGTGCAATTATCTTTTTTAAACAAAGGCTTTATGATTGAAAGTTTTAGTGACTTACTTTCTAGTACTCGTAGCTCATATTGTTTTTCCTACTGCAGGGCTCGAGCCTACTCCGAATTAGAATGATCAGGCTAGGTCTTAGTCAACCACGCCAGCTCAGTGCGGATATGTCAACTTCACACGCAGCTTTTGAATTTCTTCGCTGATCTCCGTCGCCATTTTTGATAGATTACCTGAAATCGTCTCACAAGTTTTGACAGATACACTCGAAGTTCAAATGTTTACCTGGATTCCGGAGGACAGCTAAATAAGCTTAGATAAAGTAGCGATCTAAGTCGTTTAGATATTCAGTTCCGATTAAGACACTATCTTGAATATTAAGACGTGCTCGGCTGAGCGGCGTCATGAATTTCAAAAAGCAATCGAGATGCATTAACTGAAGACGGCTGACTCTCAAAAGGTACCTACCGACCAGGGCTGTACTTACTATTCCGTTGCACAGATTTGAACTGAAATATTTATTATTATTCAGAGCTTTTGCCTAGGCAGACCGATGAAGCAGGCTTGCTTTTAGCTCTTAATGCTTTATTTAACGAGCTAGGAAATATTTATACCTAGAATATTGACTTGACTGGTCAAAGGAGCTTTATTAAATTTAAATCTAGATGGCAAAACTACCATTTTTCAAAATTAATCGTTACTTAAGTCATGTCAGATGAACTGCGATTTTTTTCATTGCTCAGAACAATATATTCCGAGATGTATTGGGATCATATCAACAACTCTATAAGAACAATTGAAACACGAACAATTAAGTAAAAGACCATTTTATTTGTAGTACTCGTATCTTTGTAACGCCTTGGTTTTTTTCTGTTAAATTACTCAATGTATATTAATAATAAATAAATTGGTTGGTTTTTGCGATGATCTAACAGTAAATCGGTACACAAATGACAGCGTTGCACACATTAATTCGTAAATGCTACCGAAGAAGTCACAGTTATTTTTTAAATTGCATTCTTGTTGTTGCATTGTCGCGCAAAAGCAAATCCTTTTTTGTAAATATTTGAGAAACTGTGCCGATGAGTAATTTCGGTGAGATTATATTATAGGAATGTGGGTTGTACGAGTATTCTAGTGAAAATAGGTGGAAATTACTCGTTCCCGTATTCACAAACGGACTATTTAATGATTATATTCAAAATTATATCTGCATTTCATATCCGCCTGATATGAAATGCAGATAGAGGAAATTCAAATTCTCTATCAAACCTGTGAGTTTGACATTTTGTACATGGGCCCTAGCCGCCATTGCAGTCGTCAACGCATGCAGGCCGCAGAAAACGCCCCACCCTAACTCCAACCCTGCCAATTGGAAATCCGATGGCCCTCAAACGATTTATGCCGAACCTTTTGGATATTGAGGAAGTCTCAAGACTTAAGTTTATTTGAGTTGCAGTTGATAACGACTGGGCCCGAGAGGGTTCAATGTTCAATTTGCATACTATGGCGCTTGGAGATTTTAATGTCCTTCTGTTGGTAATCTTCGTTCTACTGATCCTTCTTGGGGTCAAGGGTCAATTGAATTAGTGTCATTGAAAAAAAAATGTTTTGTTACTGCACAAAATGACTGACTTGTACTTACACGTAAAATAAATATTATCTACCATAAGCCTTTACTTTTTCTTTCTAGCATCATCAAAATTGTTGTTGCAAAACTAATATACTCGTATAAGCCTTGAATATTTTAGCTTTTAGACCTTTGTAACAGTTTTTTTGCAAATAAAGGATTTTGAAGAGGTTTTTTTTCGCTTGTTCGTTTATCGGCAAGCTCGATAAGGATTCTGTAATCCTTTCTTTGTCAATAAGCCATGTCTGAACACCTCTTATACTGACTGTACCCTTGTCCAGATAAAAGTTAGCCATTTCATTTTACTAAAGTCTGGCGGCCCTAGTGAGGTAAGATATGAAGTGACATAGATGCGTAATGAACACGCGCTAGTACTTACGATTTGATCTCCGGTTCGCATCAGCCCGTACGTGGAATATCCTCACGAGTTCATAACAGAGATCTTGTCTGCAGTGAGACATTATTACTGTGTTTTACATGTGTTAACATGGCCACTTTTGCTAAGGTGACGTCGAAGAAAAAAATGTGTGAGTCTGGTATCTATCACCTCATAAATACACACTAGACAATAATGTATCCCGCCTGGTCATATGAAGACAGGTATAGTTACCTGAAAATTTCGAAAACTATTAATGCTATCTTAGTAAAATCAATTATGTTTAATAGACAATTAAACACACTTTAAATGATAGCAATAAGACTTCTTGGTTATTGTTAACTTATGGCATTGAAAATGGCAAAATAAAAATGGGACTTTTTTGGGACTAAGCGGATCTGCATGACCAGGTAACATCAGCTAGCACGTAACACAAAAAATAAACAATTAAAAATAAAAAGCTGTAAAAAATAATTGCAATTTTCTAATTTTTTTTATAAGATGAGGTTATCATATTATTTTCTGTATGAGGAATAAATTTAAAAGTGACAAATAAATTTTATTACTTTTTTCAAGGAGTATTTATTTGTCTATTAAACACAATTTATTTCACTAAGTTAGCATTCTTAGTTTCCGAGATTTTCAGGTGTATTCTAAAGAACATCTCAATCAAAATCTCGGGTAAACCTGACCCGGATTCTTTGCTGTCGAGTATATAATGTCGAGGCCATATCGTAGAATTGACTACATCATGAAATTTTCAATCATTTCATGAAATGGTCACATTTCATGAAATTTTCACTGTCCATTGGCCACATCATGGCCTTGGCCAGATCAATGATAAGAATTCGTTTGTCGATATGTTCAACTAAAACGCAGCTACTTCATGAATTGGTCAAGATTATTTTGATCATATCGCAAAATTATTACATTAATTGCCGATAGAGGCGCTGGAAGCGCTTTGTTTAAGTACCAACATGGCGGCCGCGTTGTTTCTCGCAGTGAAAAAGTGAATAATTCATTATTAAAATAAGGAAGAAAAAAGAGTTTATTATGAAAAAGTACTCTGAAAATGTCTGTCGGACTTAGATAACAATAAGTACCAAACATAATAATTTAGATTCTTATTAAATATTTCATGGACGCCCTATTTTCACGACATGGCCAATCGTGGAAGACAAAATCGTGAAACGTTCACGATTTAATGATCTGGTTTTTTAGTTGCCCACATCATAAAATGTGACCATTTCATAAAATGATCGAAAATTTCATGATGTGGTCAATTCTACGACACGGCCACGACATATACATACTCGTATGCGTTCCTCTTCAGGGGCATGAATTGTATCAGTAGGATCGGGCCAAGGGTACTATTATAGCTAAGTCCAGGATGGTCGACTTGACTTATGTGTTATGTACGAGATCATCAACTGCTGGACTATGAGCCTCCTCCACTTAAGTGGAGGGTTTTGCCATAATCTCCACGCTTGGCAGGCGGATTGGAGATCGCAGATTAAAAGGTTACTGTATCAGAGAGCGCTTCTGCCCGTTCCCTGTTCAATGTGTAGTCCCTAAGTCGCCTCTTACGACACCCACGGGAAGAGTATGTACGAGTATGTATGTGCTAAAAATAAACCATGACGTAGATATATGACATTTTTAATTTAAACAAGTTAACTCTGAATTTCTTCAAGCGAAAATACTAAATAAAATAATAATAATGCCACGTTGGCCTGGATAACTCGAGGAAAAGCACGTTCAAGTCCAGTTCAAAGTCAAAGAAACTTCACTTTTCAAAGTTGAATGCGTACCTCTAAAATATAGTAGAAGTATGACGTCATTCTAAAGCAAACAAAACAACTGAAGAAACCAACCCCCACCCCGCCTTACCCCGCCGTACCCTTCGCTCCAAACAGCGCTCCGTCTTACCCGATTCCACTCTTTGTCCGTAAATTAGCCTCTATTTGCGAAAGGTCCTTGAATCTCAATTCAAATTAGGTTTACGAACAAACTTCGGCAATTTAAAACTCATCCCGTCATTTCCCCCAAGGAAAGAATGCTCCAATTGATTTTTTTCTTTTAACATTAAGCACAAACTGTCCGCGCGTAACGAGTGTTAAAAAGTTAGCTAATGACAAGGAAAAATAAAACAAAGAAGTGGTGGAGGTGTCGGGATTTCGGGCTGTTGCGCTTGACTGTACGCGGCGGGGTTTCAACCACTACTTTCCTTATATAAGGCAGATTACATTACATAATATCACGCCTCGTTCTCGAAAGGGTGGGCAGAGACCATGTCCTTCCAATTGCTACAATCTAGACATACAAGTCAATACAAGAGTCAAGATTCTTCGTAATAGAGTCCTCTAGGCTTCGATCAAAGAAAGGCCTTTAGGGAAGCAGAAGTGAGCTGTTGTCACATAGCCGGTATTGAACCATAATTTTAAATATTGACACTTTACTTGAAGTGAAAACAAAAGCAAGCCGATTGAAAACAATGGCTCTAACGACATATACTTTTAGAAAATACTAGCGGTCCGCTGCGGCTACGCTCACGTTGTATGAGATTTTCCCGTGGGAATATTTTTTTCCCGTAAAGAGTATCCAATGTGTTAATCCAGGTTACAAACTATCTACATTCCAAATTTCATCCAATTGAGTACTTTAAGCGTGAAAACGGAACAAATATACAAACATCTAAACATCCAAACATCCAATTATATTTTCACATTGTTTTGATTGATTTTATTTCAAAGTATAACTGCACGTGATACCGACCCCACTTATGAACCTGACAGTACATGAGAGTTATTAAATATTTCAAAGAGACATTGGTCCTGTCACTTTCTAACATTTTTAATTGAAAAGGGACCGAAGATCATCAAGAGAAGGTTTTTGTCTATGACTTCACGACTAACTGTCAAATTTAGTCTGCCTACCTAACACCATGACGAATAAAAAACCACTAAAATTGACAGTTAGTCGTGAAGTCAATGACAAAAACAAAAACAAAACCGATGATCTTCGGTCCCTTTTCAATTAAAAATGATAGAAAGTGACAGGAACAATTTTTAATTAAGTTTAGTTGGGCGTATGCCGAATCGACACCGTTATGTTATATTTATATTTTGCGACTACGCTCTATTTTTTTGCCGTAGGAGTAAGAATTTTACAGCTCCCGGGGCTTTAAATAGTAGCGTCTGCCACTCTCTGGCTCATACAAACGAGTATCTTTTTGTAAAATAACCGGCCAAGCACGTGTTGGGCAACGCAAAGTGTAGCGTTCCGTAGTAGACAGTTAACATTCATCAAAATATTTTTCTATGCTATTTATATACCTGAAATCGCACGAAACGCTACCAACTTTATTTTTTACAAAAAATGACGACGCACGTACCGCGACCACATCATTTTATAAGTTGGTCTAATAATCGATAACCTGTAAAGCCTACTTGATGTTGATAGTTTTCCTTTTAAATTCATAATTTAAATTACTACCGTGATTTTTTTCTAACAAAAAAACAAAATATTTCTGAAACGTACACTAGCATCGAAAAATGGTTTTAGCAAACCCCCATTATTTAAAAAAAAAACCTATCTAACGATACCTTACACTATAAGTTAGTCGTGAATAAAAAAAATACACGTGTACCAGAGGAACTCTAAAAAAATAAACAATAATCAATAAAAATATCTTAATGTTTCGTGTGTTGCATTTCGAAAGGGGTATGTTTAATGCATCAATCATTTGTGCCTGCTGGCTTCGCCACGGTTTTAATAACGAAGCTTAATGGAGTGCATGGTCGGCACCGAATGCAAATGAATGTATTGCATTTGTTAACGACGTTCATTGTGATATGTGATGAAAATGTCAAAATGGAAAACGAAAAAAAAAATAACAGTTTTGCGAAAGTATTGTACACTTTTTGGTATGGAATATCATGAAGCTTTGTGACGGGTCTTTAATCCTAGTAATGTTCAAGATCTGGATTAAAATTTTAGAGTTTACAATAAGAGTAAGCACCTTGTTCAACAATTTAGTCAGAGAGCAACCGCAATTAGAGAACTGTTTCGTACAAAACGCCTAGAAATAAGGCGTATTTACACTAGAGACTTCTTCGGGCCCTCCCGTTCGCGAGCGTAAATTTCAATGTACATTCCAATGTATATTAATTATTTGTTTCCCTGTTTAGTTTGCATAATATTTGTTTGTCCACTGCTACTACTCCAGACTCCAGCTAACAATGGTCGCTTATCTGTATTTATCTGCGAATACCTATTATTGGCTACGTTGTAACTTATTTGTATATATTACCTATTTTTGTTATAGAATATGCTGTTGGTATTCCGAATAATACCAACAGCATATAATCTTAGGCCATTCAATATTAAATCAGTTGAATTTATACAACCTGCCTGTCCAAGCAATATTCTCATGAATTAATATTTATTTTCTTTAAGTTGTCCTTTGTAAATCTATTTCTATTCTCAGGCGTATTAACATGTGTATAGGTAGGTAAATGTATAACAGGCGCTCGAGAGGATTGTGTTAGACTTATCATTATCGAGTATAAACTTAGCTTTTATGACTAGAATTTGAACATAAAGATTTAACCTAAGTCCCATAACGCACCTCGTACTGGTACATAGAGCGTGTTGCTCTAAACATATTCCCAACATCTTAAGTTTTTTGGTCTACGGTATACATTTCTTCACCAAAGGGCTTGAGCCTACCCCGGTTTAGGGCGATCAGGCCTTCGACCACGCTGGCTCAGTGCGGGTTTGGTTGGTTCCCCCTTAGAGGGACGAATAATTATATGAATTTGAAATCACATTGGTGCGTGGAGGGGAGGCAGCGGCCCTAACCAATATATCTATCTAGATATATATTACGTAATTCGCACTTTTGTCGCACTTCATTTATTTGCAGTTAAGGGGGCCGTTTCACGAAGCTACAAGTTACAAATTACAAGTACAATTCGATGTACATTGCGTAGACAATGAGATAAAACTACAAGGGCTTACAGTTTAGGCGAATTGGCTACGCAATGAATATCAAATTGTAACTTGTTACTTGTAAATTGTTGCTTCGTGAAACGGGGCCCAGATTGTCGACCTTTAGATATCTGCAATAGGGGATCAGACTGTTCCTAAATTTACTATATTTTATGAATTATTTTTAAAATATAGACTAGTAGCAGACGATTCGCGAAGAAAAAACAGAATCGGGCGAAAATAGAATTTACAGTGATTTTTTAAAGTTTAAAAAAAAAAAAACGATTTTTTGTAAGTGACAAGTGGGTATGTGCCATTCTGTCTAATCTTGATTTTCGCAATTTTGTTATAAAGATAACTCGGTAAATTTTAAAGAGAGAGCAAAAATTCTTTTAGTGTGCGATAGCAGAAACTGAGAAGTTTGGATTTATAAAATAAAAAAAAGTAGTCCGATCCCCTATTCAGTTTTGTCGCACTTCCGTGATTCGTTTTAATTATGTCGCAACTATGTGCTAAGATTATTATTAAGGCCGTGTTTTCCTAGCGCATTTGCAAAACGCACTGTTTCCATTACTTTTAAAGAAATCATCATTCAAATGAATGTCTAAATTAAAACGACAGTACGAAAAAAATGGCAAAATTGAAATGACAGTAAACTATAACAAAACTCTCGTATCAATTAATTTCCCTTGAATTTTTGAAATCGGATCTGTGCTCGTTTTTCAGAGCTTGACGTATGACAACGTGGATGTGCCGTTGCCTGATGGATTTATGCATACAAATTCCTATCCATATGTCACCGTGATGGATACTTCGGATTTACACCATTAAAATGCTATGGGGGTTTAGATGAGTGATGTGATGGTGCTAGGGGATCAGCAGTAATATTGAGTAAGAGGGGAAGAATCTCTCAGTGTAATATCAGCCCTGGATTATGTTATTTTGCAAGAAAGCAAAAGTGAATGCATCTTTTGGTTAAACGTGTTCCACGCGTGGTCGAAGGAATACGGGACCATTAAAGATAAGTGGGGACTATCCTTGAGATAACCCCCTTTCTAACATTTTGCATATAAATCAATAAAACAATAATTGAAATCCTACAACGTTGTTGACAGAAAAGAAGGAGGAACTCTTTAAAATTCTTCCTTCATTTCTTCTTCATACTGGAAATTAATTGGGAAAGCACTCTTTCCTACGGTAAAGTCCAAAAATTTGCGGTATAGACATAATTTTGCCGCCAAAAGTTCTGGAAATCTCCTTGACAAGGCACTGGCTATAACTCAGGAGGTAATCCGTTCAGGGCCATTATTCAGATGGGAGTGTTCTTGAATACTAATCTCTTGGTCGCGGGCGTTGAGAAAAATCCGTCATTTATTTGATACAGACGTTATTTTGAAAAAAGAACTTGCCGAGCTGGCTGAAATAAGAAAATAAAAAAACACTCGTTGTGAGCTACGAGTATTGTGATTGATAAATGATTACTGGAGCAACTGCAACTATGGTTATGTTATGAATGGATTGCGGCTTGTGGTATTATCATCATCATATAATAATTTCTCCTTAAAGATGTCCACTACTGGTTAAGGTCACCAAGAATCTTCAAAATGACCAGTTCTGGCGGTTGCATAAAGTATGTTGTATATTTGACTGTAGTTTAAAATTACAAGACTTGCAATTTCTTAGATTCGGTCTTTTTATTTCCACAAATAAACTTCGCACATTCGTACAGGTTTTTTTGACTTGATGCCAGCTCATAACTCTCTTGTCTGAGTTCGAGCTGTAATAGCTAAGAAGCTATTACAGCTCGAACTAAGAAGAACAAAAAGAAAGAACAGAAGAACAAGTAAGAACTTGGCTTAACAACTTTCTATATTATTACTAGGACCAATGGCGTAGCGTGCCTTCCGGAGTTGGAAGCTTCCGAAGCGCAGAAAATGCATTAATTCTTATACAAATTAATATCATGGTTATCCTTACAGTTGTTTAATTTCTTTTATCAGAATGAGTCAGCAGTTGGTACTAGTAAAATTTGCTATCAAACTAAGATTTTTTAAATAAAAATACCGTGAAAATCGCCATAAGTATTAGTATTATTAGACCTTTTAATAAATGTCATATTTTTCAATATGTCAGCTGCCGCTTCAAACTTGAAATTCAGCGGTTTTTGGCTGACCGATCCGGGGTGGCAAGTGCAGTTAAGGAAATCTCTTTCAAGGGTTTGAAGAGCGCTTCAAGCAAAGGTTAGAGAATTTTAAGGCAAGATTCCGTATCTAAAAGCAAAAACGCACTATATTTTCAAGCAAATTTTGAATAGTTTGTATATTTCTGTTATAGTATTTCCCTTAATTTTACAATTTTGTTCACTTATCGGTGATAATAATTGAATATCGTCATGTGGAAATCTACACTGCGCGTGTGCATGCACACACCTGTAAAATGATTCAAGGTTTGCATGTAAATAAAATAGACACCGTGGTGAATTAGGCTGTAAATATGGATATGTAGTTTATATGGAAATAAATGGTTTAAATAATGATTATGAATGAGTGACGACGACGGTGCTGTGACATTCATTATTGTATTTTTGTTTTTTTAAATTGAATTAAAGATACGAGTAATAGTAGGAGATCGGACTACTTTATTTTATTTTATAAATCCAAACTTCTTAGTTTCTGCTATCGAAAACTAAAGGAGTTTTTGCTCTATCTTTAAAATTGACCGAGTTATAAAGGTTTGAAATTCAAGACTAGACAGAGAGGCACATACCCACTTGTGACGTCATTTGTTAGTAACGCTATAATCTCCATACAAAAAATCGTTTTTGAAAGAGACAGACATATAGAAACTTTAAAAAATCACTGTAAATTCGTTTTTCAACCGATTCTGTTTTTTTCTTCACGAATTGTCTGCTACTAATCTATATTTTAAAAATAATTCATAAAATATAGTAATATATGGTTTTAGGAACAGTCCGATCCCTTATTGGTGGCAAAAATCAACTCTGAATGGTGGTTCCTTATTTTTTAGTATGAAATGTTAAATGAGAGGTAGTTTCATGTCCACCTTAATATCTGTATAAGATATCTATCTTGGTTGAGATTGTTCCAAATTACCAAAGAATTTCTACCATCACTTTACATCTGCAACAGTATCGTACAGGATGTAGCGAATACATGAATGAATTCATGAGCTGCCGCAATGGGAGAACGCCCTGTATACGCGGGTTTAAATGGGACTAACAAGCACCCTGTATATGAGTTCTGATGAGAATTTATGTTGGCTGAATCCTCGAATGTTTGCGTAGAATTTGTTATGGTTCAGTAATGTTGCAGCGCTTCGGTCGTTATTTCCAACATTTGAATGTGGAATTGACTGATTGGTGGATTCTTTTTTGTTGCTTTTTTTTGGACAGGCAAAGAAACTTTTTCTGTACAGCCTAATTTGTGGATTATATTATATTTATTAGAGTCTTGTGGAGAATTTGTTATCTTATTACAAACGATGAAAATATTTATTGATAGTTCATTTAACAACTTTCCTTTTTCATTGTGAATTCCGGATTCAAATTTTATTTTTGGATGAGTTTCAACGATAATTGTCTGTTTCGAGTGGGATGTAAGGCCGACCGACCTCATAATAATATCAGTGTAATAGTGTAATAGAGCCGCCCCAAAGGCCACTGACTTGACATGCCTCGTGTAGACCATTTTCTATCCCTTAGTATGCCTTCCGAAGCACGAAATCATCCTAGTCCCGGTGTTACTTGTAGGTATATTTGCACACCCTGACTCAGGGAGTCATAGTGTGGGGAATAATGAATGTGATGCACTCATGACAGTTTGATTGTAGTTTGTAGTACAGACACATAGCAGTTATTACTACGTAGTACAGTGTTGTGATTAATGTGAAGCCTAAGTCACGCTAGTAGCACGTAAACATAAAATGATGTGATGATTTTAGGGGTCTGAGTCTTCCACGCCCGCTGTATTCATTAGATGATATGAATACAGCGGATGATAATGATGATTAGAATGATAGGATGTAATCGCAGGTTGTACGGTGCGACGTGTTTGAGTTCTAAGCTAGCAAGGTATCCTAAAAACTGAACCTATATAAAAACAAAAAGAAAAAATTTTGACTTCTATCTTCTCAACAGCAAAGTCAGTGGGCAGAAATCAGCCTGATGATGGTCTGACGATATAACCAAACTGTCAAGGTCAGGCTGCAAGCGCATAGCACAGGACCGTGAGGAATATACCAGCTTATTTCAGCAGTGGACGGATGTGGGCTGAGAATTTCACGTACGTATATAAATACGACGAGATGTACAGCCAAGCCAGCCATGTGTATGTTGGACAGCTTCCCACTAGGTAGACAGTTGACTTGGTGAAAGTTGCTGGGTGCCGGTGGATGCAAGTAGCGCAGGACCGTTCCACGGTGGAGACCTATGGGGGAGGCCTATGTTCAGCAGTGGACTTCTTTCGGCTGAGATGATGATGATGATGTACATACGATCACGCTCCTATAACCGAAGGGGTGAGCAGAGCTGCTGCGAATGATGATATTCTGTATACTGATAATTATGATTTGGGCTCCAATTTTTTCACATCCATATAAATCAAATCAGAACTTTCCTATTTTTGCTTACTGAGATTTTTTCAGTTTTTACAACATCGCTCACCTGTAATAGCATTCTGATAAGACATTTTCCGTGTTTCATAAAGTATGCACGTGGAACTTTTCACTTCTAAATTGTTGAGAACTGTAATGTTAGCCGCAAAGTTGATAACCGAAAATAAGTGCTGGATGTCCCGCGAGGATGCCCGGGTTGATGCAGGGACGGATTTAGGACAACCTCCGTTCCGTTCCAAATATTTTATTAAACTAGTGGCTCTGTGAGCTGTAGACCTCGCGAGTCTGTTTATATCTTTTCAAATTCTTTTTTCTCGACAAACATCCCTAACCCCTTGATTTTTTTTATTTTTAAAGTTTATTTTATTTTGTTTTATTTTATTTTATTTGAATTTATTTTATTTCATTTTAATTTATTTTAAGAAATGTGACCTGTAGAGGAAAACAGCCTCAGCGGTAGACCATGTAATCTGGCAACCCCCATAACTCCGTCATTTTTTAAAATTTCCAAAAACTGACTCGACAAAAATATTCGATTAATTTATCGAACCTGCTCACAAAACTTCACGAGAATCGGTTGAGAAACGCGACCTGTAGAGTGAAACAAACAAACAAACAAATCCACAAACAAACGGACATACAAAAGCAAATTTGGCCAAGCTGAAACAGAGACGCTTCGCTCGCTGCGCTCGCTCGGTCAATTAAAAATATACTGTCTAGCTTTTCGCTCACAATTTTTAGGGATGAGATATTTCCCGCAGGAATAAGATGTTTTCCGAAGGTAAAAAGTATTAAATTTCTAAACTTTCATACTACATGCATGTAAAATTTTATGAATATTGGTAAGACACGAGCTTCAATGTTATTAAAGGGAGAATTTCCGAAAATGGCAGCATCATTCTGTCAACTGTTATCTCCTTTCATATTTACACACACAAACACACACACACACACACACAAATTCACGCTCATATATATATACAGATATTTTATATTACATAATAATATATATTTCGTTGGTCCATCCCTGGTAGAGGCGATAAGCGTAGCCAGAATCCCGGCGCGGCTATTCGTCCTTGGCTATCTCAGATGGGTGGATATGTCAACGTGGCCCAAAATACAAATGTACGAGGGCTCATGGGAAGAATATGTTAACTCAAGAATTCAACATTTTGGTAGAATGAGATAATGTCAAAATATACGTAATCAATATTTTAAAACTAGCGACCACAGTATATTTTATAGTAAAAAATGTAGCTTTATGAGTATTGCTTCACGTCCCAGATTTCAAGAGATACTCGTTTTTGTCAGCATCAAGATGTCGGATCTTCAGATTCTTCGGAATATTTTATTCTTCAGATTTCGTAAGGTTAGTGCTAGCAACAACTAATGATCCGGCCGTTGATGAGTGAGGGTTGTCAATTGTCAAAACGGGCTGGTTTCCGCAACTCGACGTCTAATGCGCCTATTTTGCGTGTGGGTGGGAATGCAGTGTCATTCGAACCAACCCAACTCTTTGAGCCAACCCAACTCTTCCAGGAAACCCAGCAGGCCCTTTACGTTACCGGTTATCCCTGAAAGGTCCCTCGCTTGACCGATGAGTGAGGGTTATTGGTTATCATTTAGTTTAGTAAGATTGAGCATATTATTTTGCTTTTCGGGTGGTCAAGCTAGCAATTTCTCTCTCTCTCTGTAGTCGCTCCCTCATGTCTGAGGATCGTGGTTAGCTTCGGGTTTGCTTCTGGAGCGGATGATCTGCCTCCACTGGTTTCTTTCCAGCGCGTCCCTTACAATTGTGTAGAATTTGGACGACGATGATTCCTTCAGGTGATCAGTCCATCTTTTTGGTGAATCTAGCTGCTAGCAGTTACAACGAAAATGAATTTAAGATATACATTCCTCAAAAAAATCAGTCAAATACTTACATTAAAATAAACGCATTATCGCTATTCTCCATTTCGCTTCAACAAATCAAGAATTTACAGATTTTTCTAAAATATAGCCAAATAAGACTTATACCCCATTATTCCATGGAACTCTTGAAATGTGTTTCGCGAATTTTTTCCTCATGGCACCCGGATCTGTTGTCCGCGATGTCAGAAAGGACGCGGAATATTTTGAGAGTAAAATGCGCCGATACTTTGGGGAAAAGGCCTTGGTTTTTGTGCTCTGAAAACTCCATAACCTCAAAATGTGTTTGTCCTTTTGTGATAGTCTTGATACGGGGTGGTTTACAAAGTATCAGTAAGTACAAATTAATGTTTTTAGCGGTTGCAATTACAGAGAGAACTAGTATGTCTAGACATTTCGGTGTGAGCATCCATCATCTCTGCCATCTTCTTCATCTTACGTTGCAGTTTCACTCAACCGCGTGGCGGTCGACGCATTCACCTCTTTCTCTAGCTCACTCGGACGCGTTGTAGTTTCTTTAAACCCCCAAAAAGATTGATTCGTACATTAAACATAAATTCACACTCTTATGAGGGTTACACATTAACAGAATGTTTGGCAAAATCGTTGGTGTAAACGCACTACGCCAATCCATGTTTTTATTTACACTATTGGGACAGGATTGCTTGCTAGCCTATTTTGTTACGACACCCGTGGGAAGATATGTGATGTTTTTGTTCTTGAACCAGGAACTCATCATCGTCATCATCATCGTGTGCATTGTAAGGTCGACAGTCGACCTCACAACCCTGGTATCAGTGTTATAGAGCCGCCAAAGGCCACTGACTTGGTTCATGTAGGTAACGACTAAATAGTAGCCGGGACCAACGGCTTAACGTACCTTTAGAAGCATGGAATCATCTTTATTTTCGGACAATCAGGTGATTCAGCCTGCAATGTCCTAAACAAACTAGGGAAAGTCTCACAAAGATATTTTTGCTGGACAGTGTCCCCACCAGGAATCAAACCCGGAACCTCCATATAAGGCGTCGAAATGTCGACTACTCAGCCACGTAGGCTGTTACGAATAAATATCTCCTTGATACCCTTCGGTCACTAACGAAACCTAGATAATTTGCTTCTTAATCGTGTGTGTTGTAAGGTGTCACCCTAGTGTCAGTGAAAGAGCCGCCAAAGTTAATAGGTATTTGAGTTTGTGCGTGTATATTTTCAAAGCACTCACAGAGAGCCGTGTGGTGACGGCAGAGTAGAATACATTTGTCACCAACCCCTAATCTTCCCGTGGGTGTCGTAAGAGGCGACTTAGGGACTATACATTGAACAGGGAACGGGCAGCAGCACTCTCTGATACAGTAATCTTTTAATCTGCGATCTCCAACCCGCCTGCCAAGCGTGGAGATTATGGCAAAACCAAACACTTAAGTGGAGGAGGCTTATAGTCCAGCAGTGGACTGTAACGGGCCGTTGATGATGTAAAACAGAGAATTAAAATCTTCTTCTCTTTTTTTTTCTTTTACAACAGTTCTATAAATGAGAGCTTACGCTTGATAAAACAAAATTTCAATCAAAATTCTAAGCAAAATTTTAATTTTCTTATTAAAAAAATATAATATGTATATTGTATTGCATTGATAACATGGATTAACAAGGTATGTCAGTTTATGATGAAAATAGTTTTACCCTAGTGAGAAAAATTCAAAGTGTACTCATTTCTCAATTTCTCAATTATTGGTTATTCAACCAAATGCGAATGCACTCATATTAAACCCTAAATGACATTTGCTTTACAGATCACTATATAAACTGTGCCATAATTTCCCAGTAGCTATTGAATTACGCATTAAAAACTCGGTGTAACTGTCATAAAATAAACATACCTATTTGTTAGCGTAACGTATGAAAACATAAGGGAACTTGAATGAAGATTGAAGCCGAGTTGATGATAACGTGAGAACTACGTTGTTTAAAGAAACCTAGGAAATAATATTATTGAACCTTTGTCACAGTCTGTCCGGTTATGAAATTACCTTTCTGAAAAAATGTCTTCAGTGTGTCGTGAGTACTGAATAAAGATGGCCGCACTGCACCAGAGCCGCTTTTAACTAAACGACGACACAAAAACACGCAACAACAACAACTGTATAGCGTACCTATGTATCCTAGGCGCGCACCGATAACCCTAGTAGCATCGCACGCATTTTACTAGTACATCGAGTATTAATAGTAGATTGTTAACCAAGGGTTGAAACCGATCAATTACACCCCGAGGTATTTTGGCGCACGAGCGTAGCGTGGGCGCTTATAGTGCAAGGGAATTGATCGGTTTCCCACGTGGTGGTGGTTTCATCTCGTTTGTGAGGAAAGAAAACAAGTTAGTTAGTAAAAAAATAAATGGGCTACATACCTACCACATTGACATCACATGTGCGACACACACATCAATGCACTTATTTCACAGTCAAACTGTGAAATTTTCAGTTGGTTTTAATGACACCACTAATAATAACTTTTGAAAAGTCACGCACAAGTCTAAATTAACCTAATTTTCACTATTTCAACGTTAAAATTTACATAAATTAATAAAATATGTAGCAAATCTAAATCAAAACAACCACATATCTGTGGTTAATAAATGTTTTGAAAAAATGTTCGGCAAAAATTTTCTCCCGTCTTTTTTTATAGGGCGCGGGGCATAATTTTTGCCAAAAATAAAAAATGTAATGGTTTAATTTACCATTTTTAATCCTTTTATTGTTACTTCTTGTTTAATAAAAAGAATGGTTTGAATTTCAAAGTTACTTACGTCCCTTGGGATGTAAATTGGACTTACATCCTTTTTTTTTGGATCATTATTGGACTACTTTCAGAGCATGAGAGATGAAATAGTATTATACATTTAAAACGCGACGGCCGTATGGAGTAGTCAAGGTATGCCCCAACGACGGGAAGGGGCGAGTAGCCATTTTTTACGGAATTAGGTGCTGTTTTAAATATGTGGTATAGTATAGGTACTTTTTAAGTCAGAAGGAGGCGGCACGGAACTGAACGTAGTTCCGTATGTTCCGGCTGCTAAATTGCGTACATTTGGCAGGCGTCCGTCGTGTTTTTAGAACAAGCACATTTTAACTTTCAGCGCGTGGCGTGCTAGGATGACCATTAATTCTGATAAAATGTTGCCTAGGTGGATTTATTACCGGCTAAAACTACCAACGCAAGACATCCCTTATTTGGATTTAAAAAAATTACTTAGGGATCTTTAGAGGTTATAGTGATATCTTTAGATTGGGTATGTCGTAGACGGTTTAAGTGATAGATACAATTTACTCTCAACAAATCTTAGATGATAATTTTTAAATATTTAGGTCAATATCAAAAATTGTATTCAATAGATTTCTTACATTTTCATCACCAATAAGAATAGCAACAATCAAAGTTATACTCAAACATTAAACAGGGACTACTCCTCACAGATCGACTGCATTCCGGCTGCAAAATGGCATGCAAACAAAACAGCTAACTATTTGCGTAGAATAATTATGTGCTTTGGAAGGCACATTATGCCGTAATAAGGTATATGTGCCATATTAAAAGGCTTCTATTGAATCTATAACACCAATTGACAATGACAAAATTGACACCAAGGTTTAAGATGATTATAGTGCTTATTGTGTGTGTTCTCCAGTATAAACAAGAACTGCTATTTACAGTTAGAAAACAGTTCAAATTCCGTCCGTCTGCATTATAGTACTTCATATTTCTTTGCGATACAGTTAGTATTGTTAGCTGAATATAATGGAGCACGCGCCGGCAGACGGAGAGAATAGGACAAGTTCTGCGACCATCCATAACGCGGCGGCGCTCATTCATCCCGGTCAGACACCTTCTCAACGTGAAGAATTGTTTATTTAGTTCATTCATTCATTCATTACTAGCGGTCCGCCTGTGGCTACGCTCGCGTTATGTAAGATTTTCCCGTGGGAATAGGACTTTTTCCCGCATCCAAATCCGTTGAGTACTTTAAGTGTGAAGGCGGAACATATATCCAAACATCTGTGGACACCACGTTGATCGGCAAATCTTAAAATTACAATTTACTATTAGGCCAACGATACGATATTCGAGCAAGATGTTTTTACCATGTCTTATTTAAGAATAACCCGTGATCCCTCTTCTCTGACTAGCTGTTCCCCATGGCAACACGACATTGAATTTGAAGCCTGAGGACGCTTTAGGGCCAGCGCATCGTAAAGCGGTCGCCTTCGCGGTTTGGACGCAGAACTTCACTTTCGCAAAATGTCACCGTGTAAAATTTGGTCACTCGAAAAACGCACAAAATAATTTTAAGCATGTTTTTATGCTGACCCTTAGTCATGTAGTAATTGTCATAATATTAGGGGCTCGAGTCTCCTACTCTCCCTCAAAAGCCTGCCCTGTGGCGTCTTATATTACCACTTTGGTATACCTATAATATTATATAGCAAACAGAAAATAATTGTCCTATCCAAATGTACCTAGTAAGCCATGGCCACCATACAATAGTTACTGTCCAATTTAGAGTTATTTTAATGTTGATTCAGTGGTGTACTGCGTTGTGACCACAGAACATAAATTCATTTTGCCGCCACATCGTTGGCACAACATTTTGGTAACGTGAGTGAATGGGTGTATTATAGTCAGATTTCGGCGGTGTCATGTTGGTAAAAATAATAATAACACAAGGTTTTATCCAGCAGTAGTACAGTTCGGTAAGAAAAGATTTGTTTCTGCTCTTCAGCTACAAATAGCTACGTACGTGCTATGGATAACTATGAGAATTCTACGAATCTACGAATAGCTACGAATGTGCTACGGATAGCTACAAAACTGCTACGAGATTGTTACAAGAGTGCTAAGAATAAACACGAAGCTCGTGCGTGGTGCTTGTGGTTATGGAAGAGCTACGGTGACCAATGTAAGTACTACGGATTGCTACGAATAATTCGGATAGCTACGCAAGTACTACGAAAGGCTACGGAAGAATAGCTATGGATGGCTACGCACTCATGTATTACGACAAGCTACGGAAACCTACGTAAGGGCTACGGGTAGTTACGAAGAGCTAAAGCTGCAAGTATTACAGACAGCTACGAATGTGCTATGGATAGCTGAGCAAGGACTAACGAGCTACGAAAGTGCTACGAGTAGCTACGGATAGTATTTGCTATGCATAGCATAAAAGTAGACTCCGATAACATGGCCCGCGCCTTTTAAATTTCTTTTTAGTGTATATGGTGCTATTTATTTATATGTGTAAAAATTTATATTTATTATGTTATCATAGTGAACGTGATGTTTAATTTCATTTAGGATAGGCAGAGCTCGGTGGCAAAATATTGGCCTTTACGAAGTATGACATGAAAACTACCTTGAAATGCACAAAGGGGGTATTTATAAGTAACAAGAGGTTGGTCAGCTTGAATATTATTCATAATATTATCTACATAGAATGTTAAGCATGAAAGTATTTAAACTTGAAAATGCTATTGTCTCAAATACACATCAGACCACCATGCTGTATAAAAAGGTCATAATTTTATCATTTAGAATTTTAAATGCCCTGCTCCAGACGCAACAAATTTTATTCCTTTGTGTTC